>BROG01000201.1:115000-495000 GCA_030159075.1 Atrina japonica
ACAGAATCAGACTGCATGTTACGTTGTTGTAATTTCACTGGCAAATTCAAATCACTGTCTATTACATCACTTTCAAATTTCTTCTTCTTGACAGTGTGTGAGTTTCCCAGTATCAACCTTTCAGGTGTTGGGAGGGCATCAAAATGACAAATTTCCGTATTATTCGTTTCTTTGACTTTTTCGGTGTGATCTACATCCTTGCTGCCATTAACAGCCTCGGCTCTCAGAGTCTTCTTGGCTTTGATTTTTGTAAATCCTGCCGCAGCAACATTCCCAACTTTAGTGATTGGACAAGCTTTAGCATTGTTATTGCCCTGTGATTGGGGCAATGAGATGCCACTGGATGTCTGTTTAGAGGCATTACATTTGACTCTGCCCTTTACAAATTGTTGTCGTTTATTTTGTAGTTTTTGAGACGATTCTTTCACTAAAAATGTTGTACGTCTTGGACTTGTTCCCTCCGGTACTACGCTAAATGGATTTTTTCCAGCTGTCCTCTTAACAAACGTGTCTCTCCTAGGTTCCATTTTCCGAACAAACGTCTCTCGTCTAATCTCCACCTTTTTCAGCTTTCCATCTTTTCCTTGATGTTCAAGTTTTGGACCACCTACAGGTGCCTTTCCTTTAGCCGAGAATTCAAAGAGTTTACTGTCACCAGCACTTGTTTTCTGTCGAGAATTAGCATCAGTCAGATTTGTCTTTATATATTTCAACTGCCGTACCACGATATCATGCGGTACCGAATCATTCAGAATTGCACTAGGACTCGGAATACTACTAGTCGACTTGTTTTCCACAGCTTCCTGTGTTATGTTTAAGTCTCGCAAAAATGAATTTGGACTAACGTACTTCTTCATTTCTTGGTCATTCAGACATTTTTCTGGTGTCGGCAGTATCGTTGAATGAATTGGTTGTTGTGTCACAGAAGGGATACCAGTAACATCACAGGTTTCCTGTTGAATGCATATAGAATCGTGTAGGAAACTGTTTGGAGAAACATACTGCCTCGGAGCGATTGCTGATAAGTCGGCACATTTTTTAGGGGTTATATTCTCTACTTTAACAGGATCAGGGACACTATCAAAATCTGTCTTACAAATTTCTTGTTCCTGTTCCTGTTTTGCAATGTGTAAACTAACATTTTCAGTCACCTCAATATTTTCTTTATTTTCTACAGTTTCCGTGGCAACGGTTTGTTGTGTAGATACATCGACAACTTTGATTGGAGACACATCTAAGTGTTGAACCCTGTATGTACTTGATCTTCTATGTCCACTTTTCCTCTTATCTGTTTTCTCATTGAATTTTACCTCCACCGGTATCTCCACTGCCGGGGTAAACCCCATGTCATTTGTCTTTTTGTCACAAACATCTTTCGATACTTTCCCCAAACTTTTCCTCTTCTTCTGTCCTTTCTGTGGGCTGTAGGACTTGGCTATGTTCGCTAAACTTGGTGTCTGTACAACTGTAAATGGATTCTTAACTCTTGTTCCCAAAATGCCCTTTCCTCGCTGAAAAATATTGAAATATAATATTGCTTTAATAATTTGTTTTCAAAATGTCGGCAAACAAAGCTTATTATGTTCCATATACAAAATGTATAATTGTTTATCATAAGACACGTTGAATTTTCAGTGATTAAATTCAATCCCATCAATATCTGCACTAAATGTTTTTAAATTAATTTACAATAAACAATGAATTCGGACACTGGACCAGTTCCCAGCAAAAATTTACTGCCTTTTAGTTTAGCGGGTTTATTTTTCCCCTAGAAAAATATCATTAAGGGGGATCAGCTTTGGTACAATGTAGTTTTGTTGGATAATCCATTTAAAAATAAAACTCTCAAACAATACTACAACCATTTTTACCAATATTGGCATAAATTTGTAAAAAACATTCATATTTTATATACATTGATGTAAATGCAAAAACCACATAGCAAAAGTTACTTCAAATTTCTGGTATTTCTCGAAGACAGCAATTTGTTATGGATGTGTGTTAGGAATTGATGTTTACACGTAGCCATGTACATGACAACTATTGCATCAAATTAATAATCACAAGACATTACATGTAATGTCTATTAACATTTAACTAGGCACAGCACCATAAAACTTCCGACTTTCCTCAAGTCTGAGAATAATCTCAAACTGACCTATTAATTACCAGTAGCCAATCATATTTCAGGATTAGCCAAAATTTAGTAAAATATTTTATCTTAAAGTTTTATGGTGATGGGCCCCAGTCTCGGATCAAGTACATGTATAGAATATTTCTAGTAGATTTTGAATATTGTTTTATGCCACACTCAACAATTTTTCACTGAATATGATGGCAAATAATTTTTAGTGGTGGAGGAGAGAACCTGGTCCAAGAAGAGACCATCAGCTTAGGTTCCAGCGAGGCTCGGACCTACACTGACCAGAAGTCCATGAGAGTCCCAGAATGAGTGCATTTGTACTTCCATGCAGATTTGTTTCTATGGGTAGTTAGTATCTGTCCTTCACAAGATGAAGCAAGGCACAAACAAAAAGTTTGTGTGGGGCTCGAACCAGTGTTACCAGATCAAAAGAGACTTCATGGTTCAAGGTGTGATGCTCTAAACACTTGGCCACACAGGTGCCACATGTACATGCATTACTATATATTATACAAACATTTATGTGAATGTTATACATGTAGGTTTCATGACTTTCATGACTGAAACATTTCATGACTCCCAAGTCATTTCATGACCTTGTTACTGGGGGTTTTTTTTACAACTAAAATGATGGAGACTTTGTGACTTCCAGCTGTCATTTCTTATCGTTAATCTTATAACTTTTTTTTTGAGAATCATTTTTTGTAAAGGCCATTTTTTGCACATGTGTATTACAATGTATATATTCACTGTACAAAAATTCAATTTCAAAATGCACATAACTCATGGAGTTTTGTTTAGATTAAATTTGAATTTTATTTTGACAAAAAATAAATGTATAGCATCTCACCAAATGAATTGAGAAAAGTCACAAAATATTCTGAAGCTGGTCACAAAATGTCCTGATATACTATAGAACTACAAATGTGAAAGCTATAATTTGACCCTGTTTTTTTTGTGGAAAGTGGTTCAGCATTAAAATTTGAATTTTTCACAAAATAAGAGGTTCCATGGAAATACCAAAAACACCAAGAATTTATATTAAAGAAAAAAAAAACACTAGAAAAAGTACCAAAATTTTTTACATATAAAATGTAAATGAGGAAAACAAGTTAAATATCTAAAATGTAGGTTTCTACACGGTCAGACTAATTAGAGTACACTAGAGTACTCTACAGATTTTCAGTGTATTATTGAGTTGTAAGACTATATCTAGTTCTATATCTAGTTAATAAACTGGTAATACATAGCACAAACATTCATATCCGAAGTATTTTTTTCGATGCAATATTAAATAAGTGTAACAGCATACCAGAAAAGATTCCAGTCTTGAGTTGGGATCTACGGCAAAGAACCTAGTATGCATTTGTCCCACATAAATTTGTTTCATTTTTATCTATATCTATTTATTTGATTTGGTCTATGAATTTGATAAAATGATAAAATTAAATATAATGAATAAATAAATAGAAAACTAAATAAGTACATAGAGGATCCTGTCGTAGAACCACATCCATGTCGTAGGATCGGGAAACATCCATACAAATGGATGGCTGAAATTTTTAAGTCCCTTTAAAGATAATTATCTAATTTTAGATCATAAATTGTTCTAAGATCACTAAAACAGATTTGAAATAGTATAAAATACAATCAAATGTTATATTGTTTACTTAATAATGTATGTATTTCCTAAAAATTGTAGAGTACTCTAGCGTACTCTGATTAGTCCGACCTGTTTCTACACCCATTTTTTTTCTTATTTTATATCTGCGAGTCAAATATCAATATCTATAATATTTAGTTATTTATAGATTATATTGGTGTTTTCAGTAAATATGTTGGTGTTGTTTTGGTTTTCCCATGATCATGGACCACGATGACGTACAACTTTTTTCTTCTTCGGTGGTGCCTCTGAGGTCCCAAAAACAAACGCCTGGAGTCTGTATGCACCATCAATCAAAAAGAGTATCATTTCTCTGAAATTCCCTTCGTTTTCTGGGCGCCATGTTAGTGTAACCACCAAACTGCTCTCGGCATCAACCACAAATTCGGTGGCATCTATGGTAAAGTCTTTCTTGTACGGAAACCTTTCTACTTTTACCTTTTGTTCATATTCATGGGGATTCTTTACCAACAAAGATCTTGTTTTCACAAGTCCAGGTTTGGTTTTACCGAAACCTATTCTAGGGGGGTTGGTGAAATGTGTAAGAAGAAGTGTCTCTAACTCTACGTCACTTTTTCTCTTCCCCGCTGATCGCCCTTTAACATTGTTTTCGACAGCGATTTCATATTTTGTTCCTGGAGTTTTTTCAAACCATGATCGCCTACTCTTAGTCTTTCGCATTGGTGTAGAGGTCTTGTCATCGCCTAAATCCTTCCAGACTGACTCAGGTCGGCTGAGATTAATCTCGCCTTCCCTCTCTGAGTTCTCCATTTATGCTGATGGGGTGTATCTGTCACATATATTTCTCTTGACTCGCACACGGATTGATGACTTCCATGTTTTAAATCGAATTTCGAGCCGTTCTATGTTTTGACCAATCAAATTCAAGATAACATCATTTATTTGTTTGGCGTTACGAAAGTAGAAAACCGGTACCGGACAAGCGGGAATGGAAATACGTGATTGCTTATGGTTGGCCATCCTCGTCGTATTTCATTAATTTTTAGCCAATATATGTAAGATTTGTCAAAATGTTCTACGGTAACATTTATTTTTAGCCTTTTTATAAGAGTATAACAGTATTATCATTAAATAAGAAGTTGGAAAATTAAAAAAAAAAAATTACCTAAAATTTCTCACCTCGCTACGCTCGCCAAAAAACAACTTTATACTCTTCCTTCCCTCTAACTTCAAATCATAGATCTGCCCATGGTTTTATTTTTGAATTTCATGGCTTTTGACTATGCTTAGTTTTATTTCAATTTGTCTCTAAAGTGTTTGCCCTACATATCAGTAAATAAATTTTGATTTGCGGTTTCTAAGTATGTATGAATATGAACAAAATTTGCAATATATCAAAATGTATATGATTTTCCCCATATTGTGTTATTATCAGCTAGATATATAAAAATTTAATCACCGATGATATCCAATTCTTTACACTAAATGAATGCACCATTTTCACACGTACATGTACAGCATCTGGTCATCCCCCCACTCCAAGAAAATTTTACACCCCATCATTGAAAATTCCTGGATCCACCCCTGTAATTAAAAACAACAAAGTTTGGTTGTAGACATAGTTCAATGTCTGTCTCCATCCATTTGTGCGTGTTTGTACACTTACCAAATACTAAAAAATGTTTATTGTTTGTTTGTTTGTTTATTGTTGTTTAACGTCCCGCTCAAGAATATTTCACTCATATGGAGACGTCACCAAATGCCGGTGAAAGTCTTCAAATTTTGGCCCGTGCTCGGCACTTACGGCCATTGAGAAGTGAGGGTTTATTGTGACGTGGACCCCCCCTCTCAGAATCAAATGGTCGTCCCCTAAGCTATTTTCACTTTGTGAGACCAAGTGCAGGACGGGTTCTTTCGCCAAGACCCATCCTTGACACGTTTAGGGGATGATCATTTGATTCTGAGGGGGGGGGGGGCTGACAGACTTTGTCGAGTCAGATTATTTATTTTCATACCGTCGCAGGACAGAATATTTATTTTCAAGCAGGCCAGGGACAGGTTATTTATTTTCTTGCTAGCCGAGGACAGATTATTTATTTTCAATATTTTCAAGGCCAGAATATTTATTTCCAAAATATACCAGGCCCTCCCCTCAGAATCAAATGGTCGTTCCAACGCGTCCGTCGATGATTCAAACAGTACAACCGCAAAACATTTTATTTTCATTTTGTCAAATTCACTAAAGTATGTCAAATAGGAGGATATTATATTTTGTTTACCACAAATTCTAACGTAGTCGCTTATCTATAAGCTTCGTTGATATTCAATTATTTGCTGTTCGGAAGAAAAGATGAGTTGACCGTAACTTGACCCTTCGCGAGTCTATAGACGAACAATTGGCCAAACTCCTCTTTTTAAACAAACAATGATATTATTTCTGGTATTTTGTGAGGTTTCCCCAAGTTTCGGGCGGCGGAACCGTAGTTAACATACAAAATGTAGGCTACATACACATCAAGCGAAAAAATGTCCCAACCCAAAATTTTAAATTTAGAACTTTAACTGACACTATATGAGACTGAAAATGATCGAAGTATTTCTTGAGTAAATATTGCGTATTTTTGTATGTGTAAAATTAGTTTTAAGTTAAACAATTAAATCGCCAACGTTACTTAAATAAGATTCCCTAGCAGGGCCCCAAGTAGGCTGAAATTCTGCTCCAATTTTAAGTTACTTTTTTTACCACGGCCACACACCCCCGCCCCCCAAAAAACAAAACAAAAAAACAAAAACGTACATGTATCTTAAAATCGGGGTAGAATTTCGGCCTAGGGCCCAAGATCCCACAATAGATGTAAATTGGAAGATAGCACGTGGGTGGGGATTGAAGGTATCACACACCAAACATTGTGTAGGCACTGCAACACAATCTCACAGTTTCCCAAGGGTGTTCAATGTGGTGGTTGAAAATGAGATAAGAATTCATAAGAGAGAACTTTGATATCTAGCTTCCGGGAACTAAATTACGATATTTTTATTCCATGAAAACTAGCACATTGATTGATAGTATTTCCCCACTGGCACATCAAAGGGACTGCAGCTGGGGTCCTGGGATTGTTCCCCAGCAAAATGTTTAAACTTTTATCCAGTATTAAAATGATATTATAGGATGTTTCTATACACTAAGTAAGGATAAATGATTATCTCAACAACACAACATTGATTTGATAAAGGTTTATCTCTCACCTTTATTCACCATCATTTTTCTTGAGGGGATTTCGAGGAGGGTCTAACCCTCGCACCCTTCTAGGTCTGCCATTCATACGGATCACGCTACTGGTCTCTGTAAAGATTTTTTTTTCCCGTTGTAACAGCATAAATTACGACACTCGATCAATCTGGAGAGAGAGAGAGAGAGAGAGAGAGAGAGAGAGAGAGAGAGAGAGAGAGAGAGAGAGAGAGAGAGAGAGAGAGATTTAACTTCGCAATGACATGATAAGAGTCTATGTTAGGTTGAAATTCTGCCCCGATTTAAAGTTACTTTTATGGTAAATAATCACACCCCCTTCCCCCCCCCCCCCAAAAAAGGCAGAATTTCGGTCAATGATACGTAAACTTTTTACACAAGTACTACTACGTGGAAGTTACCATGTCGTTAATTTAAACATGGGTTTACATGACGTGTACTTATCACACAGTACGATACACATAGCCCGTTTTATTTTTAAATTTATCAAATCCAGTGACGTCATAGATAAACTGGGAATTGGGTAGGGTACGTGTGATATCAAGAATAAAACTGAATGAATTTATCACTTCGATCATTACACGACCTCAATTTTCTGTTCATCCATTAATGTTAGAATCAACATAATCGTAAAAAGGGAAAATAGAACTAATTATGTAGACATATTATTTTCGCGCAATATGAATCTATATAAGTAATTGTATATAGACTCATATAACATAATGTTATACATGTATATGTCTCTGTTGTTGTTGTTGTATTGCTGTTCCCCACTCAAGAATCTTTCACTCATATGGAGACTTCACCAAATGCTGGCGAAGGGCTTCAAATTTTGGCCTATGCTCGGCACATTGAGCAGGGAGTGTTCTTGAACATGCTGACACCTGCTGTGACACAGGACCTCGGTTTTTTACTGTCTCATCCGAAGGACAGGAAAAATCCAGCCTCCTCCGCCGAGGCTCGAACCTGCGACCCTCCGGTTGCGAAACGAACACTCTATCGCCGAGTCACGACGGCTCTCTATAAGTATCTGATTGATTTACTACATGCAAATTTAACTTAAAAGCGGGAATATTTTCAGGATAGATCTTGTAGAATTCATATAAACTCACAAAATGTCCTAGACGATATGTATTTTTTCACCTGTCGTGAAGCGGTGTCTTAATTTGGAATGCGATGATTGTTACTAAAAGATATTTTTTATGACTGAAAAAAATCATATAATCTCATACTCCTCCATGGCACCTGATCCCACCTCTTGATTTCAAGAGGTCCGTGTTTGTCCATTTTTTTACCAGATTTGTACCTATATCCTAGACATTCTTATGATTTATACCTTGGTATCTGAGACTTTTTATATAATTCCGAATTCGAACCCCTGTAGGAGCCTAAGCCGATTTTGTAAAATGTTTAATACTTAGGTTACATGTGAAAAACCGATACTTCCTGGACAATTTTAACGGGGGACACCGGTACCACAAAACTTGAGAATTTACTCAAACCTGAGAATATTCTCAACTTGGTCTGCTCAACCAATCGGAATTCGTGATTAATAAAAGTTGAGTAAAATTTTAGACTTAAAAGTAACTCTTAACATTTATGCCAGGTGCTGGTTCTCTGTTACTTGCCGCTACCGTATTACTGAAAACAACCTCGAGTTTTTTACACCATTGAAATAAGACTCGCCATGATAGATATATACAGGGAATTTTCAAAGAGGGGGCGTAAAGTATTTGGGGCGTCCTTTAAATTTGTTACTAAATGCAAAATGGTGAGTTCTGGTTTATTCTAATTGAAGAATTGGAATTAAAGGAAAGAAGAAGATTGTCATTTTTTATTATCCAAATATGATTCTTTATGTGGCAGTACTATTAATGCAGAGCAATAAGCATTTATTATGTGTATATATTGAACCCACCACTGATATACCAGAATATGTAATCATCGACCGAGTCCATTTCTTCATTCTGACTACGGTTCGTAAACTGTTATATGGCGTTTCATTGCCAAAATTTTATATTTGGACATCATATATCACTTTTTATTTTTCTTTATACAAGAATATTTCATATAAAACCATATTTTTTTCCCCAAAACTATCACAAATTCATTTCTAATTCAATTCCAATGCAATTTTCACTATTTATCATTAATATTTTAAAGTTTACGTGTTATGAATTCCTATTGTTTTTATTTATAGTGATGCAAGTTTTTTGCAAGATAAGAATTTTTAATGTCTAATTTAATATGTGTAAACAGGGAATTGTGGCATATAAAGAATTCAATTTTATGTTCAAATTGCTGAATTATGGAAACAGAAACTGATTTAAACATTAGTGGCAAATACACAATGGAACTATTAGATATTTCGAGATTTATGGTGTAAGTTTCTTCATAATTGATTGAAGTCTAACAGCGATATATAAATCTATGTTAGCCAGGGGCGTAGCCAGGAGGTTATTCTAGTGTAGGCACAATGTTTAAGGCGAGGGGTCTGGCAGAGCCCTGGTAGGGGGACTAGGGGGGCGAAGCCCCACAGAAGCTAAGAGGCTTTTGTCGCGGCTTTTTACAATACAAAAATGGACCTTTTAAAGGATGGGCATCGTTTTTAAATTAGTAGAGAGACTTGAAAAATGTCAACCAATACCTTAATGAGGACAGATTTGTTTGATATCTGTAGCCTCGATCTTTTTCTGTACCAGACATGATACGAGTTTAAAAGAGGATACGTGTTTCTAGAAATGTAGAGGACAATTACCTTAGATACTGCTGCATTTTGGTGGGTCTTTTTTTTGTGGTGACCGAGTTACTCTTTGTTTTACTTTATTTCCACTTTGTTACTTTTTGTTT
Source organism: Atrina japonica (assembly GCA_030159075.1). NCBI lineage: Eukaryota > Metazoa > Mollusca > Bivalvia > Pterioida > Pinnidae > Atrina > Atrina japonica. The sequence goes on from BROG01000201.1 coordinate 124,865, forward strand.
GACTTCAGTAAGTCGTTTGATAAAAAACCGTCATTGCCCTTGACAAGAGACAGCTATATTAATCGTCATTCACTTTTTTAAATCAAATTTGAGTGTAGGCACGTGTCTACTCGAACCTTACGTAGCTACGCCACTGTCAGCTTTATCAGAGACATATATATGTCTCTAGCTTTATATATCACTGGTTCCAATGACTCTCCAAGAACCGCTGCATTTTGAAAAAATGTGGATTTTTATGAAATTTATAGGGAAAAATGAATTGAAAAGTTGCATCAATTTTGGCGCCGCATCACTGTATAATCCGCGAATTATATCACATATAAATCTATGTTAGCTTTATATATCGCTGGTACATTGTAAAATAAGTGCAAGGTTTGAATTCCATAAACTCATTCATCCCTAAAGATAAATGTACATTTAATTTGGACATACCCAAATCATTGATTTATAGAAGAGTCCAGTGTTTTTCATGGAATGATGAGTTGATATAAATCACTGTAGGCCCCTATATCTTACATTATTTCGAATTTAAACTCACCCAGAAAATGAATTTCAAGTATGTCTGTAGGACTTATCATTAGGTATCAATGGACGTCAAACAGACAGAGAGAATAAAATTCTTCAGCTGTCATAAAATAAACTTAAAACGATTCTTATTTTCCAACTTGTGACTTGGGCTTGTCAAAAAATTTAAATTGCTTGCCAAAATTGTAAGTTTGTTTGTTTATCAAAAGAAATAAAGCATGAGAAAACTTTCAATATTTAAATAACACGTAAATAAATCTTTATGTATCACCAATACTTGAAAATACTGAATTCTATAAAAACAAATTAAAAAGTCGAAAAACCCTTTCATACAGAACAAGACTCAAACAATATTGATCCAAGACATGCGCAAAAGCAAAGCCACGTCGCCGGAAGTGAAACTGAAATAGAGAACTGTCAAGCGTGAAGTCGGTCAAGCGGAAAGCTCAGTCAGAAAAAGCTCTGTCTGAAATGTAACGTGTATTTAAGAATCACTGCTGATGAGGATGGCGTCCAGAATTTTACAGTACCGAAAAATACTACTTATATTGATCTTAATAGCGTAAGTACCTTCTTTACGACTAAACTGTCAACCATTTTTGTTAAATCAAATTCATTCAATGCCCGGGATTCATTTCTAAGGCTAGGCCAGGTCATGTTTACATGTGAGGTCGTCACAACTCGTGTACTATTATATACGTCCTGTTACCTGTCTGTTTTCACGATTTTAGTTGGAAGTTGTTACCTATTTTTTATAAGTTATGTAGAAGTTTCTAGATCTTGTTTATGTTTTGTTTAGATATAAAACAGCTGCCTTTTCTTCCAAAATTTAAAACAGAAAAACGTTAGCCTAGTGCCCTATAATGCCTATATGAGTATATCATTTGATTCATACATGACAAAATCTATCTCATGTTGTAGAGGTTTGAGTAATGACAATGTGATATCTTGAGAAGTCTGTACTTTTGAACAGGATAGACCTGTCATAGACATACTTTTGTTGTGTGTTCCTCTAACATTCTGCTGTTGGTCTGAGAGTGAGAAGGGTAGACCTAGGTCGAAATTCTGCCCTGATTTTACAATAAAAGAATAACTTAAAACACATTAAACTCCTGTGGTTCCCCTGACCCTTAATAAATTTGAATCATCAATCCCTGAAAAACAATGGACTCTTCTGTAAATCAATGACTTGGACCAGTCCAAATGTGTCTTTAGGATGAATGAGTTAAGCATGTAACTTAAGTATACAATCTTGGTATCTCACATTCTGCATACTGAATGCTGGCAGAGAAAACTATTTACATGGATACATACATGCACGTCTTCAGACCTACAAATGTACATGTGACATGCCAACATGCCAATCAAACTAGAGTCTTGCATCATTTTCCCACTCAGCTTCATAGTAGTGACTGACTGTTAACATTCTACCATTGATTTACATATTTTGTCTGTACAAACACCCGGACCTAGCTGTAGTGTACCTACTGTGTCTCCCAGTAAATCTGGAAAGTGGTTTTTCGTAAATATTTCATAAAACTCAAACTGTTATCTTGCAGGAACAGTATTCTTGTGATCATCAAACATAGTCATAACAAAACAAAAAAGTTGTAACTAAAAGACTTTGTCACATTGATTATGTGATAATATGTTCCGGCCAACTGTTTATCTCCGCTGATAATCGACACTCGCTAAACCAGGGGTTTGCTGGGACACACAGTACATTTCTTTTGTAGCATTATGGTATAGTGACTATTCTTTCACCAAATATTCTGTGACCAAGTGGTCCGAGCTTTATACTTTAAACTTTGAAGTGTTTTACCTATATAGCTAGTGTGGGACCATGCAGCATGTGGACCTAAGCTGATTTAATGTGAAATTTTTACAGTGTACTTGCAGAAAGTTGATGCCAAAATTTGAAGCCCTTCACTGGCTTTCAATACCAGTGGTCTTTATATAGAGGTTGATTTGTACACAAATGGTACTATTGGGGGACAACAAAAACGGTCTTAATGACCAGGTGGTCTTTATATAGAGGTTGATTTGTACACAAATGGTACTATTGGGGGACAACAAAATGGTCTTAATGACCAGGTGGTCTTTATATAGAGGTTGATTTGTACACAAATGGTACTATTGGGGGACAACAAAACGGTCTTAATGACCAGGTGGTCTTTATATAGAGGTTGATTTGTACACAAATGGTACTATTGGGGGACAACAAAACGGTCTTAATGACCAGGTGGTCTTTATATAGAGGTTGATTTGTACACAAATGGTACTATTGGGGGGACAACAAAACGGTCTTAATGACAAGGTGGTCTTTATATAGAGGTTGATTTGTACACAAATGGTACTAATGGGGGACAACAAAACGGTCTTAATGACCAGGTGGTCTTTATATAGAGGTTGATTTGTACACAAATGGTACTATTGGGGGACAACAAAATGGTCTTAATGACCAGGTGGTCTTTATATAGAGGTTGATTTGTACACAAATGGTACTATTGGGGGACAACAAAACGGTCTTAATGACCAGGTGGTCTATATATAGAGGTTGATTTGTACACAAATGGTACTATTGGGGGACAACAAAACGGTCTTAATGACCAGGTGGTCTTTATATAGAGGTTGATTTGTACACAAATGGTACTATTGGGGACAACAAAACTGTCTTTGTATTCAGGTTGTTGCTAAAGCCAGATTGTACTCTACTGTACTGTCTGGGTAAGCAAAATGCAATATGGATATGGACACACAATATTTATACTGGAATTGAGTTAAAAACACCTTTATGACCAAGAACTGTTCAAAACATTCAAAATATTTTACCTTTCTCGAAAAAAAAAAAATTGCTGGAGAAATTAACAAGACAGGTCAGATTTAATGTGTTCAATTTTATACTGTCTTTATATATAAATAAATATGTTGGGTATATTAAGCATGGATTTTAATTTGCTTGCATATACATGTATACATATGTACATTGATTTTTATGTGCAAAATGTACAAATAAATGTACGCAGCTTATCTAGACTCCAGGGAATTGTTTCTCAAAGCCTTCTTACATGTTGGTCTATGAGCCATCGTACATCTATCGCAGATAAATCTTTGGTTTTACAGCCGTTTCACAAAGCCGTCATAAGTTAAGATAATCGTAAATATTCAATTAGACCCAGGAATTCCTGAGTTCGGGGTTTTTAATCAGAATCATTATTATGTTAAAAAGGAAATTATTACTAGCTTTTTAAAGAAAAAAATTAGGCTGTTGCCAAATTTATAGGAGGATTCATTTCTCTTTAATCATTCTAAATTTCATTAATGAAACTGTACAAGCTGGACCATACCAAGGATATGAAGACAATTTTTGTATATGAAAAGATATTTTTTTTATTCACGCTACAACTAAATCTAAGTCAGTTTAACCCTTTCACCCCTGAAAATCAATATAGTCTGCTCTTTTGTATTGTTAAGACCAGTCTATTACGGCCTGTAGGGTTGAAAGTGTTAAAAGGGCGTGTGTCCCTACGCCCCTCTAAATCCACCAATGGTTAAATACTAGAGAGTTCCGTTTTAAGATACACTTACTATTATTGCAGAGCGTAACTTTCGATCAACTTCTTTATGATCCTTTGTGAAACACACAATTTTGCGTAGATTATTTTGTGGATATTTATAGTTTAGTTTAGTGATCCCTCTTTGATTTAGTGATTCAAGCGATCTTACTTAAAACCTTGACATCTCTCGGAATCATGTATACATCGTAGATTCGTAGGCAGTGGGAATTCCAGTCTCACATAATTGTTGTTTAAGATTTATCAGTATTTCTGTTTACATGTACATGTTAATTTCTCCGAGTTGCATGTACATGAACAATTTTTTTATTACAAATGTGACACAGACCTGCAGTCAGCATTTTATTGTTTATCAAGCAACATCATTCCATTAACAGTAAAATAAAACCAAAAAGTTATTAGTTATAACAGCTTGTTCTCATGTGAACTTGTTTTACCTGTAATTGAAATTGAGTTTGTCGTGTAGTCTTGTTTTACATCACATTATTTATATCATATAATGATATATCGTATATCATATGTACACGTAATTTATTTGTTGTTTGCACGTTGCAAAAAGCGGACAGATGTGTCTTATCCCATGAAGGTAGAGAATACATGTATAACCCCTAAAAATGTGCAAATTTATCGGCAATTTCTCCGAACAGTTTTCTACATGTACATAATTCTATAAGTATTCAATAGAAAGGTTAGCCTGAGATGTACAGATATTCCTCCCATGACACAGTAACCAGTTCATTCCATGGTCAGGCCTTTTTCTGGGGAATTTTGGTGACTCGATTGGGAATTTAAATGTGAATTTGTATCGAATTGGGAATGAATTTTCTTTTAAAATATATTTCCCTTTACAGTAATTTATTTTTCATTAGAGAGAGTCATGGTCGCAACACCAAATTTGGAATTTTTTTTTGCATTGAGAACTTCGGCCCCATTGAGTACTATAGAAAAGGCCCGATGGTGCTATGCCGGCCACCACAGAGAAAAAAAATGTGTAGATACAAACAATAACTTTGTGGACATTGCTGAAGACAAATATGTAGTTCATGATGTGGACAGTGTTTAAAACAAATATGTAGTTTGCATGACGTATGTTCGGACAAAGGTCCCTCAAGGTCATTTCTGATAGGTCAAGGTCACTAAGAATATATCCAGTGGAAAGGCCTCGGGGAGCATCCATCAGTTTAACTGATATTTGTGTTTCCATGTTCTTTACACAAGTGCAACTACTGTCTAAATTAATTACATAAAGTCTAAATTAATGAAATGTACATAATACATGACAAAGTTGGTACAAAGATACATCCTTGGTGGCAGTACGTGTATGAAGATTTAATACCTCCGTTCATCAACAATTTTTTTTTCCTGTAAAGTGGATTCAAAAGCAAACTTCAATATTTTTTCATACATGTAAGTACAATGTAGGTTTTCATTTTTAGTTTACCACTTGTAAGTTGACTCCGCCTTCCATGCATGTTAGATATTCTTGAAGGATATTATAAGAGTATGATGTACATGTATATACATTGTGTGGTACAGTGGAACCTATCTTAAAGGACCACCCCTTCTGCCACTGAAATGTGGTGTTACAAGGCAGGACGGTCGTCTTTCAAAAGAGGTTTTATTTAAAGGATTATTGAACCAAATGGTTTTGAGAATGTGGTCTCCGAAGACAGATCTATGGTCTTTTATGACAGTGGTCTGTAAAGACGTGTTCCACTCTATATTGTTTCATGTCCAGTCAAAAATTGTTCACTTGTCTGGAAAGGTCTCAAGCTGTAGGTGAAATGCCACAAATTTTGATCTGTGCTGTGGACTTGCAATGTTACCGCAATTATTATGCGTATATGCATATGTATATAGCACAGACAAGTTATCAGTCACAGATAAAAAGTTAGAGCATTACTTCAAACTTTTAATGTTTCCATGTGTATTACTATATATACAATGTATATATAATATGTTGGTGCGATTAACAGATCGAGGAATAAATGATAAGGAAGGGGGATTTCACAAATAGAATATTTTAGTCGCCAGGCAATTTTGCCAATTGAATTTTTTTTTGGGGGGGTGGCACTTTTGGTGACTGACAGCATGAAAAGGGGCATGGCGCGGTACCATGCTATGTTGTTTTGGATTTAACAAGATACATGTATATATTTCTACCAGTTAGTGAAACAAATACAGATAACCAACGGTGCTGAATAACTTTCATTCAATCATTGGCTGAGAAATTACGTCTGTTGTCTGCAGTCAAAGTTTGCAATGTTATATAAGTAATTGGAGGGAAAGGGGTCCCTTATTGAAGTCTCAAACAATGTTGGGTTTCCTACCTTTGACATATTGATGTAATGTGGAGAAATTGTGACCGAAGTGAGCCTGATGGTGTCTAGACATGATGTAGGCAAATGTTTCATACTATGCAAGTTTTCAGTTATGGTAGAAACAGATTCAACAACTGGTGTAAGTTGATTATCATGTTTATCTAACCCTCATTACTCAGTTTTCAAAATTTAAAAAGACACTTGGTAAACCTCATGTCTTTTCAAATTTTGAAAATTAACCAACGAGAGTTAAATAAATATGATAATCAACTTACACTCTGTGTAAAATCTATGTGTGTGTGTGTGTGAGAAAATTTTTAGCATGGTATGAACTAAATGTACAAATGAACAAGAGAAATGCTACAAGATTTACAGTTTTTACAATTCATGTGATAGTACATATGACTTATGACTATACTGTTATTTGAATGCATCAACTGGGGTGTTTCTGAGTTTGGCATGTAATGTACAATGTACAGTTCAAATGTGTGTTACATTTATGTGTTTTGTATATGAGCCAAAAATAAAATGTTATCAGACATACAAGGTGATATCCTGGTGTCACCTTTGAAACTGACGTAGCCATGCAGATCGTGTCAGGATGATGTAATATTTGTCTGATATTATGTAGTGAGAAATGTGTGCTGGTAAGAATTCACTGATATACAATGTATGTATGTTTAATTATCTTGATGTCTACAGTATAGGGCAAAAGTCAATAAGTGATCGTAATTACTGACACACACACACACAGACACACACACACACACACACACACACACACACACACAGACAGACACACACACACACAGACAGACAGACAGACACATACACACACAGAGACAGACACACACACACACACAGAGACAGACACACACACATACACACACACACACACACTGTACAATGTACATTTACTGTACATGTATGTATGATGTATACTAATACAATTATCTTGATGTCTACAGTAAAGGGCAAAAGTCAATAAGTGATCATAATTACTGACCCACACTATACAATGTACATATACTGTACATGTATGTATGATGTATACTAATACAATTATCTTGATGTCTACAGTATAGGGCAAAAGTCAATAAGTAATCATATTCATAATTACTGACACACACACACATACATTGTAGACACACACACATACACCCACATATATATATATATATATATATATATATATACAATGTACACACATGCATGTTTATAAACATACATGTATATACAAATACACACACATACATGTACATATACACAGGCATACACAGACACATTGTATATATACAATGTACATGATTGCATTTACATGTACATGTATATCTATATGTGGGTTTTGGATGGTGTACATGTAGATGTAGTCTTCAGCTCACAGACAGAGGGATGTGGGTTCAATTCCCTTTGTCAGTTCATACCTAAGACTTACCGGTATAAAAAGGTACATTTACTGAATGTTAAGCAAAACTCCTAAACTACTGGGTGAATTGGAGCTACATGTACATGTACATGTATACTTCACACAAATGTTCCCCATAAATGTACCAAAAAATCAAGTTTGACAGCTTGTATGCCTTTAATGTTCTCCACATTTTTATTTATGGATTAGGTAATATCAATGTATTTACGACACTTAATTTCTAGCTGGTGACATCTTCATGGAAGAGAAGAATTCTGGCAGGGATGTATGATAGCGATAAAACAAAGTCTTCATCTCATCACACTTTTCTTTTTATTGTAATACGCTTGTCAATGTCAGTGACCATCTGTGACACATATCAAAGTATTCTTTCATGTCTCATTGATTTTAATTTAAGATAAGATGATTTTCCTGAGATTTAATTTTCTATGTCTCCCCACACACGTGCCGCATGATGCAACCGACCTACCTAAAAAGCCCTGACCATAATGTTTTTATGCAGTTTTGCCCTTGCACTACATGTACATGTATTATTTTTCTTATAATAAAAATTCTGAAATTTTCTCCAATTTACAGATATATCAAAACTAAAGAGAATTTTTTTTTTTAAATTTGCCTTCTGGCAGACTCACTTAGAACTAAAACGAACTGGTCGGGGCTTTCCAATGATGGCTGAATTAACCTTGAACTATCCACATATTAGCTAATTCAACCTTGATTTCTACTTTTGGAATTTGATGAAGTCTCTACTTCTAGTTATCCTAGCCTGGGTCAAGTCTGGCTGGAACATATGTTGAATTTTTTGAGATGTTTCCCGGCTGTATAATATCTGTGGATTCCATTGAAATCCACAGGCAAAATCCGTGGATTATGTCCTCAGAGTATTGGCCAGTTACTTGAAGAAAGCTGTTTGTCTCTTCCCAGGTATATGTACATGTTCTGTGTTACCAGGGTGTGAGACTATAAACAAAGAAAATTCTCGGACAAATTTTATTCTCACAAGTTAATAATTTATTATCTGATTAAAAAAGTGAAAAGAGGACCATAAAATGACTTAAGAATTATCTCAACTGAGGTAAGAGTTTTTTTAGGGGCAGTGTAAATCTAGTCTGGGATATTTGACCCGATTCACTTAACTTTGATGTTTGAACATTATTCTAACAGGTCTTTTTCTGTCAATTTTGGGAAAATGCCATTGGCAACACAATTGGGAATTGTAAGGTGAATTTGTGTCATATTGGGAAAAATTGTGTGAACACATGGAAATCTAAATGCATTTTTTAAAATGCATTTCCTCATACATTTATTATCATTGTTTTTCATTACAGTAATGTGCTCAACATCAAATTGTGAATTTTTTCATTAAATTGAGGAAAAACAAAATGAATTTTCCTATGGGAATGGGGCCAAATTTCGGTCCTGTGGCCTGTCTAACCATAATCTATGATTGATTATTTAATAACCAACCAAGAGGTATGAAATGCTTTAAAAATCAAATAGGCACCACATTTTGTAGCATAAAACGGAAAAGTTATATACCTTTTTAAAAAGATTAAAAAGGTCTTGAAAAATGCCAATACATGACCAAAATCAGTAATATATACATATAATATGTATAATGTATATAATGAACTATATTCTACATATAAGTAAATCAGTACACAAACGTTAGATAAGATACATAATAAATTACAATGTATCGGACTTAATTTACACTCTCCGATTGTTAATGTAAACAAACGTCCTGTGGTCAATATAGTCCAACAGAAAGAGTAGTGTTAATGTCCTAAACCTACACCGTTCAAATAACACATCTATTTTGAAAGTCAAAGGATTTAACATGTCCCGAAATACTCTAGGGTGACGGTTACCCTGGCGGTATCATCTATATAACTGACATTTTTGAAGTCACATGATGACAGCCAGTTTTTGATAATTGAGGAGAGAATTTAGGGTTGGGGCCATAAAACTATTCCCAGACAAAATGTTTGCTCAACTTTATTTTAAGATTTTACTCCAATCATGAGAATTTTCTCAACCTGGGTTAAGTTGTGGACCATAAAGAAATTCTGTTTCTTTCTCAAAGGATAACGGACAGAGAAAGCGTCCATTTTCTCTGTAAAGAATAACTTACCGTAATCGGCCGTGTATAGTCCGCATTTACGTATTATCCGCACCCCCCATTTCAGCATCAGATCTCGAAGAAAAAAGGACTTCGTGCGTATAATCCGCGTTGACTTTTTTCCACGGCCGTATGGCCGAAAATCGTCGGCGAGATTGATATTTATTGTGTATAAGTGCAGTATGACGATCGGAAATATTTTCAAAATTCGCAGATCGGTATTTGGAAGAAATAGATAAATATTTATTATAGATATATATATATTTCGAGATATTAGATAAGGGATATGATAAGCAAATTAATGATTTGAAATAAATAACAAAAGAAATATCAAAACATCAGTCGAAGTCTTTGTAAAATTACATTCCGTTAATTACAGCACAATCATTTGCTTTTGCTGGCGTGGTAGCCTATATATTTAATTAATAGTATGTATTAGAACAACATTTGAAATAGATATTATATTTGCGGAAATCGGCAACATAAAAGTTTGTAACAATTTTAATTAGCGGAGAGCACTTGTACACAAGCGATCTATATATCCAGAATACGCGTGGATAGCGTAATTATTGAATATACAGATCCAAGTATACTGTTGTCTGTTACACGCATCATTGATTATGATGGAGACATATACTACAAACATTAATTACCTTGTGTGGCATTGTGTTATTTTACTTTTATCATATTTTCAATTTAAAATTAACGCATCGTACTTACCTGTATAATTGGCATGTCCATAACTTAGTACTACACTGTAGATGTACTGTAGTAAGAGAGTTACTGGTATATACCTTTTGTACGAAATGTGTAAAATAACATTCCTCCATAGAAACTAAACACCCAGAAAACATTGTTTTATTTATTAATGTATAGTCATCGTCTCAAAACAAACAACGCAAAACTACATAATATGATATAAATACGAAACTACAAGATACTACATATTTGCTCTTCCATTTAGCCCCCTCATTTACAGTTACAACATGGCTGTTCGCTTCGTCGTTCACCAGCGTGAAATAATTATTAGAATTCTTGTTGAGATTGTTCTATTTTTCAATAATTGTCATGATGAAGATAAGCAACAGGTACTGTTATTCTGTTTCCTCGCCAAACATGCAACTAGGCTAACCTTGCACAGGCACTTGCGTTATGCAATCCACCCGATCACAACACACCCTCAATCAAGGGATTGCATTACTGCCTGTGTAGTCTAGCCTATTTGTAAACTGAAACACACAAAAATAAAAGACAACAAGATTCATTTATTGATTTATTCACCGTCACTGTAGACATAAATGATGATATACATTGACTCGTACATCGTTATTACGAAAAAAAACTTTGTCAGGCTTACCACCCACATCGAATCTCGTGCAGTAGTTCCTGCGGAAAAAATGTCCTAAGATTCTGTAGTACTGTATTATCCGCACCCCCCTGCCTGAGACAAATTTTAGAGTGAAAAGAGTGCGGATTATACACGGCCGAATACGGTAAGTCAACTACAGAATGTACTCGTGGCATACAACAACATTTAAAAACAAACCAAAACATTATTCTTTGTTCCGGGTTTTGAAATGTTGTCATACAAGACAGGTGGTCTCTCTTAAGAGGTTTAAATAAAGGATAATTGAACCAAGTGGTTTTGAGATTGTGGTCTCCCAAGACAGATGATCTTTTACAACAGTGGTCTCTCAAGACAGCTGATCTTTTACATATTTTATGACAGTGGTCTCTCAAGACAGGTGGTCTTTTATGACAGTGGTCTCTCAAGACAGATGATCTTTTATGACAGTGGTCTCTTAAGACAGATGATCTTTTACATATTTTATGACAGTGGTCTCTCAAGACAGGTGGTCTTTTATGACAGTGGTGTCTCAAGACAGATGATCTTTTATGACAGTGGTCTCTCAAGACAGGTGGTCTTTTACAACAGTGGTCTCTCAAGACAGATGATCTTTTACATATTTTATGCAATGGTCTCTCAAGACAGATGATCTTTTACAACAGTGGTCTCTCAAGACAGATGATCTTTTACATATTTTATGCAATGGTCTCTCAAGACAGATTGTCTTTTATGACAGTGGTCTCTCAAGACAGCTGATCTGTTACATATTTTATGACAGTGGTCTATCAAGACAGGTGGTCTTTTATGACAGTGGTCTCTCAAGATAGGTGGTCTTTTATGACAGTGGTCTCTTCAGACAAGTGGTCTTTTATGACAGTGGTCTCTTAAGACAAGTGGTCTTTTATGACAGTGGTCTCTCAAGACAGGTGGTCTTTTATGACAGTGGTCTCTCAAGATAGGTGGTCTTTTATGACAGTGGTCTCTTAAGACAAGTGGTCTTTTATGACAGTGGTCTCTTAAGACAAGTGGTCTTTTATGACAGTGGTCTCTTAAGACAAGTGGTCTTTTATGACAGTGGTCTCTCAAGACAGGTCGTCTTTTATGACAGTGGTCTCTCAAGACAGGTGGTCTTTTATGACAGTGGTCTCTTAAGACAAGTGGTCTTTTATGACAGTGGTCTCTCAAGACAGGTCGTCTTTTATGACAGTGGTCTTTTATGACAGTGGTCTCTCAAGACAGGTTCCACTATATGCCCTGTAGGCTGCTTGTGGAACTTAAAGATTTGACGTGTTCTTGCTCTGTAGATGTACATGTCCAAATGTATCTGTAGTGTCAGTGTACATGTATATGACTCAGACATGCTTTGTATATACATTGTGAACAAAAGAACATAAAGACAGTAAATTATTATTTCGTATATATACTACACAGCTGGTATCATTGTAACTAGAGAAACCTTTGTGTATCTTCAAGTTTATTGCTATGGATTTTGTAAGTACATATGTAGGGTAGACTTGGTATTTTGAGCAAGGATGAGATGGTTCAAAAGGGTTGACATGTACAAACATCAGTTGTTTTTTTTATGAAAGAGACACCTTGCTGTCAAGTGTACAGAATGTATCATATAGACCAATTGTTGTCAAAATATCAAATAGACCCATTGATGTCAAGGTGTCATCAAATAGACTCATTGTCATCAAACTGTTATCACATAGACCCATTGTTGTCAAAGTGTCATCAAATAGACCCATTATCATCAAACTTGTCACATAGACCTGTTGTTGTCTAGTATCGTGAAATAAGTCATTGTTGTCAAAGTGTCATCTAATAGACCCATTGCTGTAAAGGTTTCATCACATAGACCCATTGTTATTAAGGTTTTGTCACATAGACCTACTGTTGTAAAGGTTTCATCACATAGACCCATTGTTGTAAAGGTTTTGTCACATAGACCCACTGTTGTAAAGGTTTCATCATATAGACCCATTGCTGTAAAGGTTTCATCACATAGACCCATTGTTGTAAAGGTTTCATCATATAGACCCACTGTTGTAAAGGTTTCATCATATAGACCCACTGTTGTAAAGGTTTCATCATATAGACCCATTGTTGTAAAGGTTTCATCACATAGACCCACTGTTGTAAAGGTTTCATCATATAGACCCATGGTTGTAAAGGTTTCATCATATAGACCCATTGTTGTAAAGGTTTCGTCACATAAACCCACTGTTATAAAGGTTTCATCATATAGACCCATTGTTATTACGGTTTTGTCACATAGACCCGTTGTTGTAAAGGTTTCTTCACATAGACCCATTGTCATCAAACTGTTATCGCAAAGATCCATTGTCATCAAACTATTATCGCATAGATCCATTGTTCTCAAGGTTTCATCAAATAGACCCATTGTTGTCCGAGTTCCATCAAAACAGACCCATTACTGTAAAGATTTCATCAAATAGACTAATTGTTGTAAAGGGCTTTTTTTCCTTCAAATTTATAGCCTATATTGGGCTTTATTCCCAATTGCAAATGCTTTGAGGACCTGAACATTTGTTAGCTTCAATGTTCATTGACAGTTTGACTTATCCACTTGACAGACTGCAATGAACTTTCCTTTACACCAGTGGCATAGTCCAGCAATGGTCTCTTCTTTACATCAATTCCTGGTCCAGTCTAGTCCAGTTGTGTCTTTAGGGGATGGACAAGTTTATATAACTTCCCAATTCAAAATTGATCACACATGATAGACTGCTCTTACATTTGAGCTATCAAAAACCTTTTCCTATAGATTAAAAACTTGTATAATTTCCTTGTCTGCATTCATTTTAGTCTAATTAATCTATCCTTTTCCCAAGGAAACCATTAACAGTCTTAGTATAGACAAGTTTAATGGTGTATAGTGAAAAGGCTGTGGGGTCATTTTGGCCCAGACACCCTTTGAAAATCCATATATTTTCCTGTGCATCAACTAATCAAGACAAATTCATTGCAACCATCTTAATCTTGGACCCAAAATCTTTCAGAAGTTTTGAAAACTATTTAGATCCCAAGGGCCTATTAGAAAACATGTGTTCTTATTAGCTCAACACCTGAGCCTAAGACTTGAGTGGGCTTTCCGAATCAAAATTTGCTTGTTGTCAGTTTTGCTTAGGTAAGCATTATAGACCTTGTGCCAATTTTTGTTGTAAAATAGATAATAAATTTTATATATTCTCTTATAATATATTCTAGTGATTTATGTAACATATGTTTTCTATTTGCTTTCATATTTATGCAAGCTTTGCTCTCTTCTATCAGTAATTTGATTTAAAATCCAATTCAGCTTACTGAATAGATTTAAATGATTAAAAAAAAAAACATGTCTGCCATCCAGCTGCTGTCATATTCTGATGACACCTTTCTAGATTTGACCTTGAAGTATACTTCATGGGGAAAAACACTGGACTCGTCTGTAAATCAATGACTACCGGTAGGCCAGTCTATATGTGACTTTAGGGATAAATGAGTTACTTGTAGTTTATCAATGTTGTTTCGTGACTTGACTTTATATATTATTTATTTTCGTACATTTACATGTGTGTTGACAGAGTTTTTCACTTACCGGTATATGATTCATTGATTGTATCACTGGTTCAACTGTGGATGCCAGAAGTGCTGATTATTTTGCCTGTGTTGTGAACTGATGCCTTTCCAAGTGAGGGTTCTTCAACATACTACTGTGCTACTGCCTACTGCAGTTGGGGACCATCTTTGTATTTCTGATTTGAAAGACCTTTGAATTTCATTTCATCTGTCAAACAGTGACTTGCAGAAGGCTGGTGGTCTCTTCCCGGGTACATTGTAACTGGGTTTTCTCCTCCACCAATAAAAACATCGCAGCTACCATATAACTGAAAAATTGTTGAGTGTGACTTAAAATGCTATTAAAAAAATTTAAAAAAAAGAAAAAAATTTCAAAGTCAAACAGTGAAACAATTTTATAAGATAAAGGGGCTATCAATTTCGAAGAAGTTGTAGGTTTGAGTTGACTTAGACTGTGTTTAAAACCTTGGCCAGGGTACCTTATTTACGAGGAAAACATTCTATCTACCAAACTTGTCACTCAAATGCAAAGTTCATCTCCCAAGACTTATATAAATTATGTGTAGCCGTCATCTGCTGTAAAGGATCACAGCCACAGGATGATTATTAACTCAACCCCTTAAAAACAATGGACTCTTCTGTAAATCAGTGACTTTGGACCAGTCCAGTTGTGTCTTTACGGGTAAATGAGTTCAGGGTGGGAAAGATGCTCTTGGTGACGTGTAGCAAAATTAATATGTTATTAATGACGGCATGAAATAATAATAAATAATTTGTTAATTGCAATAAATGGGAATTGTTATCAATAACTGAGCAATCCACCGTAAACTTAAATGATGAAAAGCATCGAAACTAAAAAATTGAAATTTTTTCTATCGTGAGAGACCACCCTATCTGCCACTGAAATGTGGTCTCAACAAAGGTGGTCTCTTGAAAGATGGTTTTATTTGAAGTATCATTTAACCAAGTGGTTTTCAGAATGTGGTCTCAGAAAATAGGTAGTCTTTTATAAGAGTGGCAGAGTTTTCCCTAGGATGTTAATTTAGTGAGTCCTAGGGACCCACAAGAACAAAATTCCTGAGTCCTTCATTAAAAATGTGAGTCCCCAAGTCAATGAAATTCTAGCAAATACATTGAAAACAGTCTCAGGTTTGAAAAATAATTAATGAGTTTTTGTGCGTCCTTAGGGACTCACTGATACATTGTATCCATGTTTTGCGTCCTGAAAAGATGCGTAAAGGAAAACCCTGGAGTGGTCTTTCAAAAAGTATTGGATTATCTATGACTTGATGGTATTATTCATTTCATGTTCAAATCGTGTATTTGTCTTTTTTCTGTTGTAACTTTTCTGTACATTCCTTGAAATATTGTTAGCGTTTCTGATACCCAGAAATCAATAAATGTTTGTTACTGTAAATGTATTGCTCTCTGGAAAGTACATGCGTTTGGATTTGTGAATGTCAAAGATTTAAATTGTTGAGTATTTTAAAGCCGTATAAGCTGTCACAATGATGATTTTTGTCCTCTGACATCTATGTATATATGAGAATATGATAAAATGTGTGTTCAAATACATTATCAAACACGTGAAACGTTTTAAAAGATCTTCTTTTCTGAGTTATTTGTTTTATTAGAATTTAAGTTTTCCCGTACCTTGAAAAATCAGGCTGTAATTCCATAGGCAATAACCTTTTAGATAAACTCTTTCACCATATCAAATGTGCTTCGTAATTCGGTTAGGGGGATCTCGGTCCTTTACATGCTCGGTCTATCAGCAATCTCGACCCTTGACACAATCGGCGTATGTTAAAGTCGGCCGATTTTTATGTGTTTTATATTTACTTTTAAAATATAGGACATGATTTTTATCGGAAAGGACATGTTTTATGTAAAATATGTGCTTTTCAATGCTATTTTAAATATCTGAAGCAAATACAATGAATAAAAATATCAGATCAGTGAAAGAAATTTTTCAAACCTTTAATGTTGCCCAGAAATGAATGTTAACATTGCCAAAACTGTGAATACTATGTGTACCTCATGTTTGTCAATCGTTCTGCCATGTCCGGTGAAGTTCATGTGTGACCATCTTTGCCTTATTTAGGTGTGAAATGATGATGTACAAAAATAAACGCAATAATAAGAACAGAATATATGTTAACTACAAACAGCACGTGCTTATTTGACACTTGGTAATCTTTGTAAAAATTATCGAAAGTTAATTTGCAATGCTTAAAATAATGGTGGACAAAAAAACTTATATTAAGGGTTACATTTGGCAAGATTGTTGCAATTATCCACATGTATTTGTTATTCTAATCACCAGATGATCTTTTTAGGATATATATGAGATAAAATATTACATAAAATGGGCATATAAAATTTTTCACTTACAACAGCTCATAGTGCTTTCATGTGTTGATGCCAAAATGAAATTTTGAAATTGCAACCTGAAATTCTTTGAAAATTTAAGGAAAAATTTGCTAATACCCTGACTATCATTTCCAGAATAGATTATTTTCAAAAAATGTATCAAATTAATTTTTTTTTAGATCTACTGTAGTTAAAATATTGTATATTTTCCCAAATTTTCAGGTTCCTAGAACCACAATTTAGGAGGTAGGTAAAATACCTGTAAAGGTAAAATACATCTGTAATTACCTGGCTGTACTGTTATATAATCAAATTATCTCATTTTCAATGTGGCATTGATACAATAGGTACTATCACTATTATGTCAAAGGCACACTTTGAGATCTACATACTTGTATCAGACATTTGGCATTAACTCAGTTGATTGATCTCACTTAATTGTAATGATTAGATCATTCTTGTTATCAGTAATCATTGGTCAATACATACAGGCTACTAGTAAATTTGTACTCAGACTGGGTTCAACATGCCAGATGGACAATTGAAATAAAATATTTGATTTCAACCATACATGTACTTGTACCTCCACAAGTGCAAACTCGCGTTTGTGAGAGGAGATATTTGTAAGAAATATATTTTGTATTATTCATTCATGTTTTACATGGCAATTCATCAAATTAAGCTGAATCCAGGTTTTGTAAATTCAAGGTAATTGAGATCTACATCTATATTCAAGGTATTTCACAGGTAAAAACGTTGATCCTATCTTTTAAGGTATATACATTAACATGTACATGTATGTATTTGTAGCAGTGAATATTTCTCATTGTTATTGAAGAGTAGTGGAAAGACAGGTGAGGACAGAAAGAATTCATACATCTGAAATAGATTTGACACTTGAAGATTAACATCATTCTACTGAATAAGATCCAAAACAAAAACCAGTTTAGCACATACATACATTTTTTTTTTATTTGCCATTGCTGACTGCATTACCTGGTATTGAGTTTCTTATTACAGTTTTTGATCATATTGATGCCTTCGTCTTTGATGTATGTGATATTTGTACAGGTGTACAGCATTTGTATTATATACATTTATATGTATTGTGTCGGGGGGGGGGGGGGGGCACTGTGGGAAAGTGGTTAGAGCATCACCCTTTAAGCCATGATGTCTCTTTGTGGTTAGTGTAGGTTCGAACCCTGCTGGAACCTAAGATGACTTTTGTGAGTAAGTTTGCCAGTTTGCTTTCTGAAGGCCAGTGGTCTATTTTCCAGGGTACATGGTAACCAAGTTCTTTCTTCCACCATTAAAAACTAGCCACCGTCATATAAATTGTAAATTGTTGAATGTTGCATAAAACACAAATCCAAAAAAAAAAAGCTATTAATATCTGTACATATATAATGTACATGTGTAACTTCTCGTCTGTGCATGCAAAATGTATTGACATAGCCTCATATATATATATATATATATATATATATATATATATATATATATATATATATATGAAAATGAATGTCCTTTATACTGGTAATACAATGCAAGTTCATATAAGTATAGTACAAGTCTTTCATTTCTGTACATAAATGTGTACTCTACATTTCTACATGTATTTACAAATGTACTACAGAAAACACATGTATGTATGAACACATTTGTACTGGTACTTCATTACTTGTTTATGTCCCCCTTTCGTAGAAGGAGGGGCATATTGCTTTGCCACTGTTGGTTGGTCGGTTCGTACACCAAAAGTTTCCGTTCTTTATCTATGCAGCAGGTGAACATATTGAAATGAAATTTGGCATACAGATACATCATGAGAATATCTAGGTCAAGCTTTTATTTGGTTACCATCAAACAATTTTTGACAGAGTTATGCCCCCTTGAAACTAGGAAATTTCCAATAATGGGGAGGGGGCATAACTGTTTCACAAACAGCTCTTGTATAATTTTGTCTCTATATGTATAGATAGATGCACACATATATGTATATCAAGATATAGTGACTTAAACCCAAACAATAGAACTTTTCATAATAATTGCTGTCCTGTGACTTTGGACAACAGTATTACATGTAGATAGATTCCTGCAATATGACATGAAACGGTTGGTTACTGTGACAATGTTGCTGTTTTTGCAGGTACATGTATCTGTAGCTTATCATTTTGCCGTCCAAAGTTATAGGACCGCAGCTATCGTGAAAAGGTCTATACTGTTTATTTTGCAAAAATAAGTGTGTACAGGTAAAACATGAATGCAATGCAAATTTAGTTGACATGTAAGGAGTACTTGCTGGTAAACTTGATGTCAACCAATCTTTTAAACGAGACACTGATGCGGTTACCAAATGTTGTTTGATAGCAAAAGCGGGCCTTCAACAACATAGAGCTAAACTAAAATCTTTACAAGCTATGTTTGGTCTTTGTTTTGTTTTTTTAATCACTGAATCAGTAATAAGCCGAGTAAACTTATTTGAAATGAACTTAAAATCAAACCAATAGAAGAGAACAAAGCTTACCTAAAAATGAGAGCAAATAGTAAACAAATGTTACACAATAGAAACTATATGTATAAAAGTTTGTGGAGAGAATACTTGTTTGTACCTGATATTTGCCTGTCACCCCGGCCTGTTATGTTTTAGTTTAGATACATTTCCGTTTGTAATCATGTGCCAGTTTATTTTAGTAGAACCTTACGTTCTTATTACATTTACATGTAAATATGGACTCAAAACACATCTGTGTACATGCCTAGACTTAACATAGCTAGAGTTTCAAACATACACCTGTTTATATACCAAGACTACACACACACACATGTAGATTACACACCTGTCTCTAAATGTAGCCTACATGTCCCTAAACCACACACACACACACACACACATACACCTGTGTACATACCTAGACCACACACACACACACACACACACCCACACACACACACACCTATGTACATACCTAGACCACACACACATACACACACACACACACCTGTGTACATACCTAGACCACACACACACACACCTGTCTACAAAGCTGGACTACATGATAACATCATACATCACGTACACATCTGTGTACATGACTACACTATACACACATATTTGTGTACATACATGTACCTAGACTAAATATGTGTGTACATTATGCATGCCTAGACTATAAACACACATATTTGTGTACATACATGTACCTAGACTAAATATGTGTGTACATTATGCATGCCTAGACTATAAACACACATACAATGTACTGCTATATACATTTTTTGTACATGTACAAACATGTATACCCACACATACTCACACTTTGAAAGTTTATAAATGCACATGTACACATACACAACACACATGGATATTTTATCTTGTCATGTCCAGTGGCCTTACATCAGCTCATGTACCAGAAGGTGTATGTGAAAAGTTTGTTACATGTACAAGTGTGACTCCCCTTGTCATGACGTGTACCATATATTGTATGCAGGGATTTTCCACACTCTTTTGGGGCCTGGGCCTTTTGAATTGGGAATTTTAACAACATTTTATTGAAATTAGGAAATGTAAAGATGCAGAAAACTATTTGAAAATACGTGTACAAGAATCTCTTCAAGTTCATTGTCATTTAACTTCAGTTGGGATTTTTTTTTTTTTTTGCGTGGGGAATGGGGCCGTATGTATTTTGGCCCCCTATGATAGGGAGGAAAAACCCTGATATGTGACGAAATTCCTCTTATTGTGTCTGTTCTTATATAACTACATGTATATACATGTGTATACACTGTACAATGTATACAAAGCTTACACACGTATGTGTTGTTCCCTCTATACATCTTGACTTTGCTCTTTAAACTTATCTTTGTAAATCAGTGGGTCATGAATACTATCTACATTTCTGTTGATAACAGCTATCGTCACTAGATTTTGATAACACATTTTGTAACTTTAAACTTTTTACATACACGTCATCACACTTAAATTATACGTGTCATATTAAGATTACACGCCTCATGTTTAGATAATGTGCATCATATTTAAAAAAAAAAATGATGTATATCATGTTGGTTTTAAAATGACATGTTTTATATTTAAATTATTGAATAGAGTGTCTGTAAGGATATCCTAGTGTTTTCATTTTTATTGGCTCATATTGTCATTGGAAACAAAGTATGTCGATGGCATTATATACATGTATACTGTAAAAGTTGTTCTTTTATAGATTTCATCAAATTTTGTGGGGGCCGTGGCCAAGTGGTTATAACATCACTCTTTAACCCTTTGACCCCATAAGACATACCATATTTGGTCTGTTATATGTAGCCAGTAAAAATTTCTGGTGGTGACTGAATTTTTAAGTGTACTGGCCAATTGGAGAGTAATTTTAAATGTGTTGTAGAGCCCTGTCTAAAGTAAGTCATTGATTTACAGAAGAGTCCATTGTTTTTCAGGGGTTGATAAGTTAATGTTATATTATTTACAATGTAATTACATGTGCAAAAATGTAAATTACAAAATGTACACATCTTATAACAGTTACTCCTATGTCTCCTCACTATACGTACATGTAACTGTTGAAGGAATTGAAATCTGTAAAACTTACATTTAAAAGAAAATTTATTACAGTTAGATCAACAACAAATGTTTCTTGGTGGTGTGTTAAATGACAATAAAACTTACTGAAACAAGAACATGTATGTCTCATAACATGTTACATCATTGAAAGCTCACCTGAACTGAACTTCAGTAAAACCTGAAACTTGCCAGTGTGCAATATTTGGCTTGCTTTTGTACATTTTTTAAGGATAATTTTTCATTTTTGGAAAAAAAACGTAGAATGTACATGCAATGGCTCATGGACAAAAATTCTGTGCAGTAGAAAGTGCTGCAACATCAAATTTTTTTGCATGAGTCATTACATGAACATTACATTTTTTTTTTCCAAAAATGAAAAACAAACCATATATTTATATTTACAGTCAAACCTGCCTTAAAGGCCACCTGCTTTCAGCAGCCACTTGTCTTCAACAGCCAGTTCTCCTCCTCCCCAATCAATTTTACTATATAAACATTAGATTAGCAGCACTGTAATGTACATGATTTTGACACCTGATCATCTTAACATCAAATTATCACATATTGGTATATGAATATATATGTGTTGCTATACACTGCATAACGGACACCAGTTTTCTTGTGATTTTTGTCAACCTGGAACCAAAAGCCACCTGTCTCATGCAGCCACTTTTCCCATCTCCCTTAAGTGGCAGCTGAAAACAGGTTTGACTGTATAGTGTATTACCATTTTCTGTGAAACTGTAGGCAGCTGGATACAAATTCCATTCTATTTAATTGACTTTGTGGGGGGAGGTTTTCATATGTTGTAACAGCTGTGTGTCCAGCATTAAATATACAACGCAACTGGTCTGTATATATTTAATTGCAATGAAGGAAATAACAGTCGGTATGTAAATATTACCTACATGTAAGCTGGCTTGTCCATTGAAAACTGAAAGTACTGCCTAAAGAAACACCAGACTTGCCCATAGAAAACACCAGACTTTCCCATTGAAAACACCAGACTTGCCCATTGAAAACACCAGACTTGTAGATAGAAAACACCAGACTTTCCCATAGAAAGCACCAGAATTGCTCAAAGAGAACAGCAGGCTTGCGAATAGAAAACACCAGACTTGCCCATAGACAACACCAGAAATGGCTTGCCCATAAAAAACACCAGACTTGCTCACAAAAAGCACCAGGCTTGCGGATAAAAAAACCACCAGACTTGCCAATAGAAAACACCAAACTTGCCCATTGAAAACACCAGACTTGCACATGCACATTCTAGATTTCTGCTGAATATGTAGCTGGACGTTATGTCAGCTTTCTTATGGATTTCATTTATTTCAAGTTATTTTAAGATAAGTGTATTTGCCTATAGATTTTATCAGACTTGCCCATAGAAAATCCAGTGTTTGCCCAGGACAAATTTAAGATTTTTACATGCATTTGTTAGGTACATGTATCTTCTAAGTCAAGTCAAAATGGAACTCTGGTTATATCATTACAGTAACTGGATTTTCTGACCTTGTTGACAGATTAAAACAACGAGACTTCCTGCTTGGCTTAAATTTTACAAGACAATAGAAAATATTTTCTTGTACACTTTATACTAATACTTCCTTTTTTTTTCTTCAGGATATTACAGAGTACACACACACTAAATGATGACATTCAGAAAAATGGCCAAACAGAGGATAAAAAGGAGGCCCTCAGCTCACAGACAGCGGTAAGTGCAGAGATTATTGTTCATTTACTGGTATTAAGAGTCTCACTGCCCATAGGTCATCAAATTATGATGGTCAACTGATCAGATTATGGTGGTCAGCAGACACTGAAGTGATACCCTAAAGCTTATAATTGTAGTCATGGTATTGTGATTCAGATCAGAGAAGAAATACAAGTTTGTGTAACGCATTTTGAGGATGTTAAGATTTTCTAGTTGGATAAGCAGCATAACTAGCTTTCATTAGTATTTTTTTTTTTTTTTTTTTAAATTTCCACATATCCATGCATGTATTTACTGATAACAACTTGCTTAAAAGCTTATAAAATGGCTTTTTTTTTAGATTCACATCCTTTTTATTATTCTATATGGTAAGGTGTTGTGTAATTTCCTACATGTACAATGTACCTTCACAAATGATCTTTCCTGTATTTTCTTCAACCAACCAACTAAAACTTTTATGGAACATTTGATGTCTGAAATATATGCAACTGTACATGTATACAATTTTGTATGTGAATGTGTTTATATAATAGTGGGAACCATACAGCGAAAAGCTTCAGTTGTCTGGATATTCTAATCACTGATTTTCGTACATCTTTGAATAAAGCCAACTAAGGGCCCCTGTGGCGGAGTGGTTAGAGCGTCACACTTTGAACCACGAAGTATCTTGCTTCAGGTCACTGCAGGGAGTCCCAGTGGAACCTAAGCTGATTTTTGTGAGAAAGTTTGCCAGTTTACTTGCAAAAGGCTGGTGGTCTCTGCCAGGGTACTTTGTAACCGGGTTCTCTCCTCCACCAGTAAAAACTTGCTACCACCATATAACTGAAAAATTGTTGAGTGTGGCATAAAACCCATTTCAAATTCACAAAGCCATCTGTTACCTGTCCTTTCTGCAGGATAAACAAACAATAAACACATTGAAGTTGAAAAGATTGTCAATAAACATGATCTAGTTTGCCCTTTTTTCTAAAAAATAAAATATGAATCTTGAATTGGTCCAATTCAAAAGCCACAGCTGAACTATCATTTTGTGGACGAAAGTCCAGAGAGCTAATGCCATACCCACGGTGTCATTGTCGGCATAACCTGGCCTATATCTTTTTAACCGCAAGGGACATGACTTTGATATTTTACAAATAGATTACTCATAACCAGAGCTTTCATTCGGTACCATGACTTTTGACCTAATGACCTTGACATTGTACTTTGACCTACTTTTTAAAAACATTACCTTGGCTATATCTTTTAAACCATTATGGATAGGGCTTTGATATTTCACATATAGATTTCTTATGACCAGAGCCTTTATTTGGTGTCTTGAGTTGTGACCTTGACCTCAGAATTTGACCTACTTTTCAAAAACTTTAACCTTGGCGTTATCTTTTAACCATGAGGAATAGGGCTTTGATATTTCACATACTGGTATAGATTCCTGATGTCCAGAGCTTTCATTTGATACATGTACCTTGACTTTTGACCTAGTGACCTTGAACTTTTCAAAAATTTTAGTTTAAGCCAAAGGAATCAAAATATTAACTGTACCATGACCTTGACACCTGACAGCTGTAGGTCAAACACCTATTTTGAAAATTTACACCCATTACCAGTGAGCTTTGCTGTCTTCTGACAACTCTTGTTAATTAACCCATAACTGTTGTTTTCATCGTCATTCAGCATGTTACAGTTTAAAAGCATTTTTCAGTTTTAACTAATTGTGAACTTCAGTATATATTGAGTCTGTAATTTTTAGCACGCATGCCTGTAAATATTTGATGTGGAAGTATACTTCATAATGTTCCTTGTGCTTGGATAACAGTGCTGTCACTTTGATTAATGTTCTCCATGGTTACCTGGCAGTGGGTTTTAAAATTACTGCAGACAACAGCAGGTGTACTTGAAACTCTTACAAACAATGAAAAAAGAATATTAAATTGTAATTCATATTTTCAAGTACTGTTGAGAGCCTTCATTTTATATATGATTTATAACCATGATAAATTTTACACTTATTGAAGTGTATGGTTAAACCTAATTCTCTATATTTTGTTGTCTGGCATTAAATATTGAGGACATATTGTCTGGTTTGTCTGTTTGTTACAAAAATTTCTATCAAAATCAGATTAAGTTTTTTTCCTCACATTTTAATCAATTATTTGTTGTTGCTTTATTACATATAGTTCCCAATATAGTTCTTGGGAAGGGATCGGGGGGGGGGGGGAGAATTAAAGTTAATTCTTCAGCTAGCTATTCATGTAGGCTCCTGATATTTGGTAAAGGTATACATCATAAATAGACAGTGTTGCATACCTACGTTCCCCTTATTTGGTACAGGCATACATCTAATTGAGACCAAGTGTGGCATGTCGCATACCTAGCCTAGGCTCCCCATATTTTGTACAGGTATACATTTTAATGAGACCAAGTGTGGCATGTCGCATACCTAGGCTCCCCATATTTTGTATGGGTATACATTTTAATGAGACCAAGTGCAACATACAAAAATTGTGCAAACTGTACCATCCTTATTTTTAGGTCACCTGATCAGCCAAAGGCTCAAGGTGTCTTATTGTGATCGTCTTTTGTCTGATATCGTTCGTCTTGCATTTTGCATCTTTGTGTAACTTTTACACATTTTCAACTTTTTCTCAAGAACCAGTGGACCAATTTTAATCACACTTGGTACATGTATGTAGCATCCCCATGTAAGGCTGCATAAAAGTTCGCAAATGAAAAGGGGCTAGGACCCATAGGGGCTCCAAAAAAAGTACCAAAACTGAGAAAATCTTTAAAAATACAAAACAATGTACTTCTTCTCATGAACCAATGATCAGATGACTTTAAAATTTTGTATGCATGATAGTACAGTCAATATCTACAAAGTTTTTGAATAAAAATGATATCTGTTCATAAACGAGCCACTAGGGGGCACTTCAATAACATAGGGTACAATTTTATACAATTGGCTTAATAACTCAAAACTGATTGACTTTTAGTATACAAAGATATATAAGAAAGTTGTTAGGAATTATCTAATGATCATTTTGACAAAATCTCAAGGTCACGGGGTCAAAGGTCAAGTTCACAGACATCAAAGTAAACAGAAAATATCAGGTTTTGGTCAAATTTTAGACATTTTCGACTTCTTCTCAAGAACCAATTGACTAATTTTAACCAAACTTTACAGGAATTTTTTCTCAATTGACTTTCAAGGCCCATTGGGCTTCTCGTTGGAGTTATTCCACTTTGTTGATTTCTTTTATCTGGGCCATATCTGTTTCATTTCGTCACCAAGGCTCAGCATATTTGGTTCAGACATCTTAAGTCAATGGATGTTTTGTCAGTTTTATACATCTTTTGAGATATGCCTCCGGTGGGATCGAACTATTTTTAAGATTCTTCGAATTAGCCTTAGTGAGATCATAAAAGAGATCAATTATGGTCAACAGTCCAGAAAATGTATGAAGATAATTGAGATTTTTTTATCTTTGGATTTTGAACTTTTCACACATTTTGTTTCAAAGCTTGTTTAAGATTTTCTTACCTATTGAGGTACAGTTGTAGAAGTACCTGGAGCTCACAAGCTGAAGGTTCAGGCAGTTTATGTTTTGTTTATAATACTTGAAGATACCTTCTTGGCCAAGCTATCAGTAGCAATACATGTAGCCTTAAAGCCGAAATTCAAGGGTCTTAAATGAAAAGTAATTAATACTGAGTGCACGAGTCTTGGTAGGCCACACAGTAAAAGCATTTTCAAGGAACTGTGGCAATAAATGTGAAATGAAATTACGCCATAGACAGCTTGTGCCATCTCTATATGATTAAAAAGAAACTTGTATTAGACCCAGCTAGAAAAACTATATCTGGAACATATTGAAACATCTTCAATCAATAATGTTATACAATGTACAGTTTGTTGGTTGTTCGTCTTGTAAAGAAGATTTCAGTCACATATACTGTTAACATGGAAATTTGCGCGTGTGTGTAATTTACACTAAATACACGATGAAAAGTTTTTAGTGCAATGTATTTGTACCCCAGTGTAAAACTCGAGGTCCGGTGTCACGGTAGGTGTTGGCACGTTAAAAAAACCCTCACTGCTCTATGGCCGTAAGTGCCAAATATAGGCCAAAATTTGAAGCCCTTCACCAGCATTTGGTGACGTCTCCATATGAGTAAAAGATTCTTGAGAGGGATGTTAAACATCCATTTTTGTGTTAAAATCCACGCCTCCAATTTCCCATTCAATTCTCTGATTTTTTTAAAAAAAATAATCTGGTTTATTTTTTCATGTTTTGGAAATTAATTATACACTAATTTAAGGGGCGGCATGCTCCCAGATCCCCTCTAGAGGGCTCAAACCTTTGGCATGTGCATTAGTGCTCCCTTTTTCAATTATCTAAAGTTGGCATCTCTGTATGTATTCCGGGGGCCATCATGGCCGAGTAGTTAGGACAGCATGCTTTGAATCACTTCTGGAACTTCCATGTAGGCAGATTTTTTGAGAAAGTTTGCCAATTTACATGCAGAAGGCCGGTGGTCTCCTCCTGAGACAAATTGTTATCCAGTTCTCTCCTCCACCAATAAAAACTTGCCGCCACCACATAACTGAAAGATTGTTGAATGTGGCGTAAAACAGTATTCAAATAAATATAAAAAATTCTATGGATTTGGTGTACTTTAGTAGAGTACACAGAATTTTAACTATAAGATAATATACTGAACAGTTCACTATGTACATGTTGTTTGACAGTATGTATTGAATCTTGATGAATCATTTTCAATTATTACCTGAAATGTTGCAACGTTTCTTTAAAATTACAGATACCTGTAGATCCAGGTGGGAAAGGTGAAGAAAAAAAGAGTGTACCAGTCGTTGAAGAAAACCCTAAAAAGGTGAGGCTTTTGTTTATTGCCTTGGAGATAGAACACTTTATCAGCTGGTCATTGATTTCATATTAATCTTTGTATGTAATGACAACTTTACGATATCTCTGAAGAGTTGATCAATGAGTTGTACTATAAATGTAAACTTTAGTGTCATACTTTACAAAAGCCTACAAAGACATTCAATAGCCTTATAAAGGTTCCAGAAATATCATATCTACACAAGGATATTATTACATGTTAGCGCCAATGACGATTTTAAAGTTAGGTGAATATCTATGTCAAGTCTTTTGATAAATTTGACTTTGAAGTTTCTACCGAATATACTATCTACATGTATATTGTGTTGTTGTAAGTTACACAAAGGTACATGTATGTTAATTTAAATGGATAGGCAGATTTAATTCAAAATGTAGGTCAATGGTAGTCAGTGAAAGTATAGTCCATATATGCATGACCTCGTGGGAGGGAGTCTCTTGATCCCTTTTCTTGACCCTGGACGAGTTTCAAGTTTAGGCAATGCAATATAACGACAATACAATTATGTTGAGTAATCCGACCTACTTGTCACCATATGGTATCCATTGGTTAATAAAACCTTGAAAATGAATAGAATCATCCATGTGATAATCGCAAGGTTACGCTGCCCCGACAATTAATGTGAATTGCATGAATTGGACAGTACTGCAAATGTGGATATATCTGTGTGTTCTTAATTGTGTGATTTTCTTGTGCAAACCATACACTTAGGGTATTTTTATGCAATGTCGCATCATACTATGAGCAGTCCTCTATTAAATGATAATTCTTAGCACAACTGTGGGACTAGTTCACAGGGGATAATTTACACAAAAAACTTTCATCTCATATCTAGTGTAGATTACCCCCACACTTAAATTTTCACGTTTACAATACCAACTTCAATAAAACGTTATTTTGTGGGAAAGTTGCCAATTTACTTGTGAAAGGGTAGCAGTCATTTTCTGTGAACAGTGCAACGGACATTGTTTTACTACCACCATTTGAACCTGTCCACCACGATGTAGCAGTATCATAGATTAGTGCGGTGTTAATCTGTATACCTGGAAAAATATTCACTCCTGTTTAGTTTTTGCAATTTTCATTCTCAGATGAGAGGGCAATTTTTAAATGAAAGCAAAAATTTTAAGCTAAATAATTGATGCATGGACATATATGTCAGTCATGAGACTAAGGGCGAATCAAGAGACCATCATGGCAAATTTAAGACCATGTGAATGTTTTCTGCCATAAAAGGGCAAAAATAACCAGGTACACGTATACTATGGAACCTGAGTGTGGTGTGAAATGTCTAATTTGATGGCCCCTTTGGCCTCTTGTTAGTGGATTGTCCTGTTAGGGATCAGTGGAGAAACATAAAACCCACTTTTTCGTTAAACATACATGTATTGTTAGCAGAAAACTAAGATTATCTAACGAATAATTTATGAGTTGATTTTCTGATGTCTTGATCACCTTTCAAGAACAAAACCATTCTTTTTTTTCATAAAAGTATAGAAATGAAATTGTCATTACATTCTTTTGTATTTTTGAAGGAATTGGACAAGAAAATAGAAGAAGAAGAACCTCAAAAGGAGACTGAACAAGAATCAAGGTGATGGTCATATTTTTATGCTTGCATTACTTCCTATAGTAAATACAGGCCTTTTCAAATCTGTTTATTCAAGTCATGCACCATGTACACTTACAGTGTTTACAGTAAAACACTTCCCTTGTTTGGTGTGTTACATGAGTTTCATTGCAATGTCCTATTCATTATAACATTGGAAATGAGTGAAGGTCACAAAGTCTTCATGGCAATACTAAACAACCAACAAGGAAAACAGAGAACTCTCCAATGACTTTGTTATTGGTTTTATTTTTTTTTTCCTTCTCTTATATGAGATTAAAATTTTCCACCTATTTTCAAAATATTACCGCAAATTCCAAGTTCATGTGCATTCTAAGATATTGCTGTCATCAGTTATGTATCAACAGGACAGCTGTGGTCACATACAGAGAATGATGTTGTAGGTTTGTTTCTGTTTCAGGTCAGTAAAACAGGCAGTGATTAAAAAGACAACAGAGAAAGTAGAATCAGCAACACAGACAACAACATCATCATCCACAACAACAACAACACAAAATGAACAACACACTTCATCATCAGAGAAATCTGAATCAACAACAGAAACAGTTAAAACAGAAAAAGATGAGTCTAAAGAGAAGAGGTATGTTACAACATGTTTTTTTATGTTTTTGTAACTCACCAACCCCTGTGGTCACATTTAAACTCACCCAAGTCAATAAATAGAATGGTCTATTGTCCAAATTCTGCAATGAACAAGTTAATATTGAATGCAAAATCATTTTGAAATTTGGATTCTAAATTATACTGTACACTCCTGAATTCTGACAATGGACTTCACCATTCTTTGAAATGGATGAGTCCAAATGTGGCTACAGGAGGGCTATGAGTTGATAGGTAACAACTATTCACAGTAGTAGTAGTACAAAAGGCTAGCAAGGGCCAATTTCACTAAAAGGCCTAACTTTATGTGTACAGGGAAATTTGTATATAACGACCTCCTTAAGGACACAGTAAAACCAGTCTTCAAAGGGAGGTGATCTTTATATAGATGTTGAATTGTACACAAGTGGTACTATTGGGGACAGCAAAGAATGGTCTTTGTGACTAGGTGGTTGCTAATGCAGGTTTTACTGTAGATGTAGTCATAACTTATGTCTTAAATGAGTTTCACTAAAGCTTTTATCGTTCCTTCTACGTTTAAACTTGCATCTGACTGTATGTATGTTATTAAGTACAATGTAATACTAATTTCATGCATAACTATGTGTAGGTTAACGTGTAAGCATACGTATATGACCTAAAGTGAAACTAAAACTATGCACACATAAATAAAATCTTAAATTTTACATAGAGTTATGTCTAAAGTAACGTTTGCGTTTACAGGCAAATAAACGACCTTAATTGAAACTGGCCATTGGGTCATAACTCAGAATTCAGAAAAAATTGTGACCGTTCCTTTGTCTAGCTTTCAGCTTAAGAAGAGAAAGACACAGGTCATTAAATGAGACTAAAAATTGAGGTCTTTAGTAATGTGAAGTGTTTAATGCTACAGAACTTTAACTACACTGGCATCAGTCTATAGCACATGTGTAAATTTGTAGCATTTCTCCTAAAGCTGGTTATGTTTCCTTAGAAGTGATAAATTCTTGGCAGGAAATTAACTAGCTATAAATTAAATATATTAGATATGCAGTAGTTAGGGAGCCAAGCCATTTTCTCATTGGGAATATGGGTCCTGTAACCAGTCCCCAAAATGTCCTAGGAAAATCTGTATATGTATATGTACATGTACATGTCAAATTCTTTAATTTTGTAGTGTCAAAGGTAATGTCGAGGAACCACAGGCAGTAAAACTGACTGAACAACCAGAAGACCAGAAACAACCAAAAGAACCGACAGGAAGTTCTCTTGGTTCTAATACTGCCACAGTGCCACCTACAGGAAGTGCTTCAGAAACACAAGAACAGACAAAATCTGCCTCAGAGACTGTGGAGAGACATTTGGAGCAATCTAATGCGACACTATCATTGTTAGATTCGGGCTTGGATAAAGTGACAGAACAAAATTCTGATGGCAAGGTGGAATCTAAGCAGGAACTAGGACAAGAAAACAAGACAGAAACTAGTGGCAAAGTAAGTGAATTTGTAAAAGACACAAATTTCTACCTTTATTAGGATTTGAACCTATTGTCTGCGTGACTCACTTCGGAAATCAGAAAATCGTCCACAGTTCTTTTATTCTATCACCTATGACACAAGTTTTTAAGCTTTACAGACTTTACTTACTAAAAGTAAAACCTCACTAGTTCAAGCCAATAAAGTACCATTTAAGTCGACTACTATAGTATCGTCTGCAGAAAAAAGGTCTTCCTGCACTTTTAAATGAAAATAGATGGAGTTACTTCCCTTTATTCTTCATAAAATGATCCTATTGTTACAATGGTTTGCCTCAAAATCTCTGAATTCTTCCAAGGGATCATAACTTTTATACATGTATATCAATCAAGATCATCTTATATTTATGTATACAATATAATACAGTAAAGACTTTGTCCAGTTAAATTTTTCCTTGATAGAACAAACATATGCATATCTCTATGTGATAAACTTTATACTTTTTTTTTCTGTCAGGAAAAGAAAGAAGAGAAAAAAGATGAAGACTTTGAGACTTATACAGAGTGGAGACAGAAGGCTCTGGCAGAGGAAGAGCAGAAAAATAAACAGACAGGTATTGATAAAAGTTGATAAAATGGAATATCTTTATAACTCATTCACCCCTAAAGACACATTTAGACTAGTCTAAGAAATAGAAGAATTCATAAATTTCTGAGGGGTTGATGAGTTAATATGATATCTCATTATAATTTTGGTTTACATTCTATCACATAATTGAAATCCAGTTTTTATGGAATACCCCCGGATACTTTTCTTTGTTATTATAAGATATTTCAGATTTGGGTATTGCATCATAAGACTTTGCCTAGATCTAAAAAATATTCTCAACCTTGCTTGTTTTGCCAATCAGAATTCGGGATTAGTTAAATTTGAGTAAAACTTTTAGCATGTTTAGACTTGATTTATTCTTAAAGGCTATAGTGCCAAGCCTTGTTCAAAGCTTGTAAGGACGTGGGTACAACATTTTGTTTTTGCACTGAACATTGTTGAAATTATTTGGATTGTTATGACTTGATGAGTCAATACAAAGAAATCAAAGGCCTGTAAATTGGCACTGTTTGCACAGATTCTTTTTAAGATGTATGCTTTTCAAGCCAAAGAATATTATGTATGTGTTTTACTCTTAGCTCTTTTTAATCCCTCAGCATCTTTGTTAAGGTTGTAATTTTCTAAACATTAATTGCAATGAATATTAATGAAATATGAAATATTTTCAGTAAGATTGTTTGATTGTTGTTCTACATCCCGCCAAGAATTTTTCATTTATATGTAGATGTCACCTGCTTTAGGTGAAGTGCTACAAGTTTTGGTCTGTGCTATGGACTGATGCCAATGCAGTGAGGGTTCTTTTTCATGCCACGCCTTCTGCAACATGGGACCTCGAGTTTTAAGTCTCATCTAAATGACTGGTGACTTTCAATTTGTATGCCGAGCGTTTGGTGAAGGAACAGTCACTACAATTTTTTTTTAAAGTCTTTGGAATGACCCGGTACCGGGAATCAAACCCAAAACCATCGACTGCAAGTCAAATGCTCTACCACTTGATCACTGCAAGCGGTATTTTAAATATGACAAATGGTAAATTATTTTTTATGAAATTCAGTGAGGAAGAACCTTTTAGCGAACTTTACGCTGTCAAAATCCTGTAAAACTAATATTTTCTTTTTCATTCTCAGAAACTTCAGGGTCTTCAATGCCAGCATCAAAGAAACAGAACAGAAAAAACAACTTTGCCTCCAAGGAATGTGGATCCAAGATTTTAGGCAGTAATCCGGAGTCTGAGAATGCTAAGGCCGTGTTAACTGCTAATAAGGACGAGTATATGATCAACCCCTGTAAAGTCAAGAAATGGTACTAATCACATCTGGGCCAGAAATCGCCAAATATACTCAATGCTCAAGCTCAACTTTTGTTTTATTATTTTGACTATATAAATGTTTATAAAACTTTTTCAATAGGAAACACATTATTTTTCATTCTTACAAAAATATACCTAAATTGTGATACTAAAAATTTTAGTATGTTCTACAACTATTTTTAGATTTTTTTAAAGGTCAAATAAACAATAATTTTCATCATTATTAAAGTTGTATGTCAAAAGGATACAGTTACAGCTGAAACTCTGACAAAATGCAAGCAGTATATTTTCTTCTGGCACAAATTATTGTGATGTTAGAACATCCAAGCTAACTTTTTTTTCTTTTTTTTTTTTTTAAATTGAGATTTATCCAAGTAATTTAAGCTGGCCAATTAATGTCACACCCTGGCTGGCGGCAGCATCACTAGTGGACAAAAACTTTAACACAGGCTGTATTTTTTAACTCGTCATCCCCTGAAAAACAATGGACTCTTCTGTAAATCAATGACTTTGGACAAGTCCAAATGTGTCTTTAGGGGTAAATGGGTTATATATCAGAAATTGAGCTTTAATATTTCACAGATGCAATCCTTATGATCAGATCAGCTCTATCAAATGGTATCATGACCTTTGATCTCATGACCTACAAAATGTCATTTGACCTAGTCAAAGTTTCAGTGTCTGAGATACAATGCTGCCACATGTGAGCTATGTTGTCTCTGACAACTCTTGTTTGCAAATTTAACTGCTCAAAATAATAGTACAAAATTAAAATCCTAAATACAGTGAAACTTGTATAAAATGACCTCCTTAGGGACACAAGAAAACTTTATAGGGAGGTGGTCTTTATATAGAGGTTGATTTGTACACAAATGACACTATTGGGGACAGCAGAAAATCGTCTTTGTGACCAGGTGGTCTTTATACACAGTTGGCCACTAAAGCAAGTTTTACTGTACAGAATAATAAATGTATATTGATATCACAATATTAAAATTAATTTGTGTTTTGTAATGAAGATAAATCCCAACTCCTAATCCATAATGTGGACAAACATTTGATGATTTTCAGATTGGCTTAAAAAGTAAAAGGTGGGTTTACATTACCAGAGACACATAAATTTTGGTGTAGCCCAATCATAATCTAACTCATTTTCGTGTTCTATTTCAGGTTTATAGTAGAGCTGTGTGAACCTATACATGTGAGGTCTATAGAAGTTGCTAGTCTAGAGCTTTTTTCTTCACAACCTAAAACTCTCCGAGTGAGCGTCAGTGACAGGTAAGGGACAAAGAGACAAGTATACTGGTTACAAATACTGGTTACAAATACTGGTTACAAAAGAGACAAGTACACTGGGTACAAAAGAGACAAGTATACTGGGTACAAAAGAGGCATCATATATACTGGTTACAAAAGAGACAAGTACACTGGGTACAAAAGAGACAAGTACACTGGTTACAAAGCAGATGTACCTTTTTTAGTCACATTTTTTTCCAGATTGTGAAGCAGGGCTTCACAAATTGGCCATACGTCTTTAGTGGTTTCCTGTAGCCTGAATCTTGAAATTTTTCTTCAAACAACTTGTTAATTGTTGGTAATAGATTTTTTCTGTTATTAATCTTTGTATAACATTAACTGCTTGAGATAGGAGTTCTTATTAAAATGGATTACTATTCCTATCAGACTTTTGTTATTATAATTTGTTTATATATAAATGCACCTATTTATTCTTTTGGGTAAGTCTTGTAGCCAGGATAGAGATAAGCATACAAAATGTACAGGGTTTTCATGTGAGTTAGGTAACCAGTCTAGTGTAGCGCTATTCTGGTGTGCAACTAACTGTTTATTTTGTTACTTCAGGTATCCAACAAAAGACTGGCAAATTGTGGGCGAATTTCAGGCAACCGAGGATCGAACGCTACAAAACTTTGAAATCAAATCGGAGGAGGATTTTTTTGTGAAATATGTCAAAGTGGAGATGTTGGATCATTATGGAGAGGAGCACTTTTGTCCGCTTACATTATTTAAGTCAGTGTCCGATTTGTATTTTAAGAAGTAGAACAAAATCTAAATTGATTCTTTTTCTTTATGCACTTTATTTTTTTCATAATTTCCTTCAATTCTAAATATGTTTTATTTTCTGCATAATTTGCCTTTGTGTATTGTGTGTAAAGATGCTGTCAAAACTGTAAAGAATTTAACAACATTTAAGACCCATGATCCTGGGATTTTATAGATGGGGTGATCTTCGATGACAGATAAGTAAATCTTGGCCTCTTTTCAGCTTGATCGCCCAGTCAGTAACCAGAGTGAACTAACAAATATTTGGGCACAGCACCATAAAACTTAAAAAATCCAGATAATTTACTCTGCTTTGGCTAATCATGAAATCTGATTATCTAAACAAGCCGAATTTAGAATATTCCCAAACTCAAGAAAATTCTTCAGTTGTATGGTTCTTGGAACTGGTCTCAATTGTCAGTAGGCTTTTCAGGATTTAAATTTTCTCATGAACCATGGAACAGAATTTCATTAAACTCAGCTGAAGACTTTGTATGAAACAATTGTCCCATGGATCAGCCCAGTTTGTCTGATATTTATAGACATATGAATATTTAGGACAAGACCTATGAAAACAGGCGATACCTTTCTTGAAGTTGGTAATATCTAAAAATACAAAATAAATGTATGGGCTTTTCAACACTTTCCTTGATAAGGAAGCAAAAGTCTAAATTTTTATATTAAAAATGTACAATGATTTCTTTCTTTGATAATTTTTTAAGAACAGAATTAGGAAAGCCATTAATAAGTGTTATTCTATTTACAGAGTATTTGGGATACCCGTGGAACTAGACGGTTTGATGAACCAACAAGAAGATGATGATGATTCCGATAATGATATGGACACTGGTAAGTTACTGTAGGCAATAAGTAAAGATACAGTGAAACTTCCCAGACGCTTTACCCATTCCTTTAGCTGTCGACCTCCGCATTTAAAGGAAAATTATTGACAGGGTATAAGACAATTTAAAATGAACATATCTACCTCTGTGTAAACATTTGGAAAGCGGATTATATTAAATTGTGACTTTCTTATACGATCAAACTTGCATTAAAGACCACCCACCTCTGTATAAAGGGCACCTGCCTTTCAAGGCAGTTCAAACATAATCTTTGTCAACTTTTTATGCTGAATAAACCTCTTTGTAAAAGCCACCTGTCTATAACAGCTACTATTGCCTGTTCCCTCGAGTGACCTTTATAGACAATTTTGACTGTATTGTCATTGATCACTGTTGATATCAAAGTAGATTAGACATTGTGGTTGTGTGTTTTATAATGTTTATTTTTATTCCACATTCTTGTAGCACTGTTGAACAATGGAGAGGAAGGATCAGATTCCACAGAACCAAAGAATCTCTTTGCCACTGCTAAAGGTATGTCTTTATGGCTAGATCTCATGGAAGTAATTATAGACTTGTCCCAGGTAGATCTCCCTGATTATTAGCAGTACACAAAGTCGCCTGTCATGGACCTGTCCCAGGTAGATTGCTCTGATTATTAGCAGTACACAAAGTCGCCTGTCATGGACCTGTCCCAGGTAGATCTCTCTGATTATTAGCAGTACACAAAGTCGCCTGTCATGGACTTGTCCCAGGTAGATCACCCTGATTATTAGCAGTACACAAAGTCGCCTGTCATGGACCTGTCCCAGGTAGATTGCTCTGATTATTAGCAGTACACAAAGTCGCCTGTCATGGACTTGTCCCAGGTAGATCACCCTGATTATTAGCAGTACACAAAGTCGCCTGTCATGGACCTGTCCCAGGTAGATCTCTCTGATTATTAGCAGTACACAAAGTCGCCTGTCATGGACCTGTCCCAGGTAGATCTCCCTGATTATTAGCAGTACACAAAGTCGCCTGTCATGGACTTGTCCCAGGTAGATCTCTCTGATTATTAGCAGTACACAAAGTCGCCTGTCATGGACTTGTCCCAGGTAGATCACCCTGATTATTAGCAGTACACAAAGTCGCCTGTCATGGACTTGTCCCAGGTAGATCTCTCTGATTATTAGCAGTACACAAAGTCGCCTGTCATGGACCTGTCCCAGGTAGATCTCCCTGATTATTAGCAGTACACAAAGTCGCCTGTCATGGACTTGTCCCAGGTAGATCTCTCTGATTATTAGCAGTACACAAAGTCGCCTGTCATGGACTTGTCCCAGGTAGATCTCTCTGATTATTAGCAGTACACAAAGTCGCCTGTCATGGACTTGTCCCAGGTAGATCACCCTGATTATTAGCAGTACACAAAGTCGCCTGTCATGGACTTGTCCCAGGTAGATCTCTCTGATTATTAGCAGTACACAAAGTCGCCTGTCATGGACCTGTCCCAGGTAGATCTCTCTGATTATTAGCAGTACACAAAGTCGCCTGTCATGGATCTGTCCCAGGTAGATCTCTCTGATTATTAGCAGTACACAAAGTCGCCTGTCATGGACCTGTCCCAGGTAGATTGCTCTGATTATTAGCAGTACACAAAGTCGCCTGTCATGGACTTGTCCCAGGTAGATCACCCTGATTATTAGCAGTACACAAAGTCGCCTGTCATGGACCTGTCCCAGGTAGATCTCTCTGATTATTAGCAGTACACAAAGTCGCCTGTCATGGACTTGTCCCAGGTAGATCTCTGATTATTAGCAGTACACAAAGTTGTCTGTCATGGACCTGTCCCAGGTAGATCTCTCTGATTATTAGCAGTACACAACGTCACCTGTTATGTGCCTATCCCAGGTAGATCTCTCTGATAATTAGCAGTACACAAAGTTGTGTGTCATGTGCCTGTCCCAGGTAGATCTGTCTGATTATTAGCAGTACACAAAGTTGTGTGTCATGTGCCTGTCCCAGGTAGATCTCTCTGATTATTAGCAGTACACAAAGTTGTCTGTCATGTGCCTGTCTTAGGTAGATCTGTCTGATAATTAGCAGTACACAAAGTTGTCTGTCATGTGCCTGTCCCAGGTAGATCTGTCTGATTATTAGCAGTACACAAAGTTGTCTGTCATGTGCCTGTCTTAGGTAGATCTGTCTGATTATTAGCAGTACACAAAGTCACCTGTTATGTGCCTATCCCAGGTAGATCTCTCTGATTATTAGCAGTACACAAAGTTGTCTGTCATGTGCCTGTCTTAGGTAGATCTCCATGATTATAAGCAGTACACAAAGTCACCTGTCATAGGTAGACCTCCCTTGAGTTGAGATTTCAGTTAATTCTTTTGTAGTACAGTAAAAC
This sequence comes from Atrina japonica, assembly GCA_030159075.1. Lineage (NCBI taxonomy): Eukaryota > Metazoa > Mollusca > Bivalvia > Pterioida > Pinnidae > Atrina > Atrina japonica. Next base: position 164,250 of record BROG01000201.1, read on the forward strand.
CTGCTATAGTGGCCACCTCTATATAGGGATTACCTGTTATAAAGTCTCTTGACTGCATACTTCAACTAAATTGAACCTGTGTATAAGGGTCACCTGCACATAAAAGTCAATATTTTGTGGTCCATTGGTTGGCCCCTATATACAGGTTTCACTGTATACTAGAGTTGAAATCTAGACAATTGAGATCCTGAAATACCAACTCATATAAGTCACTAAACTGTAAAAGAGAATGAAAGAATTTATGACAAATTTTGATAGTTTACTTTACACGTTTTTGTTGTTGTTGCAGATACTGTTATGAAACTTGTGAAGAAAGTTTTAAATGTCGAGGAAAAGGCAGAAGTGAAAGATGCTGCTGCAAGTAAGTCAGAACTTTGTTTTACATTTAATTTTTAGAATATACTTATGTGCTTCCATACATTTGTAAGCTACACATGTGGTCGAATAATGCCTGTCGTTATATTTCACCGATCTCCGATTGCTCCATTAAAGCCTGAATGCATTAACTGTTAAAAGTGTGTCAACCGGAAATTACTGATACTAAAGCATCATGGGGTTTGTTTATCTTAACATGTGGCACGAAAAGTAGGAGGAGTTATAAATTGTTTGTAAGCATGTGCAGTGGAGTAAAAGTCACGTTTCTATTTGAATTTTAAAGTAATATTAATCTTCTAAAAGCTAAATTTATTGAGAAACGTTCTTTTTTTAGAGTTGGAGTTAAATGTTGAGCGCACATCCTCACCTTGATAACTGTCTCTCTTTGGTCTGTACAATTTGTGAACATGTTGCCTCAAGAAACGATATTGAATAGAGGGTGCTGCAATTATTTGAGTTAGTAGTCATGAAGGCATTTTCCATGATATTATATTTCCTTCAGATAAGTTCCAGCTAAGACAAGTAGGTTTTTCACAGCTAATCTGGTTCCTCTTATATAAAGCACTCCCTGAGGCCAACATCCCTGCAGACATGAAACATTGATGTACTCTGTTTGTTAGTTGTTGTATAGTGGTTACAGGGTACAGTAAAACCTGTCTTCAATGACCACTTGTTTTTTGGGACCACATTTTGAAAACCATTCGGTTAAATATCTGTAAATAAAAAAACCTTTTTAGATACCACCTGTCTTATGAGACCACATTTCAGTGGCAGAAAGGGTGGTATCTCAAGACTGTTTCCATGGTATTTGTAAGTTTTAAATGCAGTTTAAAAACATGCAATGTAGTATTGATGAGTTTCCATACATAGATTGCTTATATGGGCTTCCATAAATATGTAGGCTTTTTATTTGTGATTATGGAGATCGTTATGACTCTCTTTTGGTGTCAAATAGAAGTGTTATCAAATATGCACAGGTCATTAATTTGTAAGTCATAATCTGATCCACATAATACATGAAATATAGCGCAAATAAGTTTCACTAGATTGCACCTATAAGCTTCCATACCATGAAATGTAGCACAAATGAGTTTCAATACATTGCAGCAATAAGCTTCCATACACTGTAAAGAGATGCTGCTTTCTTCACTTGTCCATAAGCATAGTTCTTAACTTGTATATCTTAACTTGCAATCAAAATTTTGTCAACAACTTTCACAAATGCTAATATACTAAAATTCTCTTTTATCTAGATGGGACAAGCTTGTCAAAAAATGTAACACAAGAAAATACGACAGTGGTTAATGGAACACGATATATGTTGCCATGCACACCAGAGATTATGTAAGTTCAAATTTGATTCATATTTATTGTCAGTGTTGAATTTAAAATTTTTATTTGTTTGTTATTGTTTTTAAAAAATGTAAAACTATAATGCATAATGCATTTTTGTGTCGTTAATTCTCATAAATTGAACAGTATGACCTAAAATGGAAAATTATTTCACTTTTATGTTTTATTTTCAAGTAAATAGTATAAACTTAAAGTTTAAAATATAATGCAATTATAAATACCATCTAATTTAATAGTCAATTTGGAAACCAAAAATACAGAAATAGATTTTAAACGTAGAGGTCAAATGAAGTGAGGTCAAACACTGAAGTAAAACCTTGCTTGAGAAATATAGCGATCTCCTGTCTTCAAAGACGGTATTGTGTTTAAGTTATAGTGGCCTTCAGATAAATTTCCCACTTCATTGGGACTTGATGGGTGGACTCTAATGGCAAAGCATAACTGTATCAGTATCTGTTAGTTGGCCATTAAGCAAACAATTCTCATTTTCCCAAAATTTAAGTATATTTTCCAGTATTGATGACTGGTCACAATTCGTGTGTGTGTGAGCTTGCTTTTATACAATGATTGGTCAAGTAATATATTTAAATCAGTTCATATTAGTCATCCTGTATTGAGTGATTGATTATTAATCCTTAATTGTAAAATATTCATCTACCGTAAATATTCTCAAAAAGCATATGTTAGCCTGTTTGCCTTGTGGTTATAAATGCATATGTCCATGATAGTTTAAACCTGGAGTAAAAAGAAAATTATCTAAAATACTCATCTAAATGTTCTTAAAAAGCATTTGTTTTATTTTAACCATCCCTTATATTCATTTATCTTCACACAGACTTCCATCAGCATCATTGAAGGAGCCACCTGTGTCAACATCAGCAGCAGCAGACTGGAGTGTAAATCCTTTGGAGCCACTTATATCATTCAATGGAATTGGTTTATCACGTGCACATGAAATTCCAGGTTTGTTAAATATTTGTTGTCAAGTCTAGCCAATCAGGCTGCAGTATCACTAAGCAGTATTTGACTTAAGTCAAAATAGGAAGAACTCTTGTGTTCATTTTTCTGTTTTCCAATGAATGTGAGTTTCCATCAGATAACTGAAGTTTTTGTACTCAAACTTTAAGATATTCACCCCTAAAGACACATTTGGACTGGTTTAAGTCATTGATTTACAGACGAGTCCATTGTTTTCCAGGGGTTGATAAGTTAATGTTATTCTGTATGGTATGTTGCCTTTTAATAAGTATGCCTTAAATGGCAAACATTTGGCAAAATTTATCAGAGTTACGAGACTTGAATGACATGGATGTTTTTCATGTCTTGTTGAACATTTCCGCACGGAACTGAATCAAATACAGTTCTTAGTATTCCCATAGCTTCATTCATGTAAGAATATACGAAAATAGAAATGTTGATTAATTGAGAAGATGAATGTCATATTTCTATATTTTGTGATCTATGACAAGTCAGCTGACACCCATTGTCATGCATTTTGTGTAATATTGTGAAAAGTTAGATATTTTCTAAATAATTGCTTTTTGATTTCTATCCAAACTTAGTTTATGTAAATTATGAATTTCATGGCCCTTTGACCAGGGATTTTGTGTATGAAGTGGAAATTCCGTTGCCTAATTAGTTCATTACAGCTTTTTCCAGAACATTTTTTTATGTATCAGAAAGTGTGGGCCATGCTTAAATTCATAATTTTTGTTCTTTGCTTTTTATGAATAGATGTGGAAGGTGAAAACATAAAGCCAAAAGCGGAAGACCCGACAATAATAGTCACAAAGTTAGAGGACCATGAACAAATTCCAAGTCAGGATTTGAAGCATGACAAATATTTGGCCGATACGAGTGGGAAGTTGTGTCACATCTCGCAGCTGAGTAGAAAGAATAAAACCAGTGCTCTGTGTTTGTACTTGATAATGATGACCAGAGCTAGGGAATCGAGTAAACTTGTATCTAATGGTCAAGGGTCTGTAGTTAAAGAAAAAAAAACCTCCAGTACAGAAGAGCGAAAGACCATGGTGAGCTCTGCAGAAATAAGTCATGAAGAATCGAAGTCATCAGTTAAAGGGAAAGCTTCAGAAGAAACTGTCAATATGTCTGAGCCTACAAGTTTGCTGGTCAGTAGTTCAAGTTCTGATACTATTGAAGTGTCCCAGACATCACAAAATCCACTGGAATCAGAATCGTTAATGAAGACAGCAGATGAGCCATCAACGTCGGAAATTAAAGTCAGTGAGGTTGTCTTTTCTGTTACGTCGACGGAGACACAAATACAGCTTGAGCCATCAATGAAATCGGAAGTTGACGTTTCTCCGGAGAAATCATCAGGATCTGTACATTCGGAGTCTGTATCTACCCAGAGTTCTGTTGATGCTGGAAACACTAACACTGTACCAGAAACCCAGAAGACGGAGGAACTAGTTGCATCAACATTAACCACACCGGTGCTCCAAGAGACTGGTACTGGAATTAACGAAAAGACAGTTACAGGGAGCATAGAGTCTTTGACATCTTCTGGGGACAGCCAAAGTCATGTCAGTGTGAGTAACTTAAAAAGTAGTATAATGGATACTGGTACAATACCTATTATCGGACCGTACATATTCTTGTTGCTTGTGAAAGACTTTTCGAGATTTAATGAATATGTCTGCTTTTAAACAGTAAATAAAACATCCTACAAAAATTATGATTGATAATTGAGTAATCGCTCATCCTTCTATCGAACTATCTTACATACATTTATGCATCAACATCCTGAAGGATTTACGTAAAACTGAAAGGTAAAATATTCACAGATCATGATAATGCTTGTTATTAGAAGTCAGTGCTATCAATATTTCAGAAATAATTCAAATTCCATGGGTTTTTTTATCCCCGCGCAAAGGAAGTTTGAAGGGGATATTGGATTAGGCTCATATATAATGTGTTACACTTTCCTTGTTAACCCACTTGCCATTATTTACAGAGTTATTGCCCTTTGTTTATTTCATTGAAATATTACTGCTAGCGCTTTAACAAGTTTATTTTTCGATGGAATTTCGTGAAACTTGATACAAGGGTTAATTATGGTAATGTTTTGGACGAGTTCACGTTTTGTAACCCCTGCTCCCTTATTTACAGTGTTTATTGCCCTTTGATTATTTCATTGAAAATTTATTCTCAGCTCTCTACAGGTATTTTACAATATTTCCATTGCAAGGGGATTAGTATCACATGTGATGCCTTGTTTTATCATACATGTTTACTCTAGCAATTTCAGCGTTAGTCTACCAGTTATACTGATCTTTCTTAAAATTTCTACCAAAACATGGTGATTTCATCTGATGTCATGTTTGACTTTGGGAAAGCGTATTTGCTTACAGTTAATTCTTATTTCATTTGATTTGGATCTTAATCATTAGAACACTTTACTCTTACTACAATTCCAAACCCAGCTTTCTCTGTTAAGTCTGTAAATGAAACCTCTTCTGAGAAGACCACCTGTCTTGTGCGACCACATATATGATGGCCTCTGAAGGTTGATTCTACTGTAATATGTTTTTTGCATGTAGCTTCCACTCTGTATTTTAAGAAAGTTAACCCTCCAAGTTGTAAACTATGCTTTCAATTCTATCCACTGTTTTAGCACAGTGAATGCTATACACAAAGATATTACATAAATGTTGACCGTCAGCAGTACATATTCTGACATTTTAGCTGCTAAAGGTGACCTTTGTATTTGACCTTTTTGTAACGCGTTTGACTTGCATAGGTTATTGATTCAGAATTTTCTGGATTTTCAGAAGCAAGTGCTCTCGGAGGAAATTATTTCGTCAGGGATACCAACAGCTACTGTTGCAGAGGCTATAACAACAGTGAACGATAACAACCCCAGTACGCCTTCTGTAGATATCGAACAAAGTTCAACCCAAAACGTAGAAGAAGAAATCCAATCAAAGCCTGTAGCGGACACCAGGACATCTAATGACACTATTGTACCCAAAAGGTCGTCACCGAAAGACTTGGTACGTGTTCCCATAATGCCAATGCAGAAGAGTTCAACAGCGATCATGAGACTGGCAAACAGAATCAAAATCTTAGAGAGCAATGTCACTCTCAGTAGCAGGTATGATTTTGTTGTAAAGTTTTTTGTACTGAAGTTAAAGGGGCATTTGCTGTGTTAACCAAAAATTTTTTTTTTCTATTTTTTCTTCTTTTACAAATTGCACTTGATGTACAATAACAAATTAGAGCTATACACAGGCATAAAAAAAATCTTATATTCCTATATATTATGTGAAAAATAAGTCAGGTTCATTGTGGTATGCATATACAAATGGTTGAATTAATTGATTGCAAGTGAATAATTGCCAAACTGGGTTTCTCAAGCAATTTTCACAAAATGTATAGGAATTTAAGAATTTTTATGCCTATGGATATCTCTTTTTTGTTATTGTTTATTAATCTAAGTTGTAAAAAAAGGAAAGAAAATGTTTTGAAAAAAAAGCACAGCTAATGTCGCTTTAAATATTTTCTATAATGTTTATCCTTTGTATCAAAGGTATGTATTTCATACATTATATTTTGTTAATTATTTTGTCTGTAAAAGTCAAGTCATTGTCTGAAAAGAAATTGAGCATTTCAGTTTCAGTAAATATTAAGTCTGTATCTGTAAATGATTAGCATTTTGTGTAAAAGTTCCTGTGTAGCTTTGAATTTGTATTGATCAAGGTATCATCATTGCAAATAAAAATCTCTGTCCAATGAAATTTTGTAGGCCCCAAATTAGTCACTATTGACTGTTTTGGGTTTCTTTATAAAACTTCAGTAAACATGCATCCCCCTTGTCTTGTTTATTTCTGGAATGACTTTTGAGGGGTATACCCATGTTATGGTTTTTAACTCGCCTATTTGAAGAAGAGGAGGGGGGACTTATGTAGTCACCCTGGCGTTGACATTGCCAGGTTAAAGTTTTGGGGCAAGTGTTGGAAAGCACTATAATTCATTCATTATGTGTAGTAGGAGGCTGTTATTTGGTATGCAGGACTCTTTGGGGGTAAAATATCAGTTAGTAAAGTGAAATCTGAAACATTTTTGGAGTAAATTCAAATTTCAACATGTTTTGTGACTTAAAATAATAAATCTACAGTTTACATCTAAATGACACTTTCCATTTTGATTGTCTGAGACTAGCAGATATATTTGTTAATAACTTGATTTTATTTTTATTTCTGAACTTTTCCAGATTTCTGGATGAAATGACTCAGAAGTTCAAGAAGCAATCAGAGGAAATGTTACGCTTGCTTAATACCAAATTTGACAATGTCACAAGGGCTGCAGACAAAAGAGTAAGAATATGTTCTTTGTAATCATTTTGATATGAAATACTATAGAAATCACCCATTCTCTGTTATAGATGTCATATCCAATAGGACGTGATCTTGTAAAATGGTAAGACAACATTCATTCCCTGTTATAGATGTCATATGATAGAGTAGCTAATATTCATTCTCATAGCCAAGTGTTTAACACAAAGAAGAGATTGATGAAAAGTATTGATGTTTCATGAAATAACATTAAAAACTACTGGTCGAGGACCCAAAGTCGGTTATTGTGTGATTTCGTCTTTAGTATGTACCACGACAATATTTTTGTTTTCTTTCTGTTTGCGGAAAATGCCCATCAGCAGATGATTGATCTAAACAAATCTCACAAAATTGTGTTCTGTATAGCCTAAGTCGTGTAATAGCTGGTCACTAACTGGTCCTAGCCAGCTAAGGACCAGTAGTGATGTCAGCTATGTATCTGCACTCATAGACAATACATTGGTATAATAAAGGACACAAGTTATTTCCCTTTGAATATAGCATTAGAGTAATTGCCCCAAAATAACACCCATGATTGATGAAAAAATGTTTATGTGGTATAAACATTGATTTGATTGGCCTGTATACAAACGAATTGAGATTATTTCCTGTGCATAAGAAACACATTAAGAAATAAATTTGAACATCTTTATATTTCCCATAGGACCAGGAACAACAAGAGCAGATAAATGCACTAGAACATCGGCTGGAAAACTTGACAGATTTGGTGTTTACTTTGCAACAGAACATGGATACCTTAAGTAAACAGGTAAAATTCTACAAACTGTCTGTTTTTGTGATATGTTGCTCCCCATCATTATAGGGATGTGCAAAGAGTGTGATCTTTTCAAAATTTTAAACTTCTCAGAAATGACAGGGACAGATCTCTACAAACTTGATATGTACATGTATTATCTGGGTTTACTTGTCAAAGGCTGGTTGTCTCTTCCTGGGTACATTGAAAGTGGGTCCTCTCCCCCACCATTAAAAACTGGCCACCACCATATAAGTGAAACAATGTTGCGTGAGGCGTAAAACTAAAATTAAAATAAAAAATATGATCTGGGAAAAGATACTGAATTTCTTAAACCCCCACATCAGAGTTTCCATAGATTGGAGGTTATATGTGTTAACAATGAAGCCTGCTGACCTTTTCACCCCTGTGTAATCAGATAGTATGCTCTTTTTTATCATGTCCATGCCTACGCTTAAACGTAAGCTGATTTTTGTGAGAAAGTTTGCCCATTTACTTGCAGAAGTACAGTGGTTTCTTCCTGGGTAACCAGGTTCTCTCCCCCACCATTAAAAACTAGCCACCACCATATACTAGTAACTGAAAAGTTGTCGAGTGTGACGTAAAACATGAATTAAAATCAAAATCAAGCAATGTCCAATTGATGACAAACTAGTGAAATTTGTTGATGCAAATCTTTCAAGCTATCATTATATCTTTCAAACAAAGTTAATTTTGAAAGTATTTACTTCCGTTATTATGTCTGTATTCCAAACAATGCTGATAAAATCTCTTAGTTTGATGAGGGGTAAATGTGGATGAACTGCCATTACCAACATATTTACAGTATGAAGGCCACAAAAGAGAACAAGCAAATGTAGCCATTATTGACAGATGGCCTTTATAAAGAGATCTATTCATGAAAAAGAAGTTATTAAAGGTTTCTGTTTGAATGGCCTGTATATGCAGGTGCCCTTTTTACAGACGTGACCTTTTAATGCAAGTTTGATTATATATATACAAAACTGAATCTTATGTCTGATATCTTATTTTAGCTCACTGACAGACAGATGGTCATGACATCGGTAGAGGTATTCATCTTGGTGATAATTTTTGTGGTTTGTATGCGGCGAGGAAAAACGTCGAGCACCACTCTACCTCCGGAAGTGCAGCAACTCCTCAGCAACATGCCTGTGTCACCTGATCTATCAAACAATATTAGAAGGAACTCATGTTCGGATGTTTTAGCAAGAAAAAAGCCGATAGAGAACGTAGGAACATCGCTTCAAAAATATAGCAGTGATACTGTTCTAGGTATGTTAATACTGATATTTCACAACAAGACCGGGGTTTAGGTGAACAGTATACATGTGTCCATGGCTAAGTGGTTAGAGCATCATGCTTGAAATTCTCATACACTCTATTTGTTTCATGTTAATTCTTCATTTCTGACTGAAGAATCATAGATACTCTGCCAGTTTCTGTTAACCAGTTACAGTGTAACCCCTAAGGTCTAAACCTTGATCTCAGGAAATCATTTTTTATATCAAAAACATCTAGTGGCAGTGTAACATTTGAAAACAAAGGGAGATAATATGATATCAATACATCACTCTTCTATATGAGAAATGTGAAGTTTAATTCCAGAGAGCAATCTCCCTGTTTTTTATCTGAGATGTTTGATTTAATAATTTAATAATTGACTGCTTACATAAATTAAAGTGTTTGCTATTACAATTCCCTGCAGATCACAAGACCTCTAGAGAGTTTGATCCGGGTGGCAGCAGAAGTTGCAGTTTGCAGATGGTATGTTTATGATTTGTATTCTTTACCCTATTATATACATCTGTTAACACGTGTTAAGTTTTATGTAGACAGTTTACCCTATATAGACAGGAATATATATTTCTACCATAACTTGTATTGTTATTCCACTCTCAAGCAGTTGTATAAACAAAGCTGCAGTTAGTTAAACATACAAATAACCAATCTGTGGACATACTTGGGTTTGTGGACATACTCGAATATGTGTACATACTTGGGTGTGTGTACATACTTAGGTCTGTGTACATACTTGGGTCTGTGTACATACTTAGGTCTGTGTACATACTTGGGTCTGTGTACATACATTGTACTTGGGTCTGTATACATACTTAGGTCTGTGTACATACTTGAGTGTGTGTACATACTTAGGTCTGTGTACATACTTGGGTCTGTGTACATACATTGTACTTGGGTCTGTGTACATACTTAGGTCTGTGTACAGTGTGTGTACATACTTAGAGTGTACATACTTGGGTCTGTGTACATACATTGTACTTAGGTCTGTGTACATACTTAGGTCTGTGTACATACATTGTACTTGGGTCTGTGTACATACTTAGGTCTGTGTACATACTTGGGTCTGTGTACATACTTAGGTCTGTGTACATACTTGGGTCTGTGTACATACATTGTACTTGGGTCTGTGTACATACTTAGGTCTGTGTACATACTTGAGTGTGTGTACTACTTGTTCTGTGTACATACTTGATCTTTGGACATAATAGGGTGTGTGTACATAATTGGGTGTGTACATACTTGGTTCTGTGTACATACTTGGGTCTGTGTACATACATTGTACTTGGGTCTGTGTACATACTTAGGTCTGTGTACATACTTGGGTCTGTGTACATACATTGTACTTGGGTCTGTGTACATACTTAGGTCTGTGTACATACTTGGGTCTGTGTACATACTTAGGTCTGTGTACATACTTGGGTCTGTGTACATACATTGTACTTGGGTCTGTGTACATACTTAGGTCTGTGTACATACTTGAGTGTGTGTACATACTTGGTTCTGTGTACATACTTGATCTTTGGACATAATAGGGTGTGTGTACATAATTGGGTGTGTACATACTTGGTTCTGTGTACATACTTGGGTCTTTGGACATAATTGGGTCTGTGTACATAAAATCAATAACTTACACAAGTCCAAATTTATCTTTAGAGTTAATGAGTTAAATCTGTCCTTTAATCTAATGGGAGTGGGGGTGGGGGGATTGATGGCAAAAATTAAACAGGAAGGAAATTTTAGGTACATCTATACAGTATTTCTATGGACAAAGTCTTTAGACATTTATAAGTACCCCACTTGTCCCTGTTGTGTCCATCCTACCAACTGTCCATCTCTTTACTTTGTCCGAGCCATGTCTTCCCCATTTCTTCAATTAGGCTCAACATATATGGTGCAAGCATACAGCTATTTATAATTACTCCTCTTTGTTGAGTTTATTTTCATGTACACTTGACAGTTTTATCTAGCTATCTGTGTTAAATATACATGTACAGTAAATCTGCTATAGTGGCTACCTCTATTTAAGGATTACCTGTTTATAAAGGCCAGTTTTTTCAGGTCCCTTGACTGCATACTTCAGCTAAATTGAACCTGAATATAAGGGTCACCTGCACATAAAGGTAAATATTTCCTGGTCCCTTGGGTGGCCCCCCTGTACACAGGTTTCACTGTACTTGATTCCATGGATATGCATTTTAGTACATTTAAGTCTGGTAAGGACACATTGCTTCCTTATTTGGTATTTTGATGGATAAGTAATCCATTTCCTTGATACCATGATTTCATTGGCCCGGCATTTATGTACTGTATGCACCATGGTATGGTTGGTTGTGTACAGTATGTTTTGATAATTTGGTAATGATGAATTTTACATGTTGAACTAGTTTGATTATAAAAGTATTTACATGTTGACCTAAGTTATCATAAAATGCACAGGTTGACTTAGTTTTATAAAAAACTTTGCATGGTGACCTAGTTTTACTGTGATAAAATGCAGATGGTGACCCAGATTAGTCATATTAAAATTGACATGTTGACTTAGTTTATTTGTATAATTTCAGCACCAAAAAGAGATATCCAGAAAAAAGAAGAAAAAGAAAAACAAATTTCATGATAATTTAACACTTTCATCATCTAGGAATGAAAGTGATGTAATAGAGACGGAGTGTAATAGCGCGGGACTGCTTTTTGGCACTAGCTCAGAAGTGTCACAGGAAAGCAAGGAGTCTATAAAAAGATCTCGGAGTTATGGGGGGTTTTGGAGCTTATTTAGTGATGGAAAAAATGAAACTTCAAACGTGAAATCTTCATGTTCAGTGGTTAACAAAAAACAGCATGATACATTGAAAAATACTAATAGTTCAGCATTACTTAAACAGAACTCAGGTGTACATGTGGAGAAGTTGGATGGAAGTACAGGTAATTATGTTTCAAATGGTGCTACAGCAAGTCAAAGAAAATCCTTTAATGTCGTGGGAAAATTAACACACAGAAATGTACATCGCCCACCTGTAGATGGAAAATTACCTGTAAAAAGTGGGATGAATGGGCAGTGTACAAGAGACGAAACAGATAAAATTATCCCTACCTGGGGTTCAACTAAGCCCCAGACTTTTCCTAGAGAGGGAAGTGTTCAAAAATGTGATAAAAAAATTTCCAACCTAACGGAGAGGAATATTCCAAAGAAAATATTTCATAAACGTGCTTCAAGTGCTGATTTTTCGCCAAAAAAGAAAAGTTCTAGTACCTGGGTGAATATGTTTGGATGGAACTAGAATTTATTGTGATGAAAATGTTTGTAGCTTCTGGCTGGTTCACTATTTATTTGTCCACTACATTTTTCTTCTGTGTTAAGCTGATATTCTTAGAATACAGTAAAAAGTGTCCATGAAAGATGTTTGTTATAAATTCTTTGTGATGTAGTGTCCATAACAGATTCTGATGGGAAAAGAATATTTTTAAATAACTTTTTAGATGTTTAAACCTTCCACCCATAACTATCAAAATGGTATGCTCCTTTCTATTGTCTTGGACCAGTCTGTTATGGTCTGTAATGTTGAAAGGGTTAAAAACATCATGTGGTCAAACATTTGTTTCCGCAATTTTTGCCTGGGTTGCATGAAGTGCAAAACTAGATTATAAAATGGTGATTGTCGGCCTGGCGGGTGGGTGGGTGGGTGTACAGATGGAGACATTTGTGTGTGTGTGTGTGGGGGGGGACTTTTAATTAAATCTGAAAATAACATCAAAGTAAGCATTTTATACAGTATAACCTCGCCATTGAGACCACCTAAGTGAATGACTAAAAAGTGGCCTGATTCGCAAGGTGATCTCTTCTTAAGTGAGGATCTGGACGTATTTGATGTAGTTATTAAGAAATTTGAGGCGGACTTTAGGTGAGGAACTGTACAGTGAAACCTTGCTATTAAAACATCTGACCGACTCACTCAAGGGGTCTGTCTAGTGAAGTGATCTCTTAAGTGAGTCTGGACTTATGTAATAGACATTTTTAAGAGAGGAAATGTATATACAGTAAAACTTACTTTAGCAACCATCTGTGTATAAAGACCCCTTGTTCATAAAGACCAGGATATTTTGCTGTCCCCATTTGTACCATATGTGTACAAATCAACCTCTGTATAAAGACCACCTCCCTATAAAGTGTTTGTTGTGTTCCTAAGGGGTCTTTATATACAAGTTTCACTGTAGTTTTTAATGTGAGATGGTCTTATAGGCATGGTTCCACTGTATAAGTTATACCTAGACAAGCAGCCATTGTGCCATGGTATTTCACCATTTCTTTTTTTACGGACATTTCTATGTGCCTACTTGTAATGTCAGTGTATGTTGTTTTTTTTTTATTGTTCAGTCCATCTTTTCTCCTCTAGATATTTTGTCCAGGTATTTACTTGAGAAATGGACAATCTTGACAAGGTTTTGTTATTGACCTACAAACTGATTATCACAATATGTTATGAGATTATTGTCTTTATACCTGTGCTCCTAAACAGGACTTTAAATTTTCAGTGAGCCATTCTTTTGTTACCAGTACTTTTTGTTTTGCAAAAGAAGTCCAAGAGCTATGAAATCATTCTATGTTATTCAAACTTATACCATTTAAATGTCTGAACATGAAAAGAAAATATTTTTGTGATGAACTTTAACCTGTTTCCGTTTTATGTAACTTATTTTTTTCATTTTGGATGGTTCTGTGATTAGTGCCAAGGGTTTTAACATCATTTTCTATTTACCGTATACATGGATAGCCACGATATATCTGAAATATCTTTGAAAGTGACGTTAAACACTAATAAACAAACAAAACTGTATACATGGATATTTTCGCTCCTGTTTAATTTTTGCCATTAGATGAGAAGGCAAAATTAAAGTGAAAGTGAATTTTTAAAGCTAAATAATTGAAACACAGTCATACATGTACATGTACATTTATATCATCCATGAGGCTATGGTGATTTGGGGCAAATTCATGACAGGGTATATGTGTTTTCTGTCGTAAAAGGGCAAAAATAACCGGGGCGGAAAGTTCCAGGTGTACAGTAGTTATGGGGGACCATAGTTCTAGATACCACTTTCCTTGCATATTTAGATGTTTGTATAGACAAGAATGTATAGGAAGATATTGACATAACATAATTTCCTGTCTATCATCTCGTCACTATAAACTTACATCATGGAACAGTGAAACCGGTCTTGAAAGTCCGCCCCCATCTGCCATTGAAAACAGGAAGTCTCTCAGAAGAGATTTTACTTAAAGGATTATTTTACTGCATGGGTTTTGAATGTGGTCTCTCAAGACACCTGGTCTTTCATTAGAGTGGTCTCTCAAGACAGGTTCCACTGTGTGTGTGTGTGTGTGTATATATATATATATATATATACACACACATACATACATATATACATGTTTATCATTCACACAAAGTGTTCAACTATCATACCAAATCTGAAAAGATGGAGATAGAGGTTTGAGGGTTCTTTCCTGTAATAACATAGAGAAAATTATTTATCTATTTATATATGTTTTCCTATGAAAAACATTAAAACATTTGAAGTCATAATGTAGATGTATATTCAGCTTTTTGCTGGCTTGAAATGAGAAGGCTAATTTTATATATAATAATCAATCTGCAATGTTCTATTTGTATATACAAAATCAATGCCTCTAGGTTATTTTATATACATGTATATGTATACTTATTCACCCCTAAAGACACACTTGGACTGTCCTACATTGTATAAAATCATTGATTTACAGAAGAGTCCATCATTTTTCAGGGGTTGATGAGTTAATCTAACATTATCTTATTGTAAAAAATTAAATTGTTCGAGACATCTGTTCTGCAGATAAAATGAAATCAGATTCTTGTTACCTTTTGAGCTTGTATTTAGATTCTAGGAGAGCTTATTGACCGATTGAACAGTCAGTTACCTCCCCTTAATCATGCAGCAAAACAACTTTATTACCAAAAAAGAAATTGATGTCAGCTTGGAAAACAGATGTCCCTTTCAAAACAAATAACTTTTCAATACCAATAATGATAGGTTACAAAATTTAATTTATGTTTTGAAATAAAATTACAATCTCAGCCAATGATTAGCTTTTCTGTTCTGTAGCCATTGCAACTATATTCCCATTTCTGCTTGTGATAATTCTTTTTTTTTGCAGATATAGAAGGAAAAGCCAGATATCTCTATGAAATACTGTAAAATCCTTTATTTTTATAAATATTCGTTGACATTAATATTTGTTGATTTTGAGATACAGCCTTTTGTCCATCATGCAAGTAAAAGATTTTTTCATGGATATATTTTCATTATTTTTGATTACTCACAAAAATAACGAAATTAAATCCTCAATGAAAATTTGTTAATTTCAACTGCTTAAGTTGTCAGTTTCTGAAAGAGTATTTCGTTATTCAAAAGCAGATCCTCTGACAAGTTTTCAAAAAGATCTTAGTAATCTATGGGTTGACTGTCAATATCTAGTGTTAATATATGCGTATTCATTTTATTTAATTTTTTTTTTTTTTCTTTTTGAATTTTTTTTTTTTTATATTATTTATCACAGTACAAAGCTTTAATTCATTTAAGATACAAAGGGGCATTTATTATTTAATATTGGGGATATTTGTTTCACACATAGAAGTACATATGTATTATAACATAGATAGTTGTCTTCGTTTGAAATGATTAGAAGTGTATTCATGGATACAAAGTCATTTGAAATCGGCATTCCAAGAATTACTTGGTCCAGCACTATAAAACTTGAGAATTACAAATGTCTAAAACTTTGACAGAAAATATTTTACTGAAATTACAAAATCCATTAAGTCCTAAATCATAACTTTTAGTCCTAATTACCATGGCAATGCACTGCTGATTGGTCAGTCCCATGACAATTAGGACTAAGACTTAGGATTTAGGACTTAAGACTTTTTATAAAATGAGCCCTTGAAACCTGCTTGCATTCATCTACTACTAGACCACTATGAAATACAGTATGGTCGGAATTTACAGTTGACAAAAACCAATGGACAAGAGTATTTTTCATATTTTATGATGCTGGACTAGGGAGTGTTTATTATGAGTTTCTATATGTATCGTTGTTATAAAACATTGTCACTAACATTTATACATGCCCCTCCCTATATTATATATAATTGACTTAAGAAGATAAGGTTATGTACAAGGGGGGGGGGGAGCCTTTGTACATTTGTGTACATCAAATCGAAGTGTACAAAAATTGTTATTTATATACATGTACTGTCAAGATTACAAACAACTCTATAACCTTCGTATGATTTTTTTTTTGACTCTGTTTTGTATTAATGTGAGTATATGTTCATGTCCTGCTATATATGATTAAGTCGGTTCTGTTTAACTCCTTTGTAAATCCAGCATTGGCAGTTCCATTTAACTCCTTTGTTATAACTTTGTAAATCCAAAAAGAGGCTGTTCTGTCTTGCAGGATGTTAACTATGTTTTCATATACATTGTATTATAAAGTAGTTCATTTCTACAGAAAAAACTTTTTTTTTGTGTATTGTTAAATTGATCACCAAAACTGTTGCTGTTGACAGAATTTATTTTATGGAATACTTTTGAACTGGACAGAACAACTTTAATATTTTTATGAGAAATTCAGTGCTATGTCTTGGTATAATATGATGATTACTGACATTCCGGTAGAGTGCTCTCCTTTTACTATATATTTTTTTTATGCTTTAGAGTGCTCTCCCTTTCCTTCAGACATTATATGTTATTCTCTGTATTGCTCTCGCTTCCCTTCAAATAATATTGCAACAAATTAGATGAATCAAGTGGAATTTTGAGAGTATCTGTAATCTTAAAAAAATATATATTTTATAAAAAAAAACCCTCTATTCTTAGGTAGAGGAATGAAAGTGGGGGCTAGGCTTAACACCTTAACTTTTTTGTAGAGATTTCTGAAGTGTTGTAGCACTATAACCACAAACTGTAATATGGACCAATAAGGGGAGATAACTACTTTATATATATATATATATATATATATATATATATATATATATATATATATATATATATATATATATATATATAATATATACATACATATTAGAATCTCGTTGTCTGGAAGTTCTTGGGGCCAGATATCTGGAATTTGAGATAACCAAAAGTTAATGATTGAATCAGAATTGGGACTGGTTGTTCAACTTCAATATAACCAGAATTTCGACTCATCTGATTTCGATATAATGAGATTCCACTGTGTATATATATATATATATATATATATATATATATATATTAATAATAATAATAATATATGGACCACTCAAGGGAGATGAATGTGTATTGCAAATACAATTCTCCTCTGTTATAGGGCTTAGCCCATTGTTTAGGCATTCAGTGATCAGGTCAGACACTCACAGTAGCAAGTCCATTACATAAATCATTGGCTGCTACTGACCATCCATTTCCTGTACAGCAACTCAAAACTTTGTGTTCTGTTTTCGTCATAGGTCATTCATTATTTATTTTTTGTCTAAAAGAGACATTTAAGAAATAAAATTAACTTATTAAAAATTATGGAGTAAAGCGAGGTAGCAAATGAAACAATGCATTATAAAGAGGTTTTACTGTAGTTGATATCTTGAATTATAACAAGATAAATTATTTCTAATGAACAAGAAATGTTTGTTAATTCAGGCCACTATTAACTCATTCACACCTGAAAACACATTTGGACTTGCCTGAATCATCGATTTATAGAAGAGTCCATTATTTTTCAGGGGTTGATGAGTTTAAGAATTTTGAGGTGCTCCTCCTACCCAGGGTTCTTGAAGTAATTAGATAGGGCTGGTCATTTTTGCTAGACTGGTCTTGCCTATGATTATTGACCAATTTTTTCAATGAAAATCTGTGTGTATAAGAAAGATATGGGTTGTGTCTTATTGAGTTATTCGTTAGTCTTTCTTTTACATGGAACATAATTACCATTAATATAGGCCTCGTGGTCATCTTATGAACAATTTTACATGCACTAACAATAGCAATGCTTTCTGTAAGACACACTGGTCAAAATTAAGTTACATGTAGCATACATGTTTCTGAGTTTGGTGCTACACAATTTTTGTATCACCCTGTACTATTGCCAGTGATAATTGCTTTGTTTTTAAAGTGATACAGAATTTTGTATTGTAAACATGCTGCCTCAGTGTGTATGATGTAGTGAAAGTTGTCCAATATTTCAGTTTATTTATTAGTGCTAACACACTAATTTAATTGTTGTATATACAGTACTGACCGTATAGTGTAGGGAACACAATGTATGAAACGTACTGTACTTTGTTACAATAAAATATTAATTGGAAAATGATCTTCTTTTTTTCATCATTACTTTCCAACACATTAAATATTAATATACTCTAGAGGAAGTCTAGAACTTTGATGAGTCGAATTTCAGTGAGCCAAATTTCTGTATATTTTGAGCTATTGATAAAGTCCCGATTAATTTTGTTATTTAATGCTTCTTATAAACATTTTATAATTTAAACTTTTATGAATCGAATTTCTCAAATGTTTTGATTCAATTTTGGATCGATTTCTTTAAAAACAACAAAAATTCCTACAAATAATTTAAAGTCAAAATTTACATTTGTAAGAAAACGGCTAATGGCTATTCTTCTTGTTCTCACAAACACTCAATGTTTTGATTTTCTCGAAAATTAAGTAGCACTGATTATTAATCATAATAAACATATATCTCTTAAACGGGTTTGAAGCAGTCATATACATCTTGTAAAACCTCTGAAACTAAAAACTTTTGATTCTTGGTTACCATCCATGACTGGAAGTCCTGATATTTCAAACATTTCTAGATAGTCCCTTGAACCTTACACTTTCATTTTTTACTACATTTACATATTTCATATAAAACCACATTTTTTTTTTTCAACAAAAATAAAATATTGTTAAGCCATTTTTTATCAAAATTTTATATAATTTTGACCATCAAACAGAATGTTTTCAAATTTATTGATTATTTGGATGTAGTTTTCTTATTTGCAATTTCAAAGATTTGACAATATAAAAGTTATACTTACCCATATAGGGAGTTTTCATCATAAAAATTAAACTTTATTTAAATATATAAATCTTTGAACTTCTAATTTACAAATTAAAAATCAAAATATATAATGAAACTAGATTTAATTCTTTCTTTTAACTGTGAAAATTCTATTGAAATTCAATCAGAAATGACTGTACAATATTATTTTGAAAAAAATGTTGTTTTATATGAGTTATGAAATATACAATGTATAGTAAAAACTGATACTTTTGCCCCATCTCTGTGTGTGTGTGTGTGTGTGTATGTATATATATATATATACACACATACATGCCAGTATATGTAGTGTCAGTCATTAAGTTGATATTGATGCAAATATCAGAGTTATTTCAATACAATATTCCCATTTTCACAGAAATATGTATATATTAACAACAAAATTAAAGGGGACTTTAAGAGCTATACACAGGCATAAACATTCTTATATTCCTATATATTTTGTGAAAGATAAAGTCAGGTCCAGTGTTGTATACACATAAAATCTTGTTTTTGAAAACACAGCTAATGTCCCTTTAAAGAAATGTGAATTAAGGGAATTTCAAGTCTATGAGTGTTGATGGAAGAAACAGAATATGACGTTTTATCAGTCTAGCCCATTGTAAAATCAAATTAATCCACATATCTACTCTACACATATTTGACCAATATATTTTATTTAAGACATTTATTTAAATTCTCAAACTTCATTTCTTAAATTGTCACAATTACGACTAGCTATGTCCTACCCATAAAAGACTTATCTTTAATTTATCAGAAACAAGAGAACTACACAGTGTTATTGACGCGGGTGTATCAGTAGGGTATACTTTCTTTCCTGTCCCAGATTTGATCTGGTATCAGACCCCATCCCCTCTCGTGTAACTTTGATTGTCATCTATATTATGTTCTTATCAGTGACAATACCATAAGTGGTTGATTCTTTCACAGTGTCCCGGATTTTACTTTTCATCCTATCCCTACCCCATGTCGGCTAAGAGTTATTGTTTACCAGTATGTATTTGACGAAACCCCTCTACAGTCCCAGATTTGGCCCGATATCTATCCCTACCCCCTGTCGTGTAACATTGATTGCTCTTTACATTACAATCGGTACAAATACGTGTGGGTAATGTTGATTTATATTTCGCCTGGTATATCCATATTCCTACCCCCTGTCGTGTAACATTGATTGCTCATTACATTACAATTAGTACAGATACGTATGAGCAATGTATATCCATTGCCGCATATTTCGCCTGGTTATATCCCATCCCCCCTTCCTGTCGTGTAACATTGATTGCTATTTACATTACAATCAGTACAGATGCGTGTGGGTAATGTATATCCACTGCCGCATATTTCGCCTGGTTATATCCCATCCCTCCTCCCTGTCGTGTAACATTGATTGCTATTTACATTACAATCGGTACAGATACGTGTGGGTAATATATATCCACTGCCGCATATTTCGCCTGGTTATATCTCACCCCTACCCCCTATCGTGTAACATTGTTAGCTATTTACACATTTATTAGTATGTACATACCATAGGCGTCGGAAGCAAATTGAAAGTGGGGGGAGGGGCTAAACCAACTTAAAACACACACACACACGCCAGAAACGTCTGGGGGCTAAGCCCCAATTTTCAACACCTATGTCTATCTTAGCCCCCCGGTTCCGACGCCTATGCATACTTTACCGGTATGTCTACGACTTCGTAGGCTTAAAGTTTCTCTATATCGAAAATGTGGAACTGGTATCCGATCCCTACCCCCTGTCGTGTAACAATGATCGTTGTATTTATCTCGGTAAAACTAGTTTTACTTCGATTGTATGTCGCTTAATTCCATTATCATAATTGGAAACATATTGGTCTTCTTCCCAGGAACCTACTGCTCTTCTGTTACATGAGACGCATCACCATCATACAGCTTCCTACAGGCTTATGTAGATGTGATCTCTTACTATATATACAATGTAGGTATAAGCCCTGTAACAAACATGGATAATTCATTAGTTGAAATATGTATACAATTATGCCATGCGTATTTTTCTATACATGTAGTTGTTCGTCGTGTTATATATCCCATCCGGCCTACAACAAAATCTATAAGTGTAGCAGAAAAAAAAATTATAATCAGGCTGATGTCTTACATGGGAATTAAAAAAAAACGGGTACTGCTAGGGTCCAAGAGTGACAAGGTCAACTAAAAGGGAGAGGGTTACCAAGAATTTGTTTTAAACATGACTCTGACAGTGCCTTCTGAAATGTATTCTTTCGCCGATTTTCATAAAACTACGTTTTTCTATGATTAAGTGTATTTGACAACTGAAAAATATCATTATTACATTTGTTTTTTTGTATCTCCATTAAGACGCACTCGGGGTATTGTTATTAAGACAGGTTGGATTTTAAAAATCACATGAATATATTATAAAGATCTATATGATATTAGCGATCTATAAAACCTAACAGGTTGAAGCCATATCGCTGATGGTATAAAGTTGAGTGTTAAAGAAATGCATAAGTATACAATGAAAATTAGTGAAATCAGGGGTCCGTTTTGCGAAAGGTCCCAAGTCTTAGGACCCGCATACTTACGACCGTTTTACAAAGGATTAGAACTTGTAAATTTTGATCAAATAAGGTCAGGTATTTATGACTATCCAGAGGCAGTGTCAATACCAGGGTTTTTATTGTAAGTGTAATATTTTTTTTGCTATTACATCAGGTCTAAGTATTTATAAACTACCAAGATATTTCAAAATATGCCATTATACCATCAGCGTCGGAAGCAAATTAAAACGGGGGTGGGGGGGGGGGGCCTCAGCCCCTGGGGGCTAGCCCCCCCGGTTCCGACGCCTACCCCTCCCCCCCCCCGGTTCCGACGCCTATGTATACCATAAGACTGTACTTAGGGTAGCGTTGATAAAACGACCCTAAGTCTTACGACTTAGGACTTAGGACTTCTTGATAAAACGGGCCCCAGGATCCTATTCTGGACATTTCTGCTGCCCTATCTGGGCTTTAAAATTATTTTAGTATGATATCATTCTGCCACCCAAAAGATGTACACTTTGCGATGTAATAATGCGTCATGTTTGTAGTTAGTTAGACATGTATTAAGGGCTTGATACTTCCTTGTCGCTATCAGCCTATCAGTCTTGGAATAGACTAATTGTGTCAAGTACAGGAACTTAGAATTAAGAGCACATCTCATATGATGTAAACAAATGAAACATGCCATGTCTTAATATTCAAAATCTAAATATGATACACCACCCCACTCCCCAGGAAATAATAATAATCCATTTTTTTAAACTTTGAAAATTGTTATGCCAAATAGCACAGGAATGGGACGGAAAATTCCTCCACCCTTTAAAATTTGAAAGATTTTATTAACAGCACAGAAGTGAGACAAAATATTTATATAAATTGTACCCATCGTTTTTAGAAATATTCCAAATTCTCTTAGCAATCCTAACAATAAAAATAGAATCTTAAAAACACATATGTCTCCGATAAACGAATAAGACAAAAACATTTGTTTTTTGTACACTTCCTGCTTAAGAACAACCTTGTACTATCGTCATAATTGTCACTACAGAGAGATGGAATAGACAGACCGTAGCATGTGTAGAACACGTGTGTAATGCTACAATTTATTCCCCTCTCTTGTAAATGTATAGATAACATACCATATGCCGTTGGAATTCTATCACGTTTCGAAAATGTAGACACAGAAATAGTTGATAGTTTTATACTTACTCATCCATTCGTATAGTTATCTGGTTTTATTGTTTGCATCCCAGTAAGAAAATGAATCAGAAAATCTATTTTTTAAAATTTCAAAACTGGCAAAAGGAACAAAATACATGTATTGTGAACATTTTAGAAAAAAAATCTACATTCTGAATGTATGCGGAACTTCAAACCCCTTTCATGGGGATGCTGGCGAACCATCTCTTCATTTTCTGGCAGACATTTTGTCCATTACTAGATACAGTATATTTAAACAAATTAAATTTTTTTAAAAGTTGTATTGTTATTTTAATTTTTTTTCTTTGGAAAAAAGTTTGAACTCTCTTATATATGAAATATATAGAGAAAAATGAAATATTTACTCATTTTTGTCACCAAACTGTAGTTTACCCTTCTAAACAGTGAAAACCAAACATGGCGCAATATATGGATAACAATCGCATACACTCTCACGTTGTTTTGAATGTTAGTTAATAATTTCAAATGTCAAATTTAGGCATCTCTAAATCCAGTTGAAAAATATTTTAAGAATAACTGAAGTCGATGAAAGATGGGAATTTCTTGTATTCGAGTTCATTATGTACAATGTATATTAAATATCATCTTTGTAATTACATATGTTAAGAATATTACTTTTAATTTCAGCACGGAAACTTTTTAAGCAAGTTCACTTACTTCCAGTGCTATGTAAGCCTTAAGACAAGAAAATTTATCCAACATCAGGAACATAAGATGTTGGGGATTAAATGACCAAACCCCTCTAATACAGTCCATCACTTACTCCAGATGTGTTTCCTGCAGATGCTTCCTGTGGTTCTTGTGTATTTAGATACCAGATATTCCGGTATCTATCCATTTGTCCCACCGTGTGTGTAGCTACTGCGTCATTCTCTGATATCCAAAGCGAATGATCATACTTACTTACTCGCTTTGCCGATTACGTACAATCTATTAATATAAATAGGTCAAATTCCGTGATTTTCCTTGACACGTTTCCATGATCCATTATTGTAGAAGAAGATTTGCGTTAGTGCAGATTTCCTTGATGTTTGATTGTACTAGCGATGTTTTCTTGGAAACAAGTAGCTAAATACCCAAATTTGGCGTCCATGTGCGTGTAACTGGTCATAATGTTCATTTGTGGTGCATGTAAATTGTAATCGATTTACTATCGATCTAGTAGCTAATTTGCTTTGATTTGATTATGACCGATGGTTGGTGGGTATGGCCGGTTGGCAGGGATGGGACATCCTTCTATGTTATCCCATTTTGTGTTTGTCAATTCTTTCTGTTGTGTTTGAATGATGGTGAATTTTCTATTTCTCTCCATAAACAAAATTTGGTATATATATTTTTACTTGCAAAAATTAACGACGAAAGTGACATTGTCAATGGGCATTGGCACCCCGCTGTTATTTTCAAACGGAAACAGGACAGTACATCAGTTACCGATTTCTTTTTGTATATATCACGAAAAAATAAACAAATTTGAATTTTTTCACAAAGTCGACCACTTTAAATAATATAAGTAGGCCTACGTACAGCAATATCAACAGTAAATTGAATAATAATTCTCCAATCCAGAGTAGGGGGGGGGGGCAACTTTTAGTTTATGTTATCTCAATTTTTCTTCTTCAGTTGGGCTATGCGAATGGTATCTTAACTATTTCTATAATAATGTGTATTTTGCGAAAAATCCTTGTGTATTTCATACGAGTAACACGTATTTTTGATAGACTGGGATATCTCAAACTAATTAATGGGACCGGTTTTTATTCCTTGAGAAACGCCGACCGCTGTGTTTTAGGTCGCTGAGTCAATTTCTTGTGACCCGTTGACATCCGTCATCGTTTGTAAATTTCAAAACATTCAGTTCAACTTCCAGGCTTAAATCGACCACGGGTAAATTATCCTTCAATTTAATGTTAGTATATCTAGGTTTCGGTGACGATAATTGGGAATTTTTTTTTAAACTTTGAATCAGGAAGTATGTACAAAGGGCAGGAACTCGCGTGGGCCTACCTGATTGTTACAAGACCATTTTCGTGTAATGTTTTATAAACTCTTAGCACGTCATGTGTTACAAATATTTATGTATCGTAGGGCCCCTGTTTATATAATACAAAATGTCCATATGAGATCACAGGAACCTGAAATTCTGTCCGTATATTGATATACAAACACCCTCATTACAGAGGGCAGCTATGTAAATGATTTGTATATCAATATACGGACAAAATTTCAGGTTCCTGTGATGAGATCTACTGTCATATTGTCAATTTTGTTGTTATTTACATCCACGTGCACCATGTAAATTAAAAACTTACATTATGACAATACCGTATACATCTCTAAAGGATTTTGAATCAATCAATCAAACAATATATATATATATATATATATATATATATATATATATATATATATATATATATATATATATATATATATATATATATATATATATATATACTAAATATTCGGTCAATATATCATATCTTGAGACCGATATAAATATCGAGTAAATAGGACCAAGCACCAGAAACCACAAGCAAATCCATATTTTGTGTTGCGTAAAGAGCCATACACCGAACTCAGTGCCTACATATTTAGACAATTGTAATAACATACAGTTATTCCTACATTTTAAAAAATCATTAGGTCTATTCGTTTTTGATACAAGTCAAACCCAAACTTGCAATGGACCATTCAGCATCCACAATACATCAGGTGCTATCAATTATTCTGAACTCTGTAATGTCTATGTAACAATGTATTTGATTGGTATATTTGATCTAGTTGTAACACCAAAGATGTTCTTGCCTATCTGTTGTATATTTTATCACAGCGTGCTTATCATTGTTTACAGTCAGCACGTGCGCATGTTGTGAAAGTGAACAGGAATGCATTCGGTTTATCGATAAATACTTCCGTAATGAGTTTGGTATTTCTACACCAAGAGAGTTTAAATTTTAAATACGGAAGAGTCAAGGGATAAACATATAATGTAAGCCTTTAATGTTCAGCGATTAAAAAAAAATCACTAAAATTCAATTTATGAATTGATACAACGATATACGTATGGCGTCGTATTAGTTCTTAGAGACAGGGTCCAAGCCCAGATGAAATCGATCCCTGGAGATCAAAGCAACAAATTTTATGATTTTTTTTTTGGTTTGATATAGTTCGGTGATCTCTGTAATAATATAACTGACTTGATTTAAATGACTGTTATCCCAATTTTTGGTAATAATTAAAGGGGCATTAGATGTGTTTAACAAAAACAATTATTTTCGATTTTTTTCTACTTTTACTACATGTACTTGATAACAAATTAGAGCTATACACAGGCATAAAAATCGTATTCTTCCTATACACTTTTGTGAAAATAAGGCCAGGTCCAGTTTAGTATTCATCAACTGCAATTGAATTTCTCAAGCAATTTTCATAAAATACATAAGAATTTAAGAACTGTCATGCCTATGTTTATCTCTTTTCTTGTGTTATTGTAAATCAATCTTAGTAGTAAAAAGGAAGAGTTAGAGAGCTAGAGTCCCTTTAATGTACTGACTGTGAGCTAATAAAGTGAGTTATTGCAATTATTTGTTTGAGCATTCTCTAGTGGTCCAGGCATTTTTTTCCGGAATTCATGCTGAATTGTTCCGTCCCCATTCAGCATTAAAATACTGAAGGGTTTCAATCGATTCGCACTTGAATGGACTCATTTAACGGAAATGTCATATTTGATCCGGAAAGGGGGATTAAACGTTAGTTTGACTTCCAGTCGCTTATGAAACGTAGTGGTAAAAAAGTTTGGACAGTAGGCCTACATGTAAAGTGTGAGAAACTGGTAATGGTCACGCTACTAATTAAAAATATTCAATTTAAAAGTTAGCAAATGATAATTAAGTTCTTTAATAAAATACAACTCTGATTTATTGATGTAGTAGGGAATTGTGATTCCTCTTGTATTTCTGTCTCTGTATAGGTGTGTGTGCGTATTTTCTCTATTACTCTTAACATGTAGGCGAAACATAACACAACCTCGACCAACCGTTGTGACTCTTTGGGAACATCAAGTCCATTGACGAATTAGGTGTTTCTGATTAGAGCATCCAGTCCTCGCTATTAAGCGACCCCGAGATTCGATACCCGTATAGTATGGAGATCGCCAGCATCGACACCGCGGACTTTTCCCACAACTACTCCGGGTATCTCCAGTTCGGACACCGTGGGGTTTCTAAAGCTACTCCGGGTATCCCCACCAATAAACACGTTCTAAAGTCGACATAAACTTATATACTGTTTGTTATCAAATGACAGCACCACCAACAAATATTGATATATTTGAGGATGCATAAATTAATTATATATATATATATATATATATATATATATATATATATATATATATATATATATATATATATATATATATATATATATATATATATATATATACATAGGCGTCGGAGCCGGGGGGGGGTAGGGGGGCTTAGCCCCCCCACTTTTTTTGCAAAGATAGGCATAGGTGTTGAAAATTGGGGCTTAGCCCCAAGACGTTTCTGGCGTGTGTGTGTTTTAAGTTGGTTTAGCCCCCCCACTTCTGGCGTGTGTGTGTTTTAAGTTGGTTTAGCCCCCCCCCCCCCACACTTTCAATTTGCTTCCGACGCCTATGTATATATATATATATAATTGTCGAGTAATATGAATGACGTTTTTTCTACTGACAATGAAAATGAAAACAAAAGGGTGAAATTAGACCTGATCTCCACCAGAACGAACAAAATCCTCCAAATTGTGTCAGTAATTCGACACTCTCTTAAGTCATTACACCGAGAATCGGGTTAGAACAATTTACAACGGTCGAACACTTGAAGAAAGCGAATGATTGCATTTCCTCATACTTATTTCAAGCCTACTTCTCGTGTCTGGGGTCATGTGTGCCACTTGTGTGCTACATATATAGCGCATATTGTCAGCTGAAACATATTGCTCTTAGTTGAGACCCTGCTGTGTGTGTACAGTTCTGTCGCCGTAATTACAGTCGTACATTCTTTATCTTCTTGTAAGATTACGCGCTCCCCGGACGAGGTCTGGCGTAATAAGATTCCAGAGACCTCCATACAGTGACGTTGATTTCGCATGTAAAGAGAATCGTTCTATTTTACATATGTTGATGGCGATGATACTACAGTCAGAAGATCGTGGAAACTGATATCAGAAATCTACAGTCCAAATACATGGTTACGTTACATCGCCATCAGATAATGTAACCCGGCATAATATGTCTGTGGTCGTGTTTAACTCATCCCGTGGCCCGTAAAGACACATTTGGAGTTGCCTAAAGCAACTGATTTATTGAACAGTTCATTGTTTCTCGGGGGTTGATTTGTTAATTCTCCGATTAGGATCAGCGCACGCTTAACTTTCTACTAGGACATCCAGCTTCTGTTGTTAGTTTCTATATAGATCCGCCACCCGTGGACATAGTGTAGTCAAGAGTTATATATGAATATTTAAACTTTTAATATAACACTGACAGACATTTTGAAATAATAAAAAAAAAAATACTGGTCAACTGGACCAGTGAATAAAGGAATTTCACTGGTCAAAGAAATGTTTTTTACTGGTCTGTATATATATATAATTGAAATGGAAAATTACTGGTCATTTGGACCAGCTATCAGATAGATGTCACCGGACTTTTGTGAAATTTTACGGTTTTTCTGGTAAGACCGGTGAATTTCAAAAACTCTGCACTAACACAGGAGTCCAAAACTTGGTCAATAAAATATACGTGTGTCTGTTTCCTCTGTTTTAAATCATTAAAATGACACAGACATATGTATATACTCGATATGTTATTTTACTGACTTAGTTTCAGTCTCCTGCGAGTACTATATAGTATGTATGTGCAACAGTTCCCTACCGTTTTACTTTCAAAACGACAGATAAATATAGCATCCCATTTGTAAGTCTTATTCCAGTGTTTTCTTGTTGGTATTTTATTTAATATGCAATACCATGGTGACGAAAATAAACGGTTAAGTTCATACTTTATTTATCTTTTGAACTTTCTTTTGAAAATTAGTGAAGAAAATGGCATCTAATTTCTATTGAAACGTGTCGAGGTCATAAGTTCCCACCTATGGCCTCGACGTTTCAATAGAGTTTAACTGGGATCGAAATTGAGGGGGGTGGGGGTGGGGGCAACATGGAGAATATGGGGGGATCAAGGGCGCTGTTCACTAATACATGTATATAATATATATACAACATTTTGATCTCCCTCCTCTCAGTAGTATTTTTCATGTGGTTTCATTACATCAACTAAATTAGATTACAGTTAGGCCTATGTGTCGTGTTGTTAATTTTGTATTTACACCCGGGCCCACCCAGTAAATTCAAAATTCAACAGGACATATGTTTAGCGTTTTGTTTTGTTTCATGTATTGCTGTCAAATATGAAAAATTAAACCTTCGTCACAAAATAATTTCAGACTTTGAGAACCTGACAACTCTGGCCCACTTCTAACATATTTTTATCCTGAACCAACACTAATGTTTTGTATGTGTATGTGTATTATCCTCATCCTCTATCGACCTTTTGTAGCACCCACTTTCACGTTTGTCGTCGTAAAGCAAAACCATATGAAATAATTTAACAAAGTGGAATTAATGTATGTCATTCAAGTTCTTTCCCAAGTTTTTTTTTTAATCTGAATCAGTGTTGTGAAAGGGTGTGTGTTGTTGTTGTTGTTTGTGTGTACGTTTTGGTGTGGTTAGTTCATGATTTTAAAACTAGAAATCGTGGACATGAAATATAGTGTTATCCTACAGTTAAATTTGTTATCGCCATA
This sequence comes from Atrina japonica, assembly GCA_030159075.1. NCBI lineage: Eukaryota > Metazoa > Mollusca > Bivalvia > Pterioida > Pinnidae > Atrina > Atrina japonica. Next base: position 194,149 of record BROG01000201.1, read on the forward strand.
TATCACACACTTATTTATTTATACTCGGATCTCGGATGAAGATAGAATGTTGTTAGGGACAGAGTGCTCAATCTGGAAAAAAAAAACTAAACGAAACAAAAATCGTCGAAAAAAAAAACCCCGAACTCCTAAACAAAAAGTTCTGGGTTCGATTCTAAGTTGGACTTTATCAACAGCACAGTTTCTCACCTGTCAGCACGTCACAGACAAGATTAAGAAATGACGGACTGGGAGTTTACCGAAATCCTCCATGTTTATTTCCTCTTTGATTCAGTCTGTAGGCATAACAGAATCGAACCATGGACGGGTAGTGTCCTAGTTTTATGTCCCGACGTACAATATTTTGTAGATGAGCAAGATACGAATCTAGACAGTGTATACACACATAATCATATAACCGCTGAAGTAGAGGTACATGGAGTTGTGATATCATATCCATGGACAACGTTGAAATACACTGAAAAATCAGTGCTCGTTTTCACTGGAGCTACTATCATGTACAAAGAAACCTCGCTAATAATTAAGACTAATAATTGACTCAATCAAGTCTTCTGTTTAGCGAAGTGATGTCTTAAGTAAGAGTATGGATGAATGTTTTAAAGAGACTGGATATATATACGGTCTTAAAAGTGAGGTGGTCTCCAAAGTGGGGTGGTCTTTGAGAGAGAGGTTCCACTGTAATTTTGGTAAATTGAATATGAATATAAAACGTACATACTCGTACAGTTTTTTTCGTTTTTTTTTATTAAAAAATATGTTTTTGGCTCTCCTAACAAAGTACCCATTTGGACGCAGTTTACTTGTTCGCCGGAATCTTCCTTAACTCCGTTTATGCTATCCGTGAAGCTAATTCCGAGACTATTGTCATGTTGTAAATTTTGATTTTACTGGGTGGGTGTAAATACAAAATTTACAACATGACAACTTTGTCATGTTGTAAATTTTGTATTTACACCCACCCAGTAAATTCAAAATTTACAATATGACACTATACTGGCGAAAAACGCTTCTGAACATTCCTTTTAGTATATATATATATATATATATGGTTCATAATTCGCCAACATCAAGTGCAGTAGAACCTCGCCTAAAGATCTAGACCGCCTAGTGTAGGATATCATCTTGCATTGAAGACCACAAATGTTAAGTTTTTTGCGAATTTCTTGATACTGAAATACCAAAATAGTCCAGACCCTCAATTAACGGAGACCACTCCGCTGATCAGGCCACTTTTAGTCAAACAGTTAGGTGGTCTTAATTGCGAGGTTCCACTCTATTGTCCATGGCAAAATCTGAAAATTGTATACAGTGGTACCTCGCCTAAAGAGCAACCCACTTAGGAGTATTAAATAAGTCCAGATCTCACTAAAGAGACCAATTCGCTAATCAGAATACAATGGACTTGATTCAGTCATTTACGGTCGGCCTTAGTAGCGAGGTTCCACAGTTTTAACGACATTTAACATTGGGTCTATAATAAGCATGGACATTTGCAAAAAAAAGCTATCGGATTGGCAAAACGTATTTAGTTTAATTGAAAATAAGTTACCATAGTGACAGTTTATATAATGTGATTAATCTGGCACTTTTCAATAGTTTTGTTATTTCATTAACAGCTTTTGAGCAATTACTTTTGGTAGATAGTGTTAATGAATTAACAAAACAAATTCCAAGAAACTCAAGTTCTCGTTGTAATATATTATTAGCGTTAGCATTGACATTACTTTACAACGGAAAACATCTTTAATTGCACATTTAATTTAACCGAATACTATTTAGATAATTATTTTCGTCGTATGCGACAATCACTCTCGCTACTGCCAATGACTACCTCCTGCTTAGATTCTGATCAGTATCGGTACTGCATTATGTAAACATAGTAACGAAAAGAACGACATCGTGCTTTTGATAGCACGTGAAATGTTTACTTCAGTAACCTCTACACACTCGGTGACACACACCGTCAGTGACACAAATATACACACCTCATACACACCGTCAGTGACACACACATACAAACGCAGTGTCACACACACAGTGACACGCATATACACACGTAGTGTCACACACACAGTGACACACATATACACACGCAGTGTCACACACACACAGTGACACACATATACACACGCAGTGTCACACACAGTGACACATATATACGCACACAGTGTCACACACACACACAGTGACACCTCATATACATACGCAGTGTCACACATACACAAACGCACACACGCAGTGACACACATACACAACACACAAATACGTACACACATACAAAAGCGTCAGTAGGTACATGTAGCCTTGCTTTTAAAAAAACTGTCACTATATTTTCTGTTTAGTATTTTGTATATACTTTCTCTGTGTATATGTGCTGACGCATTCTTCATCGTAACCTAGATAACGACGGTTAATTAGCAGACCTGACCGAAATATTTCTTGACCAACGCGGTCGAATTAACGTTTCCCAAATTCAAATGCAGCATTCTATGTTTACATACCGATAGAGGGTGTTACATGGTACGTCTTCTTGTAAACACGTGCAAAATGAGTCTCGAGTATTTTACTACCAGAAAAGGCACTTTATAAAACAACTAAAATATAAATTAATTAAAATTTTGCATGTCAATATCTGTCTTAAGTCATTGTGCCCCCCTCGCAGGATTAAAAATGTAAAAATCGTATCAATGCAAACTCTAACATAAACCTAAGACTAAAACATGGCGTAGATACACACTACAGAGGTAGTCCCAGTTTGTATGATAATACCATACTATCGTGTTTTCACTTTTTGATTTATCCAAAAGTGAGAAAACATTGTAAACATGTTGTAAATTGATAAAACCCCTGTTAAATCAAAATCTGGGAACATGGTAAATCTTCTGGTAAATCAAAAAGTGGGAACAAGATAATATGTATACATGATTTCAGAAGAAAGATTTCAGACTTTGAAATGTATTCATTTACTAATATATATAATATTATATATTGGGACTTATAATTCAGACACACATACCTGATCATATGTAAGTCCTTATTAATACATGTGCTATCAGCATGTTTATGATAATATCAAGATGCATTCTAAACAACCTAAGATTTAAGTTTCAATAATTTTACCATTACTCCGTATATCCACACACTTATACACTTCTATCTGTACCAGTATTTGACTATTGTTTACTACTGAGTATCAAAGAGAATAAAAAAATACCCCTAATCAATAAACTAACGTTAATTAAAAGAGGAGGTCGGAAAGATTGGCCTTATAGATAAGATGATTAACCTTTCGACGACTGCTGACGAACACTTTTACTTTCAAGTTCAACTGAACGCTTATGCAAAACATAAATGAAAATTGTTACGCATAATTTAATACACTAAATGATAGTTAATATGGAGCCACAGCCGGCACGGTATATATACGCAGACACAAATGATTAACGTACTTGAAATTAAGCAAATACATTTCCGTAAACACCGAACTATATATAGAGTTTAAATGCCATTGATAGATCACTTAAATGATATTAAAATATACTTGTTCAATGAAAATTACAAATACAAATATAAAAATTACGCCCGGTGACTCACTTAAATTTTTTTCATTTTTTTTTACTACTACAGCAAACTTACTATATGTATATGTCAGTCATTCATGAGTCATGGATGTTTTTAACGACAAGAAAGCTAGTGATATTTACCAGTGTTAACAATCAAATTATGATTTCTGTCTAGTGGAATAATTTGTAATTTTATGAAATATTCATTTTCTGTGGTTTACAGACACGTAAAACAACCAACAAATCTATACGAGTAAAATCTTTGTTTTACCATTTATGGTTTCCAGTCCTAAGCATGAAAACATGTAATACCGGTAAACAAAAACCAGCGAGTATTAGCGAAAAAAATGTTCAGTTTTTGAAAATAAATGAATTATTGAGGACAAAAAGAAGTTTAAAAACAGTATTGACTATAAAACTTACCAGTTTTATTTAAAAATCACCGTAAAAACGAAGCATTACACTCACATTTTCGTCAACAATAAATATCTACCATTTTGTATCCGTAGTAACACGAAAATAATCCTCGGAAGTAACAATCTCCAAATCAGGCTACGTCATCACGATCGGCTTCGTCCGCCGTCTACCGTAAAATCACGACTGCTGATGCTGGCGTCTATGTCCTAATACGTTAGACTCTATATCCATATATGGCAAGCGTCCTTGGTGATTTGCCCGCTTTCTCGGAAAACTGGCGCAGGATGTATATAAGCGCGAGTAGCATGTGTTTCTTCACCAGTTTGTGTTTGATCACTGTAAGGAGCACACGGGGGAAGGAAACCCATACCAATAGTATTATTTCTTTAGTATAACTTAATACAACACAAAAAATCAACATGTGTGACGACGATGTTGCAGCTTTAGTTGTTGACAATGGCTCCGGTATGTGCAAAGCCGGATTCGCCGGAGATGATGCCCCAAGAGCTGTATTTCCATCAATTGTTGGAAGACCAAGACATCAGGTATGAAATCTTACATTGAAATCATTAGATAATTAATAATCTGACTTAAATGTAATAGAATTAGTTAGAACTGAGAATCGTATAAATTTTGAAATTATTAGATCTAAATAGCATAATTTGCGACTAAATTCTATAATCTTTATATTTATTCAATTATAAAGTCATTCGTTCATTAGTAGGCCTAATGTTAGCATTCAGTAGCAGACACGTAGATAAGTAAAATGAATTGATAATAAAGCAAAAAGCTGTTCATTCTTGTACATTAGCGATAAGATAGCAAAATAATTTCGAAATTCCTTTCAAATAGGATTGGTTAAATGTAATAAAAGTTTCGGTATTTGAATTCGAATGCCGACCGGCATTGGATAAAGGAACTCATAACGGCCTCTAAACTGTAACATAATTCTTATCAAGTAGATAGCAATGAAAACCATATGTTGCACATAAATGTTTGCTTGCCGCAGACGCACTTTGGGGCGTTGTCAAAATCCAAAGCATGTCATAGTCTTTCGTCTGAAAGACACATAACCATATTTGGGCATCTTATAGAAACAGTAGAACACGTGATCCCACACCGCGTGGACTGATGAACTCTAACCTCTTATGTGGAATGAACGTTTGAAAAGAATGACGTGTTCAATTTTGGCAAACAAAATACTTTTAAACGACCCTTTAACATCCGACAAATGCTGTATTAGTCATGATTATAAATAAGAATTGCCAAAACAAAAAACTTTTAAATTCTGTTGAATTTAGGAATGAAATTTAATAATTTAATAATTCCATACCATTTTTTAAAATATATTTCGTATACATTTATACTTACTACGGAATTTTAACTCGTAACAGCATGGAACTGTAACTCGGAGGAAAACAAAAACATATTTGATCTACAATTTAGTTCTTGTTCTTATACACGGGAAATATATACCGATTAATATATGTATAATAATAGATAAACTATATTGAATTTCCAAAAAAATACAAACTGGAAATTGAAAATGAATAAATCTATATTAAAAAACAAAATGAGAAAAAGTAGAAAAATCTAATGGATAATTTTGATACACATACTGAGCTAAACACTTAAACGAAAAATTGCAAATGTTATTACTTAAAACACTATAAATAGATTTATCGCTTTTCAGCATTTGGCAACGTGAGCTTGATCCCACGACTGAAGTTATTGTTGATGCATTTCTGCAATAACCTTCGTCTGACAATCAACGCTATGTGCCAAATTTTACAGCCGCGCAGTGTAATAGCTCTGACATTAACAAAAAAGCTGTTTAGATATTTATCTATACGAAAGTAACAAAAAAAGAAACGGGGAAAATCATAAAACAAATAAACTCGTTCTAGTATCACGAACATGGAAAATACGATGACTTTTACTGCTTTTATGAATAATTGATATAAAATCTGAATTTATCGAAATGTGAAATTGATACTGGTAGAGAAAAGTATAGAAAACTGAGACATTTACATAGATAAACCATCAGCATTAAAATCCCGGAACGAAATTTTCGTGTGTCTGTAGAAATTTGGTTAAATTAGCAATAACTAGTGGATGAATAAATAAATATGGATATATAGGTAAATTAATAGATAGACAGGTCAGTAATTGGTATAGCGGGAAATAAATAATTAATGAGTAATTAAATAGATAAATAAATGAAGAAATGGTGAATAAATAAATTGACAAATATAGTGTAAATGGATCTATAGATATACATACATTTCTCATTTTGGCCAAATCTTTCTCATTTTGACCAGATAAACGTTAAAATAACTGATCACATATGACCCTTGGCAATACTTAACATATTTCGTGTTTTAATTTCGGAGTTAAGGTGTTTCTGAGAAGAAGAAAATGGAGAAAAAAATTACTATAAACTCTAGTTGTAGATCTGTGAATAAATTAAGGATATATTACCGAGGTATTTGTCGGTGTAATAGTTCGGCGTATTACGACCGATTGATTGTCGGTTTGACAATACTATGTAATATTTCGTTTCGTACATGTGTAACTGATGTCCACTTCCATTTTTATCTTTACAGGGTGTCATGGTTGGTATGGGTCAGAAAGACAGCTATGTAGGAGATGAAGCCCAGAGCAAGAGAGGTATCCTCACCCTCAAATACCCAATTGAACACGGTATCGTCACAAACTGGGACGATATGGAGAAGATCTGGCATCATACCTTCTACAATGAACTCCGTGTTGCACCAGAAGAGCACCCAGTCCTCCTTACAGAAGCTCCCCTCAATCCCAAAGCCAACAGAGAAAAGATGACCCAAATCATGTTTGAAACCTTCAACGCCCCAGCTATGTACGTTGCTATCCAAGCTGTGCTGTCCCTGTACGCTTCCGGTCGTACCACTGGTATTGTACTCGACTCCGGAGATGGTGTCACCCACACTGTACCAATCTACGAAGGTTACGCTCTCCCACACGCCATCCTTCGTCTTGACTTGGCTGGTCGTGACTTGACTGATTACCTTATGAAGATCCTCACCGAACGTGGTTACTCATTCACAACCACCGCCGAAAGAGAAATCGTCAGAGACATCAAGGAAAAACTTTGCTATGTTGCCCTCGACTTCGAACAGGAAATGGCAACCGCAGCTTCCTCCTCATCTCTTGAGAAGAGCTACGAATTACCCGACGGTCAAGTCATCACCATTGGTAACGAGAGATTCCGTTGCCCAGAATCACTTTTCCAACCATCCTTCTTGGGTATGGAATCTGCTGGTATTCATGAAACCACATACAACAGTATCATGAAATGTGATGTCGACATCCGTAAGGACTTGTACGCCAACACCGTACTTTCCGGTGGTACCACCATGTTCCCAGGTATTGCTGACCGTATGCAGAAAGAAATCACTTCTCTTGCTCCAAGCACCATGAAAATTAAGATCATTGCTCCACCAGAGAGGAAATACTCCGTCTGGATTGGTGGTTCCATCTTGGCTTCTCTGTCCACCTTCCAACAGATGTGGATCAGCAAGCAGGAATATGATGAATCCGGTCCATCCATTGTCCACAGGAAATGCTTCTAAACTAACAATTCTAGATTTAAACAAACTTATTTTCAAATTGACACTTTTTTCGATTATAAATTTTATCTGTGTGCTTGGATGATACAAAACTGGCTATTACTACTGACTTTAAACTTTCGTCATTTTTTCACACGGGGAAAAAAATAAGCCTGTTACAAAAAGTCGGCCAGACGTTGGTGCTGGACATTGGTGGTCCGCTTTCCCCGTCCAGCGAAAGTGTGGCTCTGGTTCGATTTCCTGACTGGACACTGCCGAAATATGTTTAAATATATCCACTTTGTCTATGCAAAATATAAACGTGACTCTCAGGATAGTAATATATGTACAGCAAAAAATGATTTGTTTAGGATGGAAAAAGGTTGAAACAAGTCTTGTACAGTTAATATCTATTTTGAGAAGCGGATGTACATGTTATATACATCAATATGACGTCATATTCAAATGATAATTGTGATAAGAGAACCTGTTTGTATGTCGTATGGATGTAGGTCCTCCATCCATTAAATTTATTAAAATATTAAACCAGAATATGTCTCCGTTTTATTGTTAAGTTAAGAAAGCAGATGTTTTCACGATGACTGCAGCACTGTATGATAATATGCACCATGTGTTTTTAATTTTTACTGCCAAAATGAAAAAAAAAAAAAAGTTGATCGTTTGATGTTTTTGAAATTCTGGAAATGAATCGAAAATTTGTCAAAGCTTTTAGATCCGTATCACATTGCACGTGCTGTAGTTATCAAAACACATCTGCTTATTTTGAATCATTCACCAACGAAATATAAAACATGGATACTCGATCTCTGAGTTTGGTTATGCATCTGAGAGCTATGTAGCACATGGAATTGGAGAACAGGAACTTTTGTCTGAACTAATGAGTTTGCGGTTTACAATTTACATATTCATGATATTGACAATTGCATACTAAAAATATATCAGACAACACTAGCCACTTGGTAAATTTTAAACGTTGAAATATGACATTTAGATGGGATCCAATCTAATTTGAAACCGCATGATCTCTCATCGTTCCTGTTTTCGGATATCGGAATATGTGAGCGATAAGGTATCATATGGGACAAAACGTTGGTGATTGATTGAACATGATTATTACCATGGTGATGGATCGATTTTAGACTTTACAAAATAAAATGACTCAAGAGAATGATTGAAAATCAGTTTCCGTTGATGTTTTAAAAATGAGAAATGTAAAATTCAAAATTTACTGACAAACATTTTAACAAGATTAAGTACACCATCTTGAACAAGATTTGAGTCTGAAATCGATTTATGAAATTAACACGAAATCCGAAGAAGAATACACTAATTTGAACATCTCTCTCTCTCTCTCTCTCTCTCTCTCTCTCTCTCTCTCTCTCTCTCTCTCTCTCTCTCTCTCTGTGCAACAATACTTTGAAATTTCTAATATCGAAATTACGCAGTTGATATTGGTAATTGGAATATGAGCATGTACTTGAATACAAAGCGAGATAAAAAGGAATCACTTACATGGTTATTGATCTGGAAATGTCAGAATGGAAACTTTAGATGTTCCAACAAATTTACGAAACACAGCAAAATCTGAAACAGATTGTTTTCTCAACAACGAAATCACAGACCCATCCTTTACTGTAACTGGCGCAGTATATCGGTGTGTCATTCTGTTTTACGACCGTACTGAAGTTAAAGTAATATAAAATAGTCTTTACTTGATTGAAATTGTGGGGGAACATTTCATACTTTTTTAAAAAAATATTTTGATGTAGCGTTTCTGCATGTCAGCCCAGGTGTTCAATTTGAAAATCTTTTACATGATTCAAATACATTCATTATCGAATAAGGCAAAAATTGAAAATTAGAATACCAAATATGAATGAAAACTAGCTATCAACCCTACTAGTCATAATAGACTGGTCTAAACAATAGAAAAGAGCATGCCATTTATATTCCTAGGGATAAAAGGGTTAAGAGGATATCAACAGCGAAGAAACAGAATGTACCCAAGGGTATTAACTTGAGGGTAGATTCTATCGGCACTATACACTATATACTACAGGCAGAACAGCCAGGCCACTGATTAAGTCTCTTGAAAGTCATAGAACGCCCTGTGCTATTATGATTAAACGTTTTCATAACTCTTTTTTTCAGTGTTGTCGCCTAATTCTAAGGAAATATTTTTCTATGATTATTCTAAAATGTGAAAACAATGTTTTCTTTCTGGTCCTATGTTGTGTTCATATCAATTATGATAAGTCGAAAAAAATAAGATATCCAAAAAGTAATAAATGGAAATGGAAATTATTGAAGAATTTAAAAAACCCCTACAACATGAAGACAGAATGTGGTCTTGTCATATGTAGAGAAGAACGCGTAAAATTTTGTAGGAAATAACTACAGTAAAACCTTATTATACTACCACCATTTGTTTAACAAAAATATGGCATTATAAAGGGGATTGGCGATAAGCTGTGGAAACCCTAAAATGAAATGACATGGAAAACTGGAAAATTGGACTTTCAAGGGTAGTAGCGTTAAGAGAGGTGGCAAATGAAATATAAAGAGGTCTTACTGTATTTTCGCTTACGAATCAAAACATAAAATACAGCAAAGGATATACCACTCTGTGTGTATTTAGATAGCCCAGAAGGAGGAAGTAAAAAGTTTTGCTTTCACTAATTCGAATACGTCGTCTCCTCTTCATCCTTAAAATGTTGAAAGTATTTATTTAATTAAATTTGAGAAACTCTCATTCGTTATAGAGATAAAAGCACATTCACAGACGCCCACTTCCTGACCTGTTTGTTTTTGGAGATATTTTATCTTCTCTTTTTACACACACAAGGATTGGCCATCATGAATGTAAGAAAAATAAACTACTTATGTTGAAGTTTGACTCAGGTATCAGCGAAATGCACTTAAGAGATGCACATTACCAAACAAGGAAGCGAAGTCCAGACAAGAGGCGTTGGAAGGGGCATAACTCGTACAACAACAATTCAAACAATGTCAGTTTATTCCAATGGAGTTTTGGTTAAAGGGGAATAACTCGAAGAAAAAATAAATACATGTATCTTGAAAGTCGTCAAGTGTGAAAGCACTGACTACCAACAGATGAGTTGCCATGGATTTTGAATTCTACAATTCTGATTTCTAACAGATTTTCAGTTATACTGATATTCCTAATTTGCCAGGCATGTGAACGTCGCGATAGAATATCTCGGTTTTCATAGGGAAATGATAAAATTTACAAAATAACTTTAGTGTGGATGAAAATTGATAAATAAATAAATAAATAAACATTTTTGATTATCATAAAATATCAGTGTATATGTTTAAACATTTTGCGGGGGCCTCCTTAGCCGAGTGGTTAAAACATCGCGCTCTGAACCATGCAGTCTCTCCCTTCTGTGGTCAGCACAGGTTCGAGCCCTGCGGGAACCTAAGCTTTTTTTTGTGAGAAAATTTGCCTGTTTACTGTATCGGCCATGATAGGAGTTAAGAGGAGTGTTTCTAGAAATGTAGAGGACAATTACCTTAGATACTGCTGCATGCATCTGTTTAAACATGAAAATTTGAAAATAACTGCAGCTCAGTAAGATTTACTTAGTTTGACACATATTTGTTACCGTGCTGGAAAATTGTAGCTATGTACGTCGGTCCATTTTGAAATTAGGAGATATTTTTTTCTGTATCAGTCAAGTCTTTGGTACGACACATGGATAAATCTTGGTGTGGTGGCAAACAGTGGGACAGAAATGCAGCGTTGACGAAGCTAGTGCTCGTAGAGGGTTGGTTTTGACTCGATAAACTTGTTACACCTTTTGAAGGCTGCTCGTCGACTTTACCAAGGCTATCATCTCTTATAGTACCTCCCTCATAGGTTTTTTTTTTATCTTTTATTATCTCTTATTACAAACTTGTCCATTGTTTACAACTTGTGCGAGTTATCGGAATTTGTTATTTTAAAAAAAATTTGAAAAAAACCAAATACGGAAAATAATTGTAATCAGGATCATTTACTATATGCTGAACATATTTTTTATCAGAGGGTTACACTGTGTATGTACGTCGTAATTTTGACAATTAGACAGCTATATTAATCGTCATTCATTTTTAAAATCAAATTTGAGTGTGGGCACGTGCCTACTCGAGCCTTACGTAGCTACGCCACTGTAAATGATTCATGGGATGATGATTTATAACTTACAACCAAAATGAAATCTTTCTAACTTGCAGATCCTGCCTAAAAATGAAACAATTGTTTCTACCGTGTTGCTTAAACTAACCTTATACGATAAACCATGTTGGAAATAAAAATCCGGTTGATTATTAGATCTTCTTTATTACAACAACTGTGTATTGTAAAGTTTGTTTGTTTGTTTATTGTTGTTTAACGTCCCACTCAAGAATATTTCAGCTATATGGAGACGTCACCAAATGCCGGTGAAGGGCTTCAAATTTGGCCTATGCTCGGCACTTACTCGGCCATTGAGCAGTGAGGGTTCTTTAACGTGCCGACACCTACATGTGACACGGGACCTCCATTTTTACTGTATCATCCGAAAGACAGGAAACCAACCTGTCGCCGGCGAGACTCGAACTCACGACCTCACGATCCAGAGTCGAGCGCGCTACCGACTGAGCCAGGCCGGCTCTGTATTGTAAAGACTCGTATGCTATCTCTGAGGTACGAAAGCCGATTGAGCTCATTTGGTAGATGATAAAAAATAATCGCCTAATAATGCGAAACTAGCGCGTTATAACGCGAAACAGAACGCGTTATAACGCGAATCAATCGCGTAATAACGCGAAACAGAACGCGTTATAACGCGAAACAAGCGCGTAATCGGCTTTCGAACTGAGGAGAGATTGATTTTTAGTGTTTTTAAAAATGGATGAGAGAACCCTGTAAATATTGTACACAGGAACATCTCGCATATAGCTCAAAGTGATCACCCAGTGGTTAAATTTGACAAACGCAGCCCGTTGTATCCGTCCGTTTGAATCTACGGTGCCCTTATGTGACATGCTATCCAGTTTTTGTTTTACTGTATTGTGTGCACAGTTTGGTTATATTGCGCACACTGTTTACCTTTGATTATGCTGTGCGCACAGCTTAGTTATATTGTGTGCACAGTTAAACTATATTGTGCGCAGGTGCGCACAGTTGAACTGTGTGCTCAGTAGAACTCTATTGTACCCACAGTTTAATTATATCGTGCGCACAGTTGAACTCTATTGGGTGCACAGGTTAACTACATTGTGTGCAGTTTAGCTATTTTGTGCGCACAGTTGAACTCTATTGTATGCAGTTTAATTATATTGTGTGCAGTTTAGTTGTATTAAGCGCACAGAACTATATTGTGCCCACAGTTTAACTATATTGTGCACAGTTTAACTATATTGTGCACTCAGTTTAGTTGTATTGTGTGCACAATTTAACTCTATCGTATCCACAGTTTAACTATGTTGTGCGTACAATTTAACTAAATTGTGCGCACAGTTGAAATATATTGTACCCACAGTCTAACTATATTGTGCCCACAGTTTAATTATATTGTGTGCAGCTCAGTTATAAGATATTGTTCGATAAGTTTAGCTATATAGTGCAGTTGAACACTATTATATCCACAATTTAACTATATTGTGCGGACAATTTAACTATATTATGCGCACAGTTTAGTTACATTATACGCTGAGTTTAACTATATTGTGCTCACAGTTTAGTTATATTATGCGCTGAGTTTAACTATATTGTGCGCACAGTTTAGTTTTATTGTGCGCTCAGTTTAACTATATTGTGTGCACAGTTGAACTATATTGTGCCCACAGTTGAGTTATATTGTGCGATTAGTTGAACTATATTGTGTGCACAGTTTAATTATATTGTGTACACAATTTAGCTATATTGTGCACGCAGTTAAACCCTACTTTGCTCACTGTTTAACTATATTGTGCGCACAGCTAAGCTATTTTGTGTGCACAATTTAACCATATTGTGCGCACAGTTTAGCTTTATCTGAATAGATAAGAAGAGGCCCAAGGCTCCTTATGTCGCTCACCTGGCAAATTTGGTCAACACTGCATAAGAAGTAAAAATTGTCTTAAAGATGATACAATTAGTAGATTTTCAAAGATGTTTCCAGTTATGACCCCTTTTGGGCCCTATGTGTCTTTTAACCTCTTTCATTTCGTGTTCGGTGATATTTTGAATTGTATTAAAATAGTTTAGTGTTTATTAGACAGTTTCAAAGACTTGACGTTGTTGATAGCTCATATTGGTTTAAAAATAATAAGAAAATCAGCGGACGGATGAGATATTTTGTCATGGTGCGTTTACCGTTGGTCTATCCATACTGATGTATCGCTGGCATCATTAAATATAAACATTTTAAAAATGGAATTCTCTCTATTGATATACCTTTGACGCATTTAAAATACCAGAGACGTGTCTGTTGATAGTTAACAGACTACCTGAATGAAATTGAACATGTGATAAGAATTTATTTTTATTGAAATCAGATTTCGTGTTCACTTAGGCCCAGGACTTCATACTCAACATGATATTTACAACTGCCTGAAACCAGAGACAATATATAATAAAAAAAATTTCTACGTTTCGTAGTATAGTAGAAATTTGTTGTCTTCTCGTAATGAATATTCATTAACGTAGTGGTCAAGCGTAAGTCACGTTACTTGCGCAAGGGTCTTTTGAGAAAATTGTAAAGAAAACCAGTTCTTGTCTCGCCGTCAATCTGTGCATGTCAATATTTTTTTAAAAATAAATTTCATGAAAATTTCATCGGACGGCGGATGACAATGCAATTTATTTTCTAGCATACGATATATTCAGTTTTTGATTTAAACAGTATTTAGCGCAAGCTTACTGCGTTTTTGTTTTCGTGATCTAACCTAGCAACGTGCATTAGCACATATGTCTTAACACAGGTTTCCCGTTAAAATGTAAATTATCAGGTTTTGATTTACCTGGACGACATTTGAAATAACATTAGACATCATTATTTTTTGTCTCTGTATCAGTGGATTTTGATATACACAAATGCGTGTATTGATGTATTAGCCATATGACGGTAATACATGAATATGAACATCTATTTTTATGTATTGTTGTATAAAATGGTTTTTTCTGTATACATTATTTTTCTGTATATTTTGTTGTTGTTGAATGATATTCATATTCCTCGTACACGGCTGGCTAGTTGACAAACAAATATTTTGTTTTGTTTTTTAATGATTAGTGAAGAAAAGACACATATTTAAATATTTCTCTGCTGAAACTTTTCTTTTGTATTTAATTACTGTCATTGACCTTCTTCAAACTAAATTTTATCTATTTTATTATCATTCTAGTATTCATATCATCTTATTTCAATTAAGTTTATATGTTATGAATGCTCAATTACAGTCCTTGATAAAATATTCAGAAAGTTGCGCGTGTCGGATATCAGTGTGGGGGGTTGTGAGATCGGGCTCGACCTCTGACCATTCTATTTATATTTGCATGTGACCACAATAACTTCCTTTGACAGACGAAGCGAAAATAGCACCAAATTTGTGTTATCCAGCTCCTATGTCACTTTTAATTATATTTCATTGTTAGGATAATAATGTTTTTTAACGCAGAGGATGAGGATCAGGATTTTTTGTCACCCGGAGGAGGGTTAGTATAGTTGCGTACATGAGAATGCACTTTGTAAGTGCACGATAATATCAGTGAAGTGAAAGGGGTGTGTTTTTTAACATTTACCTGTCAATTGACAGTCCACGTCTCTGGACAGTTATGGTCATCGGCTAGGGTTGACGTGCCGAATCTTAACTTCATTTTCTTTTTCTAACAGACAGTGTTACCCTCAGGCAATGTGTTGTATCAACGCTGACAACGATGTGAATTATGAAAGTGATTTGTACTTTATATGTATATACCGGTCATACTAAAATACGCCAGCTGTCGTGCTGATATACATAATAGAATCTGGGTCCTGGAATTTAAATCTACCCTACCAGTTTAGCAGAAATAGTTGTTCCACTCTATAGAAATTCATACAAATTCAAGATCCAAGCACTTGTAGTTTATGTAAATTTAATTAATTTTTTAATCAATAAATAACTAAAATGTGAACGGTAACAGCTTCTATTTTTGCTTAGAAACTTATGTCTTCCATCATAACATGTGTAGGTCATGACTGTTGCCATATTGGACATATTAATTCAGTTAGTACAGCTCCAGATCTCCAACATGGAGGTCCCTGATTCGATCCCCAGTCGTGCCAAATTTTCAAAGGTGGGATATCATCTCATATCTAGACGGAGAGTAAATGATCAAGGATGTGCAGTTTGATTACCTTCGTCAGATTGTACAAGTGTACTGGCACTTGAAAAGCCGTTGGAATATGAACCACTCAAGCAAGGACATAAACACACACTAAAGATCACTCTTAACTCCCTGCCTCCTAGGGATTAGTGACAAGGGCTTTAAGTAGTCACACCTCTTGTTAAATCAAGCCAAAGCAATCAGCAAGACTGTTGTCCAAATCATTTTCATTTATTTTAAATCATTATTTGTAAAATTGAATTCACTTGGCATTTTACATGTAAAGTTCACCCTCGTTATAAGGCCCTCCGATATAACGCAACACCCGCATAATGCTGCTAATTCTTAAAGAACTGATTTCCTCCCATATAATTCCTTCATTGTAACGCCAAAACCCGCATACCGCCATCCGCCGCCGATTCTCCATTACAAATGGTCATTTATTGTTTTAAAATTTATAAAATAACATAGCAGTAACAACACACTCCTAAATACATAGCTAGTGACATCGTCATGTAAGAAAAAATTGATGGCAGTTTGATATGAAAAATCCACACTTACACTGCATATATGTTATTGGTGTCATTTATTTTTCTATTACCAGCTCTAAGTTAGCATCATTGTTTGGTATTGACCAGGCCAGTAGCCAAGGTGGAAATGAGTCTCTCACTTATACAGCTCCAAAACAGCCAAAGGCAAAAGGTAAGTAATAGGGGTGAAACGATACACCACTGTAATGATATATTACAGCCGTATATTGCTCGATTAAAAAATTTATACAAAATTATCACAACATTAATCCTCCATTTTGTTACCGGCTTGATAGAATGCCAATAATAATTGTCTGGATCTGCAAGTTGCTACGTGTATTGTGATTGGATAATCAGGTGTACACTTCCAATCGAGCACAGCCCTTTATCTAGTACGACATAACGTTTTCAAAATGTTGCTAAACATGGCGAAGAGACACACTTTCACTTGTAACTTTCAGTGGAATCTATTTCAAATTCAAGAAGTGTAATATTCTGTCATGGTTGAAATAGCTTTTTATTACATAAAACAGAAACAACAAGTAACTCCATTCGGGAGCCGAGGGCCGACCAACCCAGGGAGAAGAGGACCCTAAACCGGCCAAAGCCACTAAGAGATCCTCAGCTCAAGCCTACTCCGTAGGGGCGAGCACGTGTAACAAATTCCATCATGGTTGCACGTTAAACACATGGAGCCTCTCCGGAGCTACAGGGGTAGCACCGGCGTGTGGCAAGGGCTTTGAGTAGTCACGCCGCACGTTAAATCAACTCCAATCGATCGAATCGCCAATCACATTTATCCCGAGGACAATGCCCGAGGGATAAATATGATTGGCTTAGGGTGAACAAATCTTCATATATAATTCCCTCATACAAGGGCAATAAATTGTTTATTATACTGATATGAAAAACTCAAAAAGTAAACAACTACCATTAAAGTTTCAAGAATATTTTATTCAAAACAACATTTTCCAAGAAATTTATGAGAAAACTTCACTTTGATGATCCTTAGTTATTTCATATCAAGAACGATAACTCTAGAGGGGGTTCCGAATAGGAGGAAATATGACATCGAAAATGGAGCATGTGAGGGAGACTTGACATTTTCTGTTCCAGGTCACGTTACTACATTTGTCCAATATGGATTAAGAATCTAACATAGAAGTATAATACCATTTTGTCTCTGTCTGTATGTGTGTTTTTGGTTGCCAGCAAATAGCTAATGTTTATTTCGTAACATTTATCCAAATTTAGTATGTTGTTATTAATCATGATCTTGGCCAACATTAGGCTATGTTTTCCAAGAGTTTTGGGACTTTAAAATCTCCATGAATGAGTTAGCTTTTGAGGGGACATAAATGATAAAGTTTCCCTAACACATCTTGTTTTTAAAATTTGTAGTTCAGATATCTGGGAGATGAAAAAGGGTGATTGTGTTGATCTGCATAGTAAAATCATTGAAATAATATAATTTACACTATATACATGAAAATTTTGGCCCCAGGTTATTTTTGCCCTTTTACGACAGAAAAAATATTCGCCCCGTCTTAAATTTGCCCTAAGCTACATTTGTACCAGTCTCATGGATGCTTCAATTATTTAGCTTGGAAATTTCCTTTTCATTTTAAATTTGCCCTCTCATCTATTGGGGGCAAAAAAATTGCAAAAATTAAAAGGGAGTGAAAATTTACAGATATTCAGTATACATTTTGTACCTGTGTATTCTTTGACAGATTCTAACCAGCAACAGCAGCAGGCTTCGGCCCCGGCTCTTCTATCCGCTACAGCTGTTCATGCTTATAAATAGTAAGTATTTCATTACAGTGTAATTCCTTTCATGGGTTTTGATTTTTTTCTACTTACCTTTATTGCTGCAAAGCTATATATGTATATTGATAACACAACCTTTATCAGGGACTGGACATGTCAAAGCATGTAGCTCAGGTGGTATAGCAGCTGCAATATCGTGTGAGGCCTGTGTTTAAATCCCAGTATGGCTGTGTACATTTTTTCCTCTTCTGTTACATATGGCGCCAAACTGTACAGTGTAATTATGTATCTCTTGAATATTCAGACATGTCAGAGGTGATATTAGGGAGTAAGCATCCTGAAACAAAACTGGTCACACCCGCAATGAGTCAGTAGCTGGCGTACATCAATAAGAGGTGGGTATAGGTGTCATTGGGGAGTCAGCGTTCCCAGTCAATTGGTCACACCCACTATAAGTTAGTAGTTGAGTAGTGGGAATACATGTACGTTAATCAGAGGTGGGATCAGTGTGATAAAGGAAGATAAAAGAGATGTGTAAACTGTGGCATTTCCCCAAAATTGACAGAAAAAGGAGTGTCTTGTGGAAGGCTGGTTGTCTCTTCCTTGGTAACCTGTAACTGGGTTCTCTCTTCAACCATTAACTCATTCATCCCTAAAGACACATTTGTACTGGTCTGAGTCATTGAATTACAGAAGAGTCCATTATTTTTCAGGGGTTGATGAATAAAAAACCAGCTGCCACTATATAATTGAAAAATTGTTGAGTGTGGTGCAAAACACCCTTCAAAAAAAAAAAAAAAAAAAACAACCCCAACCCCCCCAAAAAAAAAAAAACTAAAAAAAGAAAAACTAAAACAAAAAACAAATAAAACAACAAGACAAGCCAAGCTGGCTTAAAGCAGGTTTTTGCGTGTTTTCTACTATTACAATGGAACCTGTCTTGAGAGACCACATTCTAATATCCTTGCAGTGAAACAACCTTTAGGTAAAACTTCTTTTGAGGGACCACTTGTCTGGAAAGACCACGTTTTAGTGGCAGATTGGTTGGTCTTTCAAAACAGGCATCACTGTATTGTGTGTATCTAATTACTTGACAATAATACAGCAATCTTTATAGATTTGAAATTTCTGGTAATTGCTATTTTTTGTATTTTCAGTGTTGATGGCAAGTATGCTAGCCAAGGGAAGCTCGGAGCTGCTATTCTCGCCAGCCATACCTCTATGGATGTGAATATACTTTACAATAATCATAATTTCACCTTAAAAATTGTATCATTTACCTGAATGTAGAAGCTGTATTGTACTTAATGTAGATGAATTATCATTTTCTTGTTCTTACAATTCTTGGGAAATTTAAAGTATTAGAAATGATTAAAACCAGATATCTATATGGTGTAAATACTAATGTGATTCCATGTGCTTGGCATAAGAAATTACATTCTCACATCTTTTTTGATAACTGAGACTAAAAGCTGAAGTCCACAATATGCATGCCATGTTGCAGAGCCCACATTGCATTTGCCAATGTCTATAGCACAGGTCAAAATTTCTGGCATCTCACCTATAACTGGTGACATTTTCATATAAGTAAACAATTCTTGACATGAAAACAAAAATAAACCAAATAAAGTCAACTGTGGGTTTGTTGATGAACATTATCAGGAAGATTCCTAATGATACACTTGAGATTAAGTACATTTAAACTTCAAGTTTCCAAACCAAAGTATTCAAAATTTAGAAATGTACAACTTGTCATGCATCAGTTTCAATTAATTCTCTTTTATTTCAGTACAAAATTTTGTTGTATGTTTCCAAAACACAGCAAGTGACTCACGCCAAAATTACCAAAGCTTTTTCTTACACAGTAAGTACCTAAATCCGCCATTTTGCATGTACTATCAACATCTTGTTTGAAAATGCATGAATACGCCTTAACGCCCGAGTTAGTGTAGGATTCATAAATCGGTCCTAAGTTTTGTCTTAGGGTCAATAAACTTTAGATGTAGGGCTTAAGAATTGTGACATTTTGATGTCATATGTAGGTTCATATATAGGTTCATATGTGGGTAATGTCAGGACTCAAGGTTATATGTTCCAAGAAGGTTTTTGTTTTCTGATATATTTGTGTTTTTTCCTTTGTTTAATATACTTTTGATCCAAGCAACTCTTTGTATTTTTCGTAGTAAAAAATAATGGGAATTATAATTTTGCAGTGTCCTCACTGACCGAATGGTTTTGAGTGCCACACTTTTAAACCTTGATGTCTCTCAGTGAAGGTTTGAGTCCTGCTGGTACTTAAGCTGATTTATGTGAGAAAGTTTGCCAGTTTACTTGCGGAAGGCCGGAGGTTTCCTCCTGGGTACATAGTAACCAGGTTTTCTCCTCCACTAATAAAAACTGGCCGCCACCATATAACTGAACGATTGTCGAGTGTGGTGTTAAGCAACACTCAAACAAACAATATAATTCTTGAGACAACTGCACATGTCAATTCAATATTTCTGTTTGAATTTGATCTCAGATGGGAGAATGTGTCTTTAACAAGCACATAATTACCATAACTCCAAATTGAACACGAACCAGTCAGAAATGTTATGAAGATATGGGCAAGTTTGAAGTTGAGCATAAACACTAATGCTGATAATCTTTGATCCACACCTAAAAACTTTTTCTAATGCTGGAAGATTCATCAGCAAGTGGTCAGCACTAGTAATGGATGCCACTGGACTGATATTCATTACCTATGATACCTGATAACTCAATAACCCCTAATGACACATTTGGACTCTCTAAGTTATTGATTTGCAGAAGAGTCCATTGTTTTTCAGGGGTTGATGAGTTAAGATTCATCACCAAGTGGTCAGCACTAGTAACAAATGCAATTGGACTGATAGTCATTACCTATGATACCTGTTAACTCATTCATCCCTTAAGACACATTTGGACTGGTCTAAGTCATTGATTTACAGAAGAGTCAATTGTTTTTCAGGGGTTGATGAGTTAAAGACTTCTTGCTGTCTCGACACAAGACCATGGGATAAGTCTCAATTTTGGCTTCTCCTGAATTTGTATGTGAAACTTGGTTTTGTAATATGAGGTTTATTGAGTCCTCTATTTTGTAGGTACAACCCAATAACTATGCAAGTTTCTATGACGACAGTAGACAGACCTGGTCAGTGATGTTTGAGAACGAAGCTATTGCAGTACAATTTGCTAAACATGTAAGTACACAGAGAGAAAGAGGGAGAGCAGGGAGGGAGGGAGAGAGAGGGGGAGGGAGAGACAGAGAGAGAGAGAGAGAGAGAGAGAGAGAGAGAGAGAGAGAGAGAGAGAGAGAGAGAGAGAGAGAGAGAGAGAGAGAGACAGAGAGAGAGACAGACAGACAGACAGACAGAGACAGACAGAGACAGAGACAGACAGAGAGACAGACAGAGAGAGAGGCAGACAATCAGACAGGTAGAGACAGACAGAAATTGACATGGACAGAGAGAGACAGAATGACAGACAGACACGTAGAGAAAGATATGAAGCAGCTTTTTGTTAAGTGTGAGAGATGAGAAATAGTAAAATTTGGTGCAGGAGGTTGCATGGGTGGTCATATTGATATCTTATAGATATTTCTCTATTTTCTTCACACCCATCATTTGTTTATAGATAGCTATACTGAAGGCTAACTGTAGTGGATCGTCACTAGATACTGTGATCAGTCAAGATCTCCAGCTCGGTGATGGAGGAGCTCTAGAGGTCAATGATAATGTAGAGGTCAGATATACAGGTTGGTTGCTAAGCAACCACACATTTGGAAAGGTAATTTTTCTATATTAACCTATTAACACATGTTATAATAATCGCTTCTTCACTAAATGCTCCCTCTGGCTAGCCAGAAAACATCATCAAAGAACATTACAAATTACAGAAGGATAACATATTTCTTAAGATGTAGAGCACCTGTTGTTTTCTTTGTCCTTAGCAATGTAAGTAATTCGATCTTTTATATCTTATTCCATGCTTCAGCATTAGAGTGATATGAATTTTATGATTTTAAGACACGTGTATTGATATTTTACTTTTTAAATATTTTAATATTTTGTTCCAGGAGTTTGATAGCAATGTAAAATCAGAGAAGCTATTTCGATTTAAAATTGGAAAGGGCAAAGTCATAAAGGTAAATACATTGTACACTGTATTGATTGAGAAAGTAAATTTTTATTGGTCTCATTGTGAAGGTAATGCCAATTTATTAATTGGCGGGGGTCTGTTTATACATCTGTCAGTGTCAACAATATGGTTTAGCTATTACGTTTTAATCTGTTGTGAGGTTCCTGTTATAACTTCATGTGAAGACAGAATTTGATTACATTAGTTGACTGTGTTCATCAGTTTTTACCTTCACATTGAATTTTAATCTTGAAATTTAAATTCCAGATGTATTTACATTATTCAGTGGTATTGAAATACAATACATGTACCTCACAGATAGGCCATACCTCCTTTAACAGTTTCTGATAAATTTCCAACGAGGCATTGTAGCCCATACCTCCTTTCTCAGTTTCTGATAAATTTCAAATGAGGCATTATAGCCCATACCTAAAAAAGCTGATTGAACTCATTTGGTAGATGATAAAAAAAAATAATCGCATAATAACACAAAACTAGTGCGTTATAACGTGATACAAACACGTAATAATGCGAAACTAGTGCATTATAACGCAAAACAGGACACGTTATAATGCGAAACAAGTGCGTAATAACGCGAAACAGAATGTGTTATAACGCGAAACGAGCCTGTAAAAATGCGAAACAGAATGCGTCATAACGCGAAACAAGCGCGTAATAATGCGAAAAAGCATATAGGTATAAGTACTGGGCCCGAAATCACCAAATTTACTCAGTACTCATGGTCAACTTTTATTTCGTTATTTTGACTGTATAATCGCTTATAAATTTTGGGGTTTGAGTAATTAAGAAACATATTATTTTTCATCATTCACATATTTTTTGCGTCACACTTATGATTTCCATGTAAAAATGAATAAAGACGTTGAGTACGGTACTCAAAATTATTTACTTATTTATTTATTACGTGATTAATTTATTTTTGTCATCTACCAAATGAGCTCGTACATACCTCCTTTAGCAGTTTCTGATAAATTTCAAACAAGGCATTATAGCTCATACCTCCTTTAGTGGTTTCTGATAAATTTCAAACGAGGCATTATACCACACCTCCTTTTATATAGCGGTTTCTTATTAAATAGCCCACCCATACCTCCTTTTATATAGCGGTTTCTTATAATTTTCCAACTACAAAATTAGAAAAATGAATAAATGATTTAACTTTAATTATTTTAGGTGGTTAATTCCAGAAGCCAATATGCAAAGATTTGAAGATTTAAAATCCTTTTTCTCCATTGATAATTCATATATCAGAGGTATCTGTTCTTAGGATTGGATGGGGTTGGGGGGGGTCACAAATGTAGTTGATAAATACAAATGTGTATGTGTCTACTTGGAATATCATTTTCTTGTCCTTTCAGGGCTGGGACAATGGCGTTGTTGGTATGAAGAAGGGATCTAAACGTCTTCTTGTAGTTCCACCATCACTAGGATACGGAAGTCAAGGTGCTGGAAGTAGGATTCCTCCAAATTCTACTTTAATATTTGAGGTTGAAGTTGTGCGGGTTAGTATATTCATTTAGTTTTTCTGTTTTTATCTCCCTTGGGTATAAGATATCATATTCATTAAAATATTTTTCATCTCGCCTGAAAAAAAAAATTGGTGAACAGATGAGGATGATTTGACAAAAGTAATTCCTGAATTTGTTTTAATGTTTGCAACTTGGTTTCAAGTAAAGACAGTCTTAAAATATTAAAGTAAATGAGTTTATTTACATTGAGATCTCTGGGTACATTTATAGAACCTGCTTGTGACAGAAGATCGTGATTGTGCATTTTCTTAGAGCCACAGTTATTTAGACAATCAACAACATTGGATTTGGAATTAGACATATTTTTGTTGTTATGAAAACATTCTGCCCTTTCTCTCTTTCAAAAGTAATGATTTTTAATAGTTGTATGCTCTAACCATTTCCCCATGGAGGCCCTCATCAAATATAAACACGTGTATGTGTATTTATACTTTCTGTCTAGGTCAAACTGGCTAAATCAGAATCACCAGCTCCATCGCCAACACCAGATCCTGTGGCCCCGAGCCCTACACCATCAGAGACTGAGGCAGACAGCCAATCAGTAAAAGGAAGAACAAAGTCTATCACAGAGCATATGTCACATGTAAGATATTTACTGACATCAATTGTAGACATATATCACAGATAGTATATCTACTGACATCATTTGTGGAAACATATGTCACGAGTAAGATATCTACTGACATCTGTACTGACATATCACAAGATATCTACTGACATCTGTACTGACATATCACAAGATATCTACTGACATCAGTACAGACATGTGTCACAAGTGAAATATCTACTGACATCTGTACAGATGTGTCACAAGTGAGATATCTACTGACATCTGTACAGACATTTGTCATAAGTGAGATATCTACTGACATCTGTACAGATATGTGTCATAAGTGAGATATCTACTGACATCTGTACTGACATATCACAAGATATCTACTGACATCTGTACTGACATCACAAGATATCTACTGACATCAGTACAGACATGTGTCACAAGTGAGATATCTACTGACATCTGTAGAGACATGTGTCACAAGAGAGATATCTGCAGACATCTGTACAGACATGTGTCACAAGTGAGATATCTACTGACATCTGGACAGACATATGTCACAAGAGAGCACAAAGCCATAATCTTGTAACCAGTGATTTTTCTTTACCATTTTCAGTGCACCTTTGTTCACAATTAGTAAAATTTCATTCCATTACAATTGATGAATTATTGGCAAAATCAAACAACAAAATTCTTAAATTTGGAAAAATACAATTTTTTTTTGCCTGGGGAAGCAGCATATAAATGACTGTATATCTCACCTAAAAATCATGGGTAACATATAAACATATATTTTGATATTATTATACACAGCACAAAGGCATCGTAAGTTAAACATATTGTTCTCTGCTCTTACCCCCCATAGAGCGGAAGTGATAGCAACAAAGCAAAACTCATCTCTAGAATGGCAAGAATGGGTCAACCAATGTTACCGTTAGCGGGGGCTGTACCTGCTCAGCCGGACAGTGATGATGAGGAATCAGTGCCGGTAAGTACATGCTTTCTATAAAGATTTTGTGATGATATATTCATGACATTCTAATGTCTTCAAAATTTTATTACAAAGAAAGCTAAGACGTGGAGCACACATTTTAGGTCACATGAATATGTAATGTGGTGATAGAGTCCAATTTGTATAACTTGATGGGATAGCGTCTAGGGAACCCTTTCTTGACTTGGATGAGTTTAAATTTTAGGTAATACAGTATAGCAACATTAAGATTACAGTGGCAAGAGTTATTGTTCCTACTCGTCGCTATGACTACGAATATCCAGTGGGAAATAAAAATATTTCCTGTGTAGCAAGTGAAACGAGAAAAATGGAAAAACTGTCCATATGAAAATTAAAAAAATGTTTACTCTGTCCGACCTGTGTAGCCTATGAAAACAGGAAAATAGACTGAACCTTTCATATGATAATAAAAAAAGGTTACTCTGTCCGGCCAAGTTACGTGAACCAGACTATAATCTATATTTATCCTTGTGGAAGGAAATCTTCAAACATGATCATCACATGGGCTGTTGATAAACATTAACTGTGATCTTGGAGGGAACTTTAAAATTTGTTGTTATGAATAAATGATTATTAGTAAAAACAGATCCCTACTTTTAGGGGTCCCTGTGGCCAGAGTGGTCAGAGCCTTACTCTTTAAACCATGAAGTCTCTCACCTCTAGTTTGTGCAAATTTGAGCCCATCGGAACTGAATCTTATTATTTGATAAAGTTTGCCTAATAACTTGCAAAATGATAGTGGTCTTTTTCGGGTAACATTGTGGGGTTTCTTCTACATCATTAAAAATGGCCACCATCATAAAACTGAATATTTGTGTTTTTTTTCCTTTCTCAATCGGTCTTCTTACTCTGTGACTCATACTTTGACTTTCTCTCTTTCTGTCTGTCTGTCTGTCTCTCTTTCTGTCTGTCTGTCTGTCTGTCTCTCTCTCTCTCCATTTTTCTCTGTCTCTTACTGTCTGATTGTCATTTTCTGTCTCTCTGTCTCTGGCTGTCAGTCTATCTCTTTTTTCCTCTGTCTTTGTCTCTCTCTCTCTTTTCTCAGTCTTTTTCTGTGTCTCTAGCTGTCTGTCTCTCTGTGACTCTCTCTTTTTCCCCCAGTCTTTGTCTCTTTCTTTTCTCTGTCTGTTTGTCTGTCTGTCTTTTTTATACATTTTAATTCTTACGTATTCTAGTACTATGTTTTGTACTTTTATACATAACATTTAAGCTTCTCATGATTTCATTTGAAGGAATCACCTCAACCTGAGCCCCCAGCAGTCACAAAGCCAGCTAAACAGCCAAAAGTCAATAAACCGGTGCCACAACATCCACAACAACCATATGTACAACCACAGCAGACTTTTGTACATCCACAACAAGTTCTACATCAACCAGGTGTTCAAGTCATGCAAGCATCCAATCAACAACCAGCATTCCTACAAGGTACTGTAGTGTATCATAGGGTCTCATATTTGTCATATGACATACAACAATCTGTGCCCCATGATAACAGCATAGTGTGTCATATGATAGGAAATGTATGTCATTTGACAGATAATTGTTTCTGTCATACGTGCTATATGGCATACAAAGACTTATGGCCTATGACAGGCATATTATTTGCATGTTTTCAAAATTAATTTTGTCATATGACAAATAGTTCATGTCATATGAAATGTGGTTTGTGTAAAGTAGAAAACAAACATTTTGACATATGAGATAATGTGTGTCATATGATACATACTTCGTGTCAAATAATATATTTTGTGTCAATTGATCTTAAATAATAAAGTGGTAAATGATGGAATGCATGTGAGTAACAAATTACGAATTCGGAAAAAAGTGACTGAAATGTATAGGAGGAAAAGTAAACAGTAAAAATAAAACCTGGACTAGTCTGTGTTTTAAATTTATCATTGATTAAAACCGGACCCGACTGGATCAGAATTACTGACCAATGATGAACTTCAGAGAACAGAAGCCAGAAATTATATTGAACAAAATAAACAAACAAAGTGAGGTTTGGATTTGAGAAGTTTTGTGACTTTGTTTATATGGTTCACTTTTATGCTATGACAATTTGCTCACAGAATTTGCAAAGTGAAGTTGCTTTGCAATGAATATTTTTGAAACTTTGTCAATTTTACAGATATCCCTGCAGCCCAACAGATGTCTGTGTATCAGCCACAACAGAACTTCTTACATCAGCAACAGCAGGCAGCATTACTACAGCAACAACAAATGCAGGTAATTATACATGTGTTTTGTCAAATTTCAAACAAATGCCTGAACCAATCAATAGAGATGTAATAGGCAGACAATGAATGGAATGAAGTGTGTGGTACATTCAAACTTGCATTAATGGCCACCTCTGTATAAAGGCCACCTGCCTATCAAGACAATTCGAATATTAACCTTTGTTAACTTTTTTTATAAGGAATAAACCTGTTTATAAAAGTCACCTGTCTATAATGGCTTATTTTGCCTGTTTCCTTGAGTGGCCTTTATAGACAAGTATAACTGTATTTCATATTCTGCATGACCTCATTGCTATAGTACCATTTATCAATTTTATTAGGAACACATTTTTTTTCGAATACAAACTCCCGGTAATATTTATGATGAGATGTGTTTATGCCGTATCCTGATATTTTTCGACTAAAGATTCACATTCTGTAGACAGGCCTAAATGTATTCAATTTCACTTGCGTTTTAAAAATATCTAAATGGTATTGTAGGCACAACAAGGTGGTTTCCAACCAGCGACTGGATTTCCAGGGCAACCACAACAGTTTGGAGTGGGATACCCTCAGCAGAATCCCCCATACTCAGGTATTGTAGTTCAATTTCTATCTTCATTATCATGATACAGTAGTCTCCTGTCTTGGGAGACCATTCTGTCTGCCACTGAAATGTGGTCTCTCAAAAGCAGTTTGATTTACAGGATTATCTAACTAAGTGGTTTTCACAATGTGTTCTCACTAGACAGTTGGTCATTGATAACAGTGGTCTCACAAGACAGTTGGTCTTTGATAACAGTGGTCTCATAAGACAGGTTGTCATTGATAAGAGTGGTCTCACAAAGCAGTTGGTCTTTGATAACAGTGGTCTCAGAAGGCAGGTGGTCTTTTGATAAGGGTGGTCTCACAAGACAGTTGGTCTTTGATAACAGTGTTTGATAAGAGTGGTCTCAGAAGACAGGTGATCTTTGATAACACATGTATTAGTGTTCTCACAAGACAGTCTTTGATAACAGGGTTTGATATGAGTGATCTCAGAAGACAGGTAGTCTTTTGTAAGAGTGGTCTCAGAAGACAGGTAGTCTTTTGTAAGAGTGGTCTCAGAAGACAGGTAGTCTTTTGTAAGAGTGGTCTCAGAAGACAAGTGGTTTTTTGTAAGAGTGGTCTCAGAAGACAGGTAGTCTTTTGTAAGAGTGGTCTCAGAAGACAGGTAGTCTTTTGTAAGAGTGGTCTCAGAAGACAGGTAGTCTTTTGTAAGAGTGGTCTCAGAAGACAGTAGTCTTTTGTAAGAGTGGTCTCAGAAGACAGGTAGTCTTTTGTAAGAGTGGTCTCAGAAGACAGGTAGTCTTTTGTAAGAGTGGTCTCAGAAGACAGGTAGTCTTTTGTAAGAGTGGTCTCAGAAGACAGGTAGTCTTTTGTAAGAGTGGTCTCAGAAGACAAGTAGTCTTTTGTAAGAGTGGTCTCAGAAGACAAGTGGTTTTTTGTAAGAGTGGTCTCAGAAGACAGGTAGTCTTTTGTAAGAGTGGTCTCAGAAGACAGGTAGTCTTTTGTAAGACTAGTCTCAGAAGACAGGTAGTCTTTTGTATTAGTTGATATTTCTGCATGTTTTTAATTACGCAATTTTCTGACGTAAGAAATATGCATAGGAGTTGTTTATGCAATGTCACACCTTGCTGTGCAAAGTCCTGTTTTAAATGTGGGACAGATATTCAGGGTGTGATTTACACAAAAAGCTCTTCATCCTGTATTCGGTGTAAATTACCCCCACATATAAATCTAAACATTTATATTATTCTTCAGATGCTAGATTCGTCCTATTTTTTTTTTTTTGTGCAAAAATTACTTTGTTTTGTTTGATATGATTGGTTCAGTTCAGCTTAATTGGGAGACGTAATAATATATACAACAAAACAAGTTTTTAAGTTGAGTATTGATAATGTTCTTGTTAGATTTTGTTAAATTTGATTTGTATTGGATGAATATAAGATAATTCACGTACAAATTGATTCATTTACAGGTACAAGCATGGCTGGTGCAGTGCCACCTATGAGTCAGGCTGGAGATTACAGTACTCCTGTGTTACTGACAGAGACACGCCAACAGAATACTGAACTCAGGCTCTCTATTGGAAAGGTCTCGGATAAAATTGACAAAGTCATGGAAAAGGTAATATTTTCTTGGTTTTCATATTATTTAGTGTTTTTCTTTGTTTGTAGGGAGAATCCAATCACTACAAGGTGATGTGCCATATATTTAGACTTCGGTGAAATTTCAAACATATATTAGAGGTTGTGTCATGTGACCTTGGCTTTACATATGTTTTCACTGTTGATTATTTTATCAGTCATTTTGGTTTATGTGTGTATTTTTTGTTGTGGTGTGTATGTGTGTGTCTCTGAGTGTAAGGTTGTGTGTGTTGTGGTGTGTGTTTGTTTCTGCATGCATATGTGTATGTAAGTTCATGTGTTAGAGTGTATTTGTGTGTGTGTGTTGTGTTTGTGCGTGTGTGGTGTATGTTGTGTGTGTGTGTGCATGCATGTTTATTTCACATATTTCTGATGTGCATTGTGACATGTTTGTGGTACATAGATATGATAAACAATTTAGCATTTTAAATTTCTCAAAAAAAACAAAAAAACAAAAAACACCTTGATCTCTCTTCTCTCGAAGTTTGATATTTACCATCTTAAAGGTAAAGGCAACAATAAGTTTGAATGATCCCTTGGTCCAGGGTTCAGTAAATAGGACATTAGGGTTCAGTAAATAGGACTGTAGG
Source organism: Atrina japonica (assembly GCA_030159075.1). NCBI lineage: Eukaryota > Metazoa > Mollusca > Bivalvia > Pterioida > Pinnidae > Atrina > Atrina japonica. Next base: position 224,646 of record BROG01000201.1, read on the forward strand.
GTTTAGCATGTAGTATAGCAGGGTTCAGTTAATAGGACATTAGGGTTCAGTAAATAGGACTTTGGGGTTCAGTAAATAGGACTTTAGGGATCAGTAAATAGGACACTAGGGTTCAGTAAATAGGACATTAGGGTTCAGTAAATAGGACAGTTAGGGTTCAGTAAATAGGACAGTAGGGTTCAGTAAATAGGACATTAGGGTTCAGTAAATAGGACAGTAGGGTTCATTAAGTAGTATAGAAGGGTTCAGTAAATAGGACAGTAGGGTTCAGTAAATAGGACAGTAGGGTTCAGTAAATAGGACAGTAGGGTTCAGTAAATAGGACAGTAGGGTTCAGTAAATAGGACAGTAGGGTTCAGTAAATAGGACATTAGGGTTCAGTAAATAGGACAGTAGGGTTCATTAAGTAGTATAGAAGGGTTCAGTAAATAGGACAGTAGGGTTCAGTAAATAGGACAGTAGGGTTCATTAAGTAGTATAGAAGGGTTCAGTAAATAGGACAGTAGGGTTCAGTAAATAGGACATTAGGGTTCAGTAAGTAGGACAGTGACTTGTGTGACTGCTGATGGCCTTTCAGCTCTGTGTTGTTGATTGTAAAATGTTTGTTATATTTCAGATGGAGTCTTTACAGAGTTCTAACACAGGAGCTTTGGCTTTGCATTCCTCTGTACCCAGCATGGAATCTGCAGTGCTGATGCATAATATACAACGAATTGTTCAAGTAAGACTTTCATACACCCTGTATTTTATCTAATCACTCTGTACTTCATTTATTCTCTCTGTACTTCATGTATACATCCTGTACTTCATGTATTCACCCTGTAATTCATGTAGACACTTTATAATTCATGTAAACTCATTGTACTTACTGTACCCTCTCTGTACTTAATGTATTCACTCTATACTTCATGTATTCACTCTGTACTTCCTGTATTCACTCTGTATGTCATGTACTCACTCTGTACTTCCTGCATTCACTCTGTACATCATGTATTCACTCTGTACTTCATGTATTCACTCAGTACTTCCTGTTTTCACTCTGTATGTCATGTATTCACTCTGTACATCATGTATTCACTCTGTACTTCCTGTATTCACTCTGTATGTCATGTATTCACTCTGTACTTGGGAAAGTTTAGTCACTCAAAATTCCTGTATTCATAATTGTACGTCATGGGGCACTCTGTACTTCCTGTTTTCACTCTGTATGTCATGTATTCACTCTGTACTTCCTGTATTCACTCTGTACATCATGTATTCACTCTGTACTTCCTGTTTTCACTCTGTATGTCATGTATTCACTCTGTACTTTATGTATTCACTCTGTACTTCCTGCATTCACTCTGTACTTCATGTATTCACTCTGTACATCCTGTTTTCACTCTGTATGTCATGTATTCACTCTGTACTTCCTGATTCACTCTGTACTTCCTGTATTCACTCTGTACTTCATGTAGTCACTTTGTACATCATGTATTCACTCTGTACTTCCTGTATTCACTCTGTACTTCCTGTATTCACTCTGTACATCATGTATTCACTCTGTATGTCATGTAGTCACTCTGTACGTCATGTATTCACTCTGTACATCATATATTCACTCTGTACTTCCTGTATTCACTCTGTACTTCCTGTATTCACTAAGTAGTCATCTGAAGCAATGAAGGTATTAATTCAGCAGTTTTTTGTCTGTATTTCAAAAGTTAGGTACCTGGTGAACGTAATTGGGAAAGTTTTGCTCAAAATTGGGAAAAATTTTGGGTAATGGGGCCTTTTACCTGACCCACATGTTGATGATATTTATCGCTGAGTGTGGTGTACAATAATTGCACTGAAATATTGTTGAGTGTGGTGTAAAACATATTAATAGAGGGGGGACTGTAATTCTTCATATTATCCTTGTTTCATTTTTGATTACTATTTCCAGGAAAATGAAAGATTAAAAAAAGAGCTTTACGAGAAGAGTGCTAAAGTTGAAAAACAGAATGATAAGATATCTGAACTTCTACAGAGTAATCAGATGTAAGTAAAACAATCTTCTGCCATTTGTGATCACTCGGTATTTAGGAGTTACACTCTGACTATTTTACCAAATTCTCCTGTCAGAAACAAAGTGAAAAAGACAAAAGAAAAACTGGAATAGGCCATCTTTACGGTATGGGGGAGGAGGAAGCTTTGTCTTAGTGTACTTGGGTAAAGATTATTGGCCTTTTGCATGATTTTTGGCAAACATTGTCACAGAATTAGATTAAGATTATTGCAAGGTTCCAACCCCAGCTGATCTGAAATAAGAGATGAGGTGAGTCCCACTGGAACCTAACCTGATTTGTGAGAAAGTTTGTCTGTTTAATTGCAGAAGGTCAGCAGTCTCTTCCTGTGTACATTATAAAGTTATAACAGGGTTCTTTCCTCCACCATTAAAAACAGGCCACCACCATATAACTGAAAAAAATGTTTAGTGTGGCATAATACAACTTAAAAAACAGCAACAAAAATAACAAATAATAATCTTTATTGATTGTTCTCTAAATTGTGAAGCATAAATAACTCACCTATGGAGGTCTCCTTAGTGACTCCATGTTCGTGTAATTGTTTAAAGATTTGCTACTCTTGTAATTATCAGAAAAACAAGTGGGGGAGGATGAATACATGGTAGACCTAAAACTTATGTCTCCTTTTGTTCTAGGTATGTAGAAAAAAGTCAGACTTTATTGGAACAGAGGAACGAAGGATTTAAGACTTCAGCATCTCAATCACAAGCTCGGGTGTTGCAGTTAGAACAGGAGAAGGTAATGAATTAATGATTTTTATATTCTTGGTTTGGGAAATCTCTTTTGACCCATTCTGTATCTTTCCAAAGGTACAATTAGCTTCAGAACTAATTTGAGTAAATGTGTTTTTGATAATCATGTTTTGTTCACTCTCTTTTGAGCAGTCCTGTATCTTCCTTCAGGTACATCTAGCTTCAGAATTAAGTCAGGTCACATCACAACTTAGTGTGCTGCAGCTGGAAGTTACAGAAATTAGAAAGAAAGAGATGGAGGTGCGCAGAAAACTTGAGGGGTCATCTCAAGATACTAAAAAACAACAAGAAGACTTTGAATATTTACAGTCACAGCATCAAGGTTTGTTCATGACATCAGCAGAGGAGTTTCTAATATAAGTACTGATAAAAATTTAAGTACTACCCCCTAAAAAAATTGATTATTTTTTACAACATATATAAAACAATCTTTTCCATCTACATAATCTCTATCAGTATGCCTCGAATCACGTGAAACATTATTTTTTACTGAAATATGTAAATAATGTTTGTTTTTTTTTCGTCTTTTTCATTAAATCACACAGAGGATGAACAAAAAATTTCTGAGTTGACCCAAACGCTGAAGGAAGAAAAACAACGAAGAAAACAATCAGAGAACAAAATATCACAATGGCAGGAAGAATTATTGGACTTAAAAAGCTCCAATGAAACTCTGGAGAAGGTGAGGCTAAATATTACCGGTAGATTATCTGGTTTTTAGACAATCACTTGCCTCAGAAATTTTGGCATTTGGTTCATTATTTATTCGTATCCAATAAATGTTGTTGAGTGTAACATAAAAAAAACAAAAAACAGAACAATATAAACTATATAAATCCCATACATTAAAAAATGTAGAACTTTAGGTTTTGTAGTTACTCATACGGATTTAATTCTCTGTTTGTTTGTGACCTGTCATTCCTCCAAGAATTCTTCACTTATATGGAGATGTCACCAGCTTTAGGTGAAGTGCCACAAATTTTGACCTGTGCTATGGACTGATGCCAGTGCCAATGAGGGTTTCTTTTATGTGCCACACTTTACGTGACACAGGACCTTGATTTTCAGTCCCATCCGAAAGAGTGCCACTTCTGTTTGTGAGTCAAACACTACCACTAGTGGTAAATTCTATATCTATGTCGAAATCGGAATAGTCGAAATTCTGGGTTTTATTGAAGTTGAACAACCAATCCCGATATTGATTGATAGATAAATAAACATTAATTAAATTTTGATTATCTTGAATTCTGGATATCTCGATGGAAAAAGGGGTGGTCCCATGAACTTTGAGGCAAGGAGATTCTACTGTTGTTACATTCAACTCATTAAGTAATTACTAAGAACAGAAGTTAACATTAAAATAAACTTTTGACCCAACATGGGACAGTATGAAACAACACCTTTAAAATGTTGAAAAAATAGTAAAAAATATTTTTGTTAAAAAAATTCTAAAGAAAATACTCGGTCATGAAAGCTGAAAACATAGCACTTTATATCATCAATGACAATCTTTACGGTTTGTTACATATGGAACATCGGACACCTTTAATTGTATCAACAAGTCATATTTACACCAGTCCTACCCTTTCTCATGTTTCAGAACTTAAATGAAAGAAAACGAAAGGCAGCAGAGGAACGAAGAAAAATGGAAGAAGAATTTGAGGAATACAAGTCCAATTTAGAGGTTTAATATCTAATTATTTATGATGCTGGTTGCTATGTGAAAAAAACAGAATTTTGTAATCAGTAATTGGAAATGGACATGATAAATTAATCCATTTTCAATCTCTGTCTTACCTGCCTTAGCGACTCACTGTTTTTAATGACTACCTGACTTTTGCGACCTATATGAAACCTAACAAAGCATTTTCCTGTAGAAATAACCAGATTTAAGCGACTACCTGCCTTATGTAACTAACTGTACGGCTATTTTTACTCCAAATACTTTTGACACGATCTTTAACAAGGTGACTTTGTTTGTCAGGAAGTTTACAGACTCATGCATCATACAACTGCAAATCTATTAAGATGTCTGATAAGTGAATAGAAATATGAAATAAAAGTTTTAAGAAGTTTCGCTTTATAATTGTATCTTCATAAAAAATCTTCACTCAACAGAAACTGGGTAACCTGAATTAAGAGACCACCTGTCATATGTGACCTGTTTTGTATCTTCCCTTGATTGGTCACTAAAAGCAAATTTGAATGTATAATTGACTTCATTCCTATTATTAGTTTATAGATGTATTTTATTTTACCTAAAGCAGGTTTAACTGTATAATAAACTTTTTTCCTATTATTAGTTCAAAGATACACGTTTATCTTATGCTTTTCTGTGAAAGAGCGTCTTTAACATAATAAGTTGCTCACAACATTTTATATGGTACAAAAGCCGTAATGTTCTACCCATTTTCTAAGTTGTACGTGTCTTATTGATCTAATTTTAGCAAGAAATGCAGTCACTGAAAGACAAATTACGGAGACAGAAGACCTCTACAGATGCTGTGACCGCTGAACAGGTAACAGAGTGTTAACTTTTATTATACTTTGTGATGATATTATATTTTCCTTGTGCTGTTTGTAACCGATTTAAATCAGTTATCGTCTTAATTGCTTTGGGTGGTGTAGTGGCTAGATATTTGATTAGCTTTTAGGAGATTTGGGGTTCTAGTCCTGGTTACAAATTTTAAAGCATTTTAACACATAATGTGAGGCCAAAATTAAAAAAAAAATATCTCTGCCACTGAATTGCTGAAAATGTGGTCTCTCAAGACAGCTTCCGCTGTAATATTACTTGCCCCTAAGATTGAAGATCATGGTGGATATTGCTTATGCTTTGTCTTTCTGTTTGGCAACATTCCAGGTCCCAGTTGTTCATCTATTGGTTAAATTTTAACCCTCGGTTAAAACTCATAACCAAGGATTAAAATTTAACCTAGGGTTAAATTCAGTTGCTCAGTAATTGGTCAAATTTAACATAGTTTAATCCATCGGGTAAATATGCGAAATTTAGCCATGCATTGAGGATCTATAACATATTTTATCCAATTAAGGGTTATTATTTCAAAATGACCGAAAGATTGACACTGTTATCAAAATTTAACCCTAGGTTATGTAACCCTCGGTTACCATATTCAAATGAAGGTTATATTTAACCGTTTGTTAAATTTAACCAATAGATGAACAACTGGGTCCTGATGTTTTGGTTTATCAGATATTATTTCCATGACATGAAAGATCGTCAAATATGTTAAATGGGAGTGCATATTGATTTGGACCATCAGTCTGTATTTTCAATTACAGTGAAACCTGTATATAGGGGCCACCCAAGGGAGCAGAAAATATTGACCTTTATGTGCAGGTGACCCTTATACACAGGTTTAATTTAGTTGAAGTATGCAGTCAAGTGACTTGAAAAAACTGGCCTTTATAAACAGGTAATGCTTATATAGAGGTGGTAGCTATAGCAGGTTTCACTGTATTTGTTTGCAATGTTTTTGTTTCCATCAAGTTACGAGGTTTTTTTTAAGTTGAAAATTGATATGTTTCTTTATATCAGTATATTTACATTTCCCGCAGCAGTCTCCCATAGACTCGGTGTTAATCTAGACGACGTTTACGTCAGCCAAAAATGAAGTTCCTAATATGACATCACACAATGATGTGACTTCATTCATATAATGATATCACAACAAGATATTTCATTCAAAAAACTTTTTTTTTTACTGTTCTAACTTGAACTTCGCTGTTCCATCATAATGAGGCCGACCACATATAAGGTGGGACATTCGATTTCATTATTTATTTTTTCAATTTGAAAACTATGATATGTAAATGTAACGAATAAACACTTATCATAGTGCATTTATTGTCAATATGGATGTGCTTGGGTGGGAGGTAAATATTCATGGTGCCCTAGTGGGCGACATTCTATTTATCTGTCACCCAAATGGCATCCATATTGACAATAAATGCATTCTGACAAGCTTTCATTCCTTAAAAAAATATATCATAGAAGCTTGATTTTGGCCAGTGTTTAGCATTGTCTGCCAGATGTATTGGGCTTTAAAATGTTCAGGAATGATCTAGCCCTCAGGGGCATACTTTCAAACATATTTTCATTTACATTGTTGGCCATTTTTTAAACCGTTGTTGAATTTTATAGGTTTCCCAGGTGGAAGCAGAACTGAACATAGAATGGAAAGAAAAGTGTGACCGATTATTGAACACGACACAAGAAAAACATAACAGAACTCTTCAGTCAATGAGAGAAGAAAAAAGTGAACTGGAGGACAAAATTAAACAACTTGAAAATAAGGTCTCATTAGAATTGAAAGTTTTTTTTATAAGAAACATAACTTTTTTTTCAATATTGGGATGGTAGACTCTAGGATCATACAGTGATATTTGGACATAACCCTCTCAACACTACAGATCATAATAGACTGGTCTAAAACAATAGAATAGAGCATATCATTTAGATAAATAGGGGTAAAAGGGAAATGTTTTTTTGATCTTTGAAAATTTTTTATCAATTTTTTGCCAATTTTGTTGCGTGTAGAGACACATCTTTCCATGAGATCTATCAGATCATCATTCTCATCAGCCAGGGTTTTTTTGGTCTATTAGAGGAATCCATGTAAAAGTCTAAAAGACTCTTATTGAGCCAATTATAGATATCTGTAAAATTAATGTAATACATACAACAAATTCTCTTTGCTTACATGAATGTGCACAACATTGTAAAGTTGCTCAAATTTTTTTTCTGCTAAATATCACAGTAAAGATTGGTGATTATAACTAATCATAATTCTCTATACTTTTTAACAGATAACGGGACTAAAAAGTGCTACAGGAAGCAACGACCAGAAGCTTCAGGAGACTCAAGAGAAACTGGAGGAAATGTCTGCGTATAAAGAAAAGGTAGGTTTACCTGACTTACCTGGATAAAAAAATTGATTTACCTGGATCAATTGATCTACCAGGATTAATTTAATTATTTGGAGTAATTTACTTAAATGACAGTCTTCCCTATTTAAAGATGTTGGATGTAGAAGATACAACTTTCAGAGAGAGAAATGAAAGCAACAAAGATATCTTTTTTTATCCAATCTGAAGTTCTAAAACATATGTGATGACATACTTGTAAATTTTGAAAGTTATAAAAACATTGTCCATCCCATTGACCTGATGATTTCTGTTCCAACTAGTATGAGAATCTGAGATCGCAGGCAACTTCCATGAAGGAGAGGTATGAGGAGAAGATGGCGGAGTTAGAGGAAAGGGAAGAGGAAGCTGGTCAGGAGAGAGACAAAGCAGTAGAACAGCTTCAGAAACTTCAACAGAGAATCAATGACTCGCCTTCTTCAGGGGAGGGTTCATTGGACCGTGCAACACTGGCTGTGGAGGTAGGTACAAATCATAAAAATAGAGAATAAATAACTTCTTACTACAGGAGAGGGTACATTAGCTAATGCAACACTGGCTTTTGCATTATTAAGGTAAAGATACATGATATATGAGAATAAATAACTTATTTTCCATAGGGAAGGGTTCATTAGATCCTGCTACCCTGGCTTTTGGGGTAGTATAAAAAAGAAAATAAATGACTGATCTTTCACAGGTTAAAGTTTACAGATACTGATTCACTGTTGGTGTAACTCTGGCTGTTGGGGTAGGTATAAACAAGAGAATTTATGACAGGTGTTTGACAATGGAGTGTCCAATAGATCAATGTAGATCATTAAACACCAACAAAATGTGTAAAAAAATTAATTGATGCTCCTCTCACAGGGAGGGTTCAATTAATTGTTTTGTTTTTTGTAAAAAATTATAAACAATAGGATGAATGACTTATCCCTCACAGGAAAGGGTGCATTAGATTTTTCAAGACTGGCTTTTGAGATATGGGAAACAGAAAAAATGACCGGCTTCAAGTTTTAAGTTATGTAATCAGCATTTGACAGCACTGAAAGCAGATGTGATAATGAAATGTCTTAGAAATGACATGGCCAGTAGACAAAGTCATTAAAACAATATGATAAAAATTAGATATGAACTTTGGTGAAGATTAGCCTATACTATGTAGGTTTGATAAAATGATTGCTGGTTTGCAAAAGTAGTAATGATTGCAAAACATAATTTTTTGTTATTTTTTTGGTAGAAAATTATTCTTGCTTATCAGTATGACACTTATGTGACATGTCATTTCCACCTACAGGTGTCAGCTCATTCATCCCTAAAGACACATTTGGACTGGGCTAAGTCTTTGATTTATAGAAGAGTCCATTGTTTTTCAGGGGGTTGATAAGTTGATCTATGAATCACACATGGATCTTTTCAGAGTTCTTTCCACAATCACAAAATAAAGACAAAACATGGGTTTGAGCATTTAACCTACAGCAGTTCAACAGTCATTGAACAGTGAAATATAAAATCAGTAACTTTTCCAGAAATCAGTAAAAATTATGCTTATTCAGCATTTTGAACTCTTGTATGAGACTTGCATGTGCTTCTCACCAAAGCAACACAAGTTCTTTCCCAGGATTGGACAGGGAAGTACCCGAGATGGTATGGTGGTCATTAGCTTGGACTCATGGGTTTTCTCTGGGTAATCCAATTTCTTCCCACAATAAGACATCCTCACGCCAACAAGAGACATTAATATAAGTTGAGGAACTTGTTTCTTCATTGTTGTAAAATAAATAAATTTTATTGTAATACTTGTATCAAGAACCTTGTTTTGTCTTTTTTAGATCAAAAAGATAATGAATTCAGTGTATCAACAGTTGAGGTCAGAGTTTGAGGCAGAGAAAAGCTACAGTGGCACAGAGATTCTTGCTGCGATACTAAATGCTATAAAGGTAAGAATGTATATGTGACAGTGTACAAGGATAATTTTATTTGAAGTAGTTGGAATCCCAGGGTTACTTTTTTTCAAAATAACAACTAATTTCAGTTCTTCCAGTACTTTAATTCAGAGGCTTGTGTTGTTTAGTTCCGCATCTATTCCTGTAAAGGGGGGGAGGGGGTATAGCATGTATAGGTCTACTATTTCCATTTTTTCTTCCTGTCCGTTCTTCTGCTTTGTCAGAACTATATCTTCCTTATTTCCTGAACTATTCAGTGTAGGAATACATCTTACATCTTAGATGCCTTCCTCATCTCTAGATTTGTGATTTTGTTGATGCACATATCACGGGGATATGTTATGCATTTATCTAAGATGTAGTGATAAAACCCAATATTCTGTATTTGAGATCAACATGCTTAAATAAAATAGAATGAACATGCTTAGAATACTTAAATGTCTCCTAGGGGCCTCTGTGCTTGAGTGGTTGGAGCATCGTGCTCTAAACCACAAAGTCTCTATTCTCAAAATTGTCAGTGCAGGATTAAGCCCCACTGGAACATAAGCTTATTTTGTGAGAAAGTTTGCCAGTTTACTTGCAGAAGGCTGGTGCTCTCTTCTCGGGTATATTGTAACCAAGTTCTCTTCTCCACCACTAAAAACTGGCGGCATATCTGAAAAATTGTTGAGTGTGGTGTAAAACGCCAATAAAATACTAAAACAATCAATATTTTTCCCTTAGGTAACAACTTTGAAATTAGTTCAGCAACAGCCACCTGAAAAGAAAACTGATGAAGAGCAGGAAGAGGATGATGATGATGATGATGATGATGATGATGAAGAAGAAGAAGATGAAGATGAAAGTGAAGATGAAGATGAGGAGGAAGAAGAAGAGGAGGATGCCGCAGGTATGTACACATTTATCTCCCATTTCTTATTAATTGGAACATGATGTGTAAACATTTCACAATTACCTCCCTCATTATCAGGGTATGTACAGATTTATCTCCCTTTTCATTTAAATTGGATTAAGATGTGTAAACATTTAACAATTACCTCCCTTTTTATCAACATATGTTGATCTGAAAGCAAAATATCTGCATCAGTTTGTCTCCAGTCTCCTTACGTCTTTCTCTGTCTCATTGTATGTCCATTAGTATTGGGTGTCTGGTTAGCGCACTCGCTTCTCACCAGTATGACCTGGGTTCAATCCGCGGATCGAACAGGGGAGTATGTGAGATGGTATGGCGGTCGCCAGGTCGGACACGTGGGTTTTTATTCCGGGTACTCCGGTTTCCTCGCACAGCAAGCACCCCATAACGCCAACATCAGAGCCAACAAGAGACATTTACATAAGTTGTTTAAACTTGTTTGTTAATCGTTGTAAAATAAATAAGTTTAAATTTGACCTTTCTTTTTGTCTAAGTCTTTTTGTCCAGTTATCTAATGTGTCCCCTACAAATGTAATTACTCTTTGAAATGATGGTAAATGCTGTGAATTTTGACTAAGAAACAAAATTAATGTTTCAAATTTCAAAATACAGTTCCCCCTGCCTTAGCGACCATTTTCAACATTCCCCTTGTTTATTTCCTATATTTCTTCACCCTATACTGCATTATAATATATTATATATTAATGCTCACTGGGACCAGCGGCCATTCAAATCCAGCTGAAGGTCTCTTGTTTAGGTCATATTATGATCATGAAGGGAGATAACTTCAACATCGAACGTCACAATTTTGAAAGCTCATTTCTGTGAAAGTTGGAAAAAATTGTCATGTAGTGTGTTTACACAACAATTATCACACCTCAAAACATAATTATGTGTAAATTTGGGGTATAAACCCATGAAGTTTTTATATTATCTGTCTGTTAAAGATTTATTTTAAACAGAAATGGTGACCTCAACAAAAAAAATTTGGTAGAGAGTTATATGATATACACAGGGATTATAGACTTTGAAATGACCACACCTTGAAAGTGGTAAACCTCGATATATTGCCAAACCCGTTATATGGCCAAAATAATGGAAAACAAAAGCTGGCGGTATAATATTACAAAACTCTGAAGTGAAACTTTTGAAACTGATCCTTCTAAAAAAACAATCTCTTCCTGTCACTGATCATGTTAAAAAAAAAATACAAAATAACTTCTGAATACAAATCCTTCTAAATTTGGGCATCTGCAGATATGACTGTCCTTGTGTCTCAGTCCATCTTTATTTTTCTCTGTTTTTTATTATGTAAATTTTATCAAAGTAAATTTCAATTATTTTGAATATTGGTCACGTGAACTTCGAGACTATCAGGCAGACATCATGAACATTATATTGTGATGTCATAAAATTGAAAACTGAATCAATAGAATCTTGTTTTTGTGATTCTGTCTGTTGGAAACAAAAGATTAAAAAAATTGTTTTTGTTTTTCGTTTTTTTCAAATGAAAGTTACATACGTTAACCGGTAGTAAAGTATTAAATGTTTTAACAGGTTTAATGATTGTATGTGGTTTAAAAAAACAAAACAAATAATGATATATCCTCTTTGACAGATGCAAGCAACAGGGAAGCAACTCTACAAAAGGTGGAAGACAGTGCTTCGGATAATTCTCCAGAAGAAATAGAAAAAGAAATAAAAGTTGAAGACGCAAAAGCACAGGAAGTTGAATCTACTTCAGATTCAAAAACCTCAGCCAATCAAAATGATAAAAAAGATGAATTAACGGAAGAACCATCTACGAAACAAGATGAAAAACCTAGAACAAATCTTAAAGCTGAAACTATTGAGAATGACATTGTGCACGAGAACGAGAAAGTACAAAATACAGCAGATTCAAATGAGCAAGGCCAGAATAACGTGGATTTAACCAATGGGGAATCAGGAAATAGTTTAACCAGTCAGAAAGGGGAGACAACTGATGATAAAAAGGAATCAGTAGAAAGTAAAACACTGAAAACTAGTAGATTTGATGATTTTGAAATCCCGCCAACATCTTCCAGAGAGCCCCCACCGCTGTCGGAGGATTCAGAAGAATTGAGTGATAAGGACCAAGAGGAAGAGAATAACAGGTACCCTATCAATAAATCTTGTATTTATAGATAGAATACATGAACCCTTTCAACATTATAGACCGTAATGGAATGGTTAAACGCAATAAAAAGGAATATACCATTTAGATACTTGGGGTGAAAGGGTTAGGATGAATAATGATATGTCTCACACGACAGTTTTATCTTCACAACACAGCAATGAAACTTCATTCTGGTGTAATGACTTTTCCTGTTACTATGTGGTATACAACTCTTTCCATTAATATGATTGGTCAATGGCGCACATGTGACTACATTTGCATTGACCTTGCAACTTGGAACATCATTGACCTTTGTGCATTTTATTTACAGCCCCCCCTTCCATAGAACTATCAAAGTGAATAATCACCAGCTTTTTTAGGACATATGTTATTTCACCCCCATAAAATTATTTTACTTGTACCGTGTAAGGTAATTTAAATACATGCAATGAGGGTGATGTTTATTCTAGCAAATAATAATGTGAGCAATGTATGTTTGGATGGCTGTTTAATTGGGTTAATTTGGTAACTTTTAACAATAAAAGAGTTGATTACTGACTGCTCAGAGTTAGTGACTTTTTTATACAAATGAAAGCATGTATACAGGTTAGACTCTAGTTTGATCAAATTATGAGAATTCATGTTATTGTTACATTGTACATTAATATTTCTTTGATATTGGTAAATTCATCCTTTGTTTCAGTCCTCTGTTTGGAGAAGATGATAATATCGAAGATACATTTGGTGAAACATTTAAAACAACAGCACCAGCAGCAGATAATTCCAAGATGCCTGTGAAGAATGATTTACTGACTGACGATGTGAGTTACTGTGATTGAGAGTGTGTTTTGTATGGGGACAAATTCTACTGCTATATAGAGTACTGTGACCAAGTGTTTTGTATGACAACAAATTCTGCTGCTATATTTAGTACTGTGACCGAGAGTGTGTTTTGTATGATGACAAATTCTACTTCTGTGTAGAGTACTGTGACCGAGAGTGTGTTTTGTATGACGACAAATTCTACTGCTATATAGAGTACTTGTCCGAGAGTGTGGTTTGTATGGCGACAAATTCTGCTATATAGAGTACTTGTCCGAGAGTGTGGTTTGTATGGCCACAAATTCTGTTGCCAGCAATGGTCTTGTGATAGAGTTTATCATTTAGCTGCCAAGCAAGGGTTCCCCTGGCTCATTTTGCGGTATTGGGTAGAGTGGAAGCGGAATTTTCAAGCTAAATGATTGTAGCACAATATACATGCAATCCGTGCGATTGTGGTGATTAAGGACAGGGTGAATATGTTTTCTGTCATGAAAGGGCAAAAATAATCGGGGGCAAATATTTCTATGTATACAGTAAGTATATCATTTGACTTCAAAGCGAACTTCTTGTTCATTTCATGGTATTGGGTTGTACCAAAAGACCTTAAAAAAGTTAGTGACTGTCCCTCAGCCACATGCTAGGTATAAGATGTGAATGTCATGAATATCCTGTTTGATACTTAAAATAAGCCTTTTGCATTCCACTTGCAATTGGAAGGTCACAGGTTTGGTTACTGGTACTGGGTCATACCATAATGCATTGAAAAAATAGTAGTGTTTACTTCTTTGCCAAGTGCTCGGCATATAAAATGTAAGTCATGGGATTTTCAGATGTGACTTAAAATCAATGTCCCATGTCATGACAGGGCGTGATATTTAAAAGAACCCTCACTGCATTGGCATTATCCCATAGGACAGGTAAAAATTTATGGCCTTCCACCTGAAATGGATGATCGCTCCACGTAAGTGAAATTCTTGATTGTATGTAAAATAGCATAAAAACAAGCATTATATAAATCATCTGATTTACTCTGGTTGACCAGTTCTGTAGAAAGATGAAGAAACAGATTATCTCATGTGATCAGATATATTTCATTACAATTCATACAGGTGTTTTACACAATTAACAGCTATTTTACAATTCATACAGGTGTTTTACACAATTAACAGCTATTTTCCTGTTTTGATGTTAACAGTTGTAGAAAGTCTCTCATACAAAATGCTTTTCCTTAAGGGGTCTGGGGATGCTTGATATTTGATGTTAGGGAATGTCTTCTGTACTAAATGTTTGATGTTTGATGTGAGAGAATCTCTTCTATACAAAATGCCTTCCCTTTAGAAGAAGATTGACGTTTGATGTTAGAGAATGTCTTCCTTACAAAATGTCTTTCCTTTAGGGGATGTTTGGTGAATGTATTCTTTAAAACATGTCTTTCCTTGAGAAGATGTTTGATGTTTGATGTGAAAGAAGGTCTTCCATAAAAAGTGTCTTCCCTTTAGGGGATGTTAGATGTTAACAGTTACAGAAATTCTCTCATACAAAATGTCCTCCGTTTAAGGGATTTTTGATATTTCATGTCAATACAATTTTTCCCCAGCATATATGCTAACCACATGAATTTAATCAAATGAATATAATTTAGATTTTCTGTGATTTGTTAAAAATGTTGAAATTTGTCATCTCAATTTTAGACATAGTTCATCACATTTTAGATAATGTGTCTTATAATGATATTGCAGGATAGTTCATCACATTTTAGATAATGTGTCTTATAATGATATTGCAGGATATGAAACCAAAGCCGCCGCCGCCATTGTTTCCTGATGATGACGAAGATGAAGATTTGGACTGGCTTAGTTAATGTTGCCAAGCGATAGATATATATATATATATATATATAGTCATATGTGATTAATAAAAGACAAACTGTACAGAGTACATTATGGAAACATAGATAGCTGTAAAAAAGTACATGTGAACATACATCACAACATACTCTTTGGTATGGTTGTGTGGCTGTGTACATGTATCTGGAGTATATTGGATTTGGAAGAAAACAAAAGACACTAGGAAAAAGCATATAGTATTTCATGTATGGATTTAAGAAATACAGAATTATGTTTATAACAAAATTCCAAAAATAACAAGGTCAACAGTATTGAATTAACTTCTCTTAGGACAGCAATAGTATCTTAGTAGCCAGTTGTATTTCAGATTAAATTATTTAAGATCAAGGTCACACTGTTTGCTTATCGTATAAAAGTTGTTATGTCTGTATTTTGAATGGAAATTGTTTTGTTATATGAAATGCAATATTGTCAAAAAATATATTATGGTTGAATTAAAAATTAGTGCATCATATGATGTATAGTTGAAATTTCATTGGATAGTGTCACTGCTACTCTAAAGCGACAGTGCCTGGTTGCCACTCACTATTGTGACAATTGTGAGTTACTGTCACCATTTGCTTGTTGGAGTTATCTACCTTATACTGACATACTAACTGTACTGTAGAGGGCAGTAGAGGACAAGCATATAGCATAGTATCTGAGATTATGTCATGTGATGCACTAAAGCTATCAATCAATAATGCCTGTTTAGGTTAAGTCGCTGTCACTTGGGCATTATTGCTTCACAAATTACCAACCTAAACAGGTTTTAAAAAGTTATTTACAACATGTTTATAATTTCTGGAAAAGTTTGTTTAAAAAGTATATGCTGAACGTTAAAGTAATTTACTTACAATATACTTAATATTTTACACTTACGTACTTTAAGGTCTATCAGGCGGCCACAAAATAACAGAAATTGTCATAACCCATTTCAGGTTATGCTAAAAGGAATGACCATAACCTGCAGGTTATGATAGCAACAATGAAGATTTTAAAATGGAATTCATCGGGAATGAAAAAGAGGTTACATGATTTGCATTTGTCATAACGTCCACGTAACCTGAACAATCGCTCCTGTGTTATTTTGTGGTCTGTCTATCAATGTACATTTACAATGAGAAATAAAGAACAAAGTGATTGGTCATGTTTGTATAGTCAGTATTTTGATATTGGTACCAGTATAAGAGTTTTACAATATTATATTTTTTGTAATATGTAAAAGTCGCATTACTCTTTCATGGGTTTTAGTTTGATCTGTTGCTTTTTGTTGTTATGTATGTATTCCATGTTTACAAATTTCTACAGGAAAAGCTGTCTGACCAATATTTAGGGTATTAGCTGTGCTAAGAAAAACCTGGTTTTTTTTTTTTTTTTTTTTTTTAAAATTGTTTCTTTTTTACTACTTAGATTGATATAAAATAACAAAAATGAGATATACACAGGCATAGAATTTCTTGAATTCCTATATTTTGTAAAATTGCTTGAGAAACCAAGTTTGGCAGTTATTCACTTGCAAGTGATTAATTCATGGGTTTTATTTTATTACATGATGTCACAACTTACTTTTTGAGCAGTCCTGTATTAAATGATACTACTTAGCACAACTGTGGGACTGATATGTGGGGTTGGGGATAATTTACATTAAAACCTCTTCATCATGTACTCAGTGTGATTTGCCAAAATGAGTAAATATACATGTTTACAGTCTGAGAACAGAGTGCATAAATAGTTAATGTATTTGACCCGTTAAGCACCCATGTCCCTATAAGTGCCCCTCCACCTTTTTACATACGTTTGTTTATCTGTAGCACCCCTAGCAACAGAAGAATGGCAATAGGTGTCTTTGGTAATAACTACAACAAATTTACCACTGTGCCTTATCAAAAGAAATAAACTGTTTTAGGTCAATTTGACTATTGATTGATCCCATTAAGCACCCACCTCTTTTTACTGATTTTTGTAGTATCCTGGGCACTTTATCATGTTAATGGGTCAAATGCAGTATATCAAATTTTATTTGTGTACATAAAAATTTACTTTAAGCATGATCAAACTTGGTATGTTGAGTGGAAAGGGAAATCTCAACCCTTGTGGTATGAATCTGAAAGTCCAATCCTTTGGGAAATCCTCTGATAGGTCAACCAGATTCTTACCAATCAGGCGGAAATTTCCTTATCCATGCAACACACCTATTCAAAATTCTGTTAGTCTTTGTAATTGTAATACAGCCATTTTTCATTTTTCATTTTCCGTGGTTCTTGTGATTTTCAAGCAATAATGGTTTGATATTTTTTTTTATAGAAATAAGAAATGTGATAAGAATAAACCAGTTAGTGATACTTCTAAACATATGAGTGTCATTTTATATTATGTTTTGTTGTTTTGTGACAATTCCTGAACATATAGATCATCCACATCTTTTATCATTCAACCATGACCGAAAAAAATACAGTGAAACCTCACTAATAAGACCACCTAACTGACTGATGCAAAGTGGTCTGATTTGTGAGGGGGGGGGGGGGGGGGCTCTTAAGTGAGGTTCTGTACTTATCAGATATTTGTGAAGACACTGAAACTTTGTGGTCTGAAATGGGAAGTTGTGTCCTAAGTGTGGTGGTCTTTAGGCGAGGTTCCTATGTACAGTGTAACCTCGATGTTAAGACCACCTAACTGACTGACTAACAGTGGTCTGATTAGCTACGTCCTTTTGGTGTTGGTCTGTAGCTATTACTTGTTTATTAAGATTTATCTCAAGAGGCTGAATATTTGCACTTTTAAATGAGATGTAGTCTCCTAAGTCATGTGTTCCTTTGGCGATGTTCCACTGTATCAGGGTTCTGATATCCTTCAGATGTTTCCATATATCGTGGAACTTCGCCTAAAGACCTCCTCACTTAGGAGACCATCTTCCGTTGTTACAGACCACAAGTTTTCAGTGTCATGACAAATATCTGATAAATACAGAACCTCACGTAAGAGACCACGTACTTCACAAATCAGACCACTTTGGGTCAGTCAGTTAGGTGGTCTTCATATTGAGGTTTCACTGTATGTAGTCTGTGTAGAATCCCTTATAATGCCAGTTATTGTTTTCAACATGAACGTATGTAATAGATATTACTAAACTGTAAATAAATTCCTGTACAATTGAGTTCTTTTAATGACACTCCTTCACAGAGTCTATATGCATGTATCATTTATTTATTCATGAATGAAGACAGACAGGATGTAGATGTGTAGAACTCATGATTTGTATATGATAAACATAGAATAATCATGATTCATGTATGACTTTCATACACATCGGTCCTGAATAATAATGATTCATGTATGACTTTCATACACATCGGCCCTGAATAATCATGATTCATGTATGACTTGCATACACATCGGCCCTGAATAATCATGATTCATGTATGACTTTCATACATAGCGGCCCTGAATAATCATGATTCATATTTGACTTTCATACACATTGGCCATGAATAATCATGATTCATGTGTGATTTTCAAAGACATCAGCCCTGAATAATGATGATTCACAATAATCACACTTGAAAATATTTTCGAATTTATTTTATGTTAATTAAATAATTTTTCCTATGCAACACAATGTGTTTCATTCAAACTATTTTTTTTTTGTATGTGACATTTATAATTTTAACATATGGTTTGCAGATGATTTCAGACTTGCATACATGTGGCACATTTGGATAGTAATTTGACTTTATGTATAGATCTTACAAGGTAAAGTGGCACATCCGGATGCAAAACAGTACTGTCTGTTTTCTAAAATATGGATGTACAATTAAACTGAGACTCCATGTTTTACTGTAGCTCTAATGTTTTGTGCTGAAACCAAGTCTATCGCCCCTGTTATGATTCAGTTTTGACCTGTCATGTTTGTAATATGTGCCAATTTACCTTGGTAGACCTGTATATCAAGTTGTTGAGTTATTGAAAATGAAAGCTATATTTATTACCTGTGTTTTAATGAAAGGGGTAGCAATCATGATCCGTCATACAAATGAAATTCTATTACCTGTGTTTTAATGAAAGGAGTAGTAATCATGATCCGTCATACAAATGAAATTCTAGGTGGCACGTTTGGATTGTAATTTTACGACACCAAGGTGTTAAAGGAGCATTAGCGGTGTTTACCCAAAAGCATTATTTCAAATTTTTCTACTTTTACTACTTATACTTGATTTAAAATAACAGATATGAGCTATACACAGATATGAAAAATCTTATATTCTTATATATTTTGTGAAAATAAAGTTGGGTACAGTGTGGTATTTATATACAAATAGTTAGGTTGAGTTTTTCAATTGTAGTAAAAAGTGCCAAACCAGGGTTTCTGAAGCAATTTTCACAAAACAAAAAGAAATTTAAAAATTGTTATGCCTGTGTATGTCTTTCTTCCTATAGTATATCAATCTTAGTAGTAAAAAAGGGGGAAGATATTTTTGAAAAAAAAGATAACACCCCTTTAAGTTATTCAAAATAAAGAAATATACATAAGTATATCATTTCGTTGGAGTTTTATGGAAAGAAATCCAGAGAAGACCAGAGTATTTTGGAGAATTTTTGTTTCCATGTTTTTTTTATATCTATTTCTGTTGGTTTCTATTGAATTTGATTAATCAGATAACTTCTTTGATATCATGTGTGATGGGCACATGCTCTGAGGATTGTTTTTTATTAATTCTGTTTGACAGAATTTCACACGTAGCCTGTTGAGCTAATATTTGTACTACATTGAACTTTTCAAAGATGGCTTTAAAAGCTGGGACGTTGATGGTATATCATGGTGTATTGGAAACTGAATGTTAGTAACGTTTTTTATTTTCAATGTATAGGTCGACCAGTGGTACATTCCAAGTTTCAGTTATAATATTGTAGTTTTTCTATAGTGTCGGTTTCCATCATGTTTGAAAGGCAGCAGATGAATGGATCATCCAAATAATGGAAGATCACATTTGAATACAATACCAGTTATGAAGACCCGCTATTAGAAATGTGACTTTTGGTGTGTAATATCACCAATTGGAATTATGACAAGATATCACATTACGTTATTATATAACTACAGTACTTTTCTGTTTTCATTATTGTGTACTGTGATTACTTTTCCTGAGAAATAAACAATAAAACATTTTAAAACTTTTTGTATTTCTAGTTTGAAATTTTTATAAAAGTAAATATCATTTAACCCAAAGGTCACATTGTTTTGACATGAAAACCAATTGAAACATCGTCTCGTTTGTTTATCACAGTAGTTTTGAAGTTGTAAATATTACTAGTCACAATGTTTTATGATTAGAAATTATATTACCTATATTGGTGGGAATATTCTGACCCATTTACTTAAGTTATATTTTAAAATGTCAATGTCATGCTGGCAGTAACTAGGATATCTTAGTGTCAAGGTCATGCTCGTAGTATACTAGGATATCTTAGTGTCAAGGTCATGTTGGTTGTATAGGAGGGTATCTTAAAGTGTCAAGGTGATACTTGCAGTATAGTAGGATTTATAATTCTTAAGGTCATGCTGACAGTACCGGTTTGGCACTAAGGTCATACTTGCAGTATACCAGAATATCTTAAAGTGTCAAGGTCATGCTGACAGTATACTAGAGCTGACAAGGTCATGCTGATCGTATACTATGATACCTTATCTTGTCCTCCATCATGGGTGATTTTTACCTCAGATTTTTGAATTTTCACACTTTTTTTACAGTATAATGGACCCCTTGCATTTGACTGCAGTCCTGCTACATTGGGCTGTTAAACAATATAAATTCTTGACAGTTACTCACCATGTCGACGTTTCAAATTTTATCACAGGAAGTACAAAGTTACAGGACCGCAGTTAAGTGAAAAGGTTTAGTTATACATGTATGTCAGTTGTGTTCTGTTTTTATTTAATCACGTCATTGTTTAGGTTACTATAGACAGACCTACTTTTTGTAGATTCATTGTGCTCCGTGTTCATATCATGATGTGATTCATGTCACGACACACCTTAGTATAATTACAGATTCAATTTTGTTGTATCATGAGACTGTGATAATGCATAAAAAATTTAATTGACAGTGGTCTGAATTTTCATAGAAGTGTAAATTTCACATTTCAGTATTTATGATTAATTCATGTTCAAAATACATATTTTCTATTACATTTTCATTTTTTTTTCAAAATTTTGAAATATGATGTAATAACGTTTTTGCATTTAAATACTCGTTAAGAACAATAATGCTGTTCAATAATCAAAAAGTATTGTAGCAAACATAAAAACATCAGTCTATTTGATTTTTTTGTGTGTGGAATTTTCCGAAGTAATGTTGATCTCGACGTTCATTTGTTTATGCACAGTAGATATAAGTTTATTTGGAAAATGTCAGATATTACATTTTGAGTTTATTGTCAATTCTACGATGCATATTTTATTTACAAAATGATTATCCTTTCCTTGTTTGTTTTTTTATGCATGTACGTTACGCCATGTAGTTCAATTTCATTTATTTTAATACTGGTGAATGAGACCGTATTTAATAGTAGATAGTGTTTTATTTTAAACAACATCGGTTCGGTGTAATCATACGGTATGAGATGTTCTTATTATTTTAAGAATATACGTATCTTATTCATTTGATATTTATGTATTGATATATAAATGATTCAATGTATTGTAACAAATATAACAATTCTTAAAATTTTCACGTATGATATTTAGTTTGGCGTTTGCTCTTTAACTTTAGTTCAGTTTTAGTACTTCAAGATAAAGTTCAGTGCATTTCATTTCTTATTGAAATTGAAGATGAGTTTCATTACCATTGGCTTTCATACTTTCATATTTTTTTTCTAGGTCTTTGTTTTAAAATGACAAATCAAAGATACTTTTACATTTATGTACACTGCACTGGAATATCAGTGCATATTAATCATTACAAAATTTTGGTGCTTTCTTAGCTGGGAATTGAATACTATTTCTAAGCAAGAATTGAAACGTGTAAAAATCTTAATGTTGAACTGTACACGTCAATTAACAGATATAAAAATATCAGAAACAACCCATTGTGTTTATTGTTATTTGTGCGAGTAAAAATATGAAATTCACAAATACAGTATTAATCTTCAAGATGTCCAGGAAACAATGTATAATTCTAGTGATTACTGGGACACACACGGACCTCTGGAAATACAGAAGAGGGATCAGGTGTCATAGAGGAGTAATAATCTGCAATCAAACACATCACTTATTAAAACATTTTGAAACATCTAAAATTTGATATATTGATTTTGTTTGCAATTTCCGTGTGTCACTGAATTTTGAGTTTTATTTCACACCAAATGGTGGCGGCCAGTTCTAAATGATGAAGGGTGGGAAGACACCACCGGGCTTCCGCCAAGTACTCTGGCAAACGTTCTCACAAAAACAACTTTAATAGGTTCCGGACGGGCTTGAACCTGTGCTGACTAGAAGTGAGAGACTTCTCACCACTCGGACATGTGTTTTACTGTGTTAAAAGTTGAATTATTTCTTCCACTGTAACCAAAGGTTATTTCCTAATTTGGATTTGCCTGCGCAGTGACGTTGGGTCATGTGACCAGCTGCAGGGAATGTTAACTCATGCAGAACACCTGATCTCACCTCTGAATTGTCCCATGTTTACCATATCTGTATACTATTCTATGGATCACCTTACTCTTTATACACCGATACACGTTCTTTTAATATATTTAAATACATTCCCTTGGTCTATATATATTTTTAGCTCGGTCATGTGCTGAAAAAAACATACATAAGGTCGGGTATATATGACGCCATCTAACAAATGGAGATAGCCACTTCTTATACTGGATCCCTCTATCATTTAAACTAATTAGCTATGTTAAAAAAAAAACGTTAATTCGACTAAGATTTGAACCCGAGCCTTCTGCTTTCGACTCGAACGCTGTACCACCTAGCCTAATCTCTGTAAATATTTCAACTCAAGGACATAGCTTTTAAATGTTTTACAAACACCATATGCATCAAATGTATAAAAATCGTTGAACGTGGTCATTTGTGGTCATTTGATGCAGTCTTTTAATTCATCAACCCCTGAGAAACAATGGACTTTTATGTATGTCAATGACTTAGACCAGTCTAAATATGTCTTCAGGGGTGAATGCGTTAAAGTTTGTCAAACTCTGGTGTTAATAATTAAAAATGTCAATTATCTTTGTTTGGTTCATTAGTGATGTAGATATTGATAAGAACTTTACTAAAATTGAGGTGTAAAGAACTTCAGTAATAATATCAGAAATTTAAGACAACTAACGCCAATGCATTTTTTTCAATATACCACGCCTATCGTTATTTGTGACCTCGGTCGTTAGTGAAGGGGGATGTACTCGTGACCTTCACTTGATTCTTCAAGTATTAAACTGCACCCCAAACGCTATATATGACTTTGCAAAAACAGTTGGAGTTTGATGCCAAATTGCATTTGTCGAAAATTTGAAATCGATCCGACGTTTCGTTCCCGAGATATAAGCCGACAAAGTTCAAGAGAAAAATCTGAACTTGAAATCGAGGCTCATGGTCGTAACGTCATCTGAGGGACTCGAGATCTTTTAATTGTAATGGCTGGTATAGAGGAAGAAGATATTTCCAGTTCTGAATTCAGTTTTGAAGACGTGGATAGAGAAAACATTAAAGTGGCAATAGCTGTTTATTCATAATGGCACTGTTTATTCATAGTGGCTTTGTTTATTCATGATGGCCTTGTTTATTCATAATGGTCTTGTAATAATGCCAGTTATATTCAGTTATGGACCGGTTTTGCTATTAAAGCGGTATTAGCTGTATTTACCCCCAAAAATTCTTTCAATTTTTTCTAATTTCACTACTTTTACTTGATGTGCAATAAAAATAAGACCTATGCACAGACATACAATACAAAAATCTTATATTCCTATATATTTTGTGAAAATAAGGTCAGGTCCAGTGTGGTGTGCATATACCAATAGTAAGTTGAATTAATCAATTGCAAGTGAATAATTACCAAATTGGGTTTCTCAGGCAATTTTTCCAAAATGTATAAGAATTTGATATTTTTATGCCTGTGTATATCTCTTTTTAGCCCTCCACCAACAGATGGTTGGCTATTCAAATCGCCCTGCGTCCATGGTCCGTTGTCCGTTCTTAAACAATTCTTGTTATCACTATTTCTCAGAAAGTACTAAAGGGATATTTATGAATTTGACATAGAGGTTCTCCTTCAGGTCTAGTTGTGCAGTGTACATTTTCAGGCGAGTTCATGGCGTCGGGCGGCCATCAATTAAAGTTTGGATCACTATTTCTTAGAAAAATGACTAATAAAATTTGACGGTCCTTGAGGTGTATCTTGTATTTTCGGATCACAAAATGACTACTAGGCGGTCATCTTGTATTTTGACAATTATAGTTTGTTATCGCCATTTCTCAGAAAGTACTGAAGGGATCTTAATAAAAGTTGACATATAGGTTCCCCTTGAGGTGAAGTTGTGCAGTGTACATTTTCAGGCGGGTCGGATCACAAAATGGCTGCAGGACGACCATCTTGGATTTTGACAATTAACTTTTGTTATCACTATTTCTTAGAGAGAACTGAAGGGATCTTAATAAAATTTGACATATAAAAACTTCACAGCCCAACCTTTATACCATATATATTATTGATTGTTATGGGGAGACACATACAGTGGTGCATATGGGGGTCCTGCCCCACCTCCTGAAATTTATATTTTTGCTTATAACTTAAAAACTGTTCACAGCCCAACCCTTAAATCATATATATATTATTGGTTGTTATTGGGATACACATTTAGTTGTGCATATGGGGGTCATGCCCCATTCCCGGAAATAAATATTTTTGCTTATAACCTAAACATCATATATATTATTGATTGTTATGGGAAAACAAATTCATTAGTATATGTGGGGGTACTGCCACACCCCTGAAATATACACTTACTACACTTTGCTACATTTGATATCAAAGCAGGGACCAGCGAGACATATTATTACGTGTACTTCTTGTTTTTTTCTCACTACAGGTCATGACTAGCATTTTCACTTTTATAGGTTGACAAGTATGGTTAAGCTATCTTGGATTATAGCAGTTTATATTTGGTATTGTTATAATCTTGTGAGACAGCACTTGACAGATATTTAGATTTTAGTTCAAATTCATTGTTTAGCCACAAAATACGGGAAAAGGCCAGTCTGTCATATATCAAATGAAGAACATTCGATGGTGGGTTTAAGATCCCTCTGGGATCTTTTGTTGTTATTGTGTATCATTTTTTTGAAAAAAAGAACAAAAACAAAAAAGAAAACAAAAACAGCTACTGACCCTTTAAGGTTCATTGATATACTTGGTAGAGGGGAGATAACTCTTGAGGCACAATGATTTTGATATTGTCATATTTTGCTAAAAATTAGTATGCAAAGGTATGTTTATAGATTTTCATGAAAAATAGCTTTGAGGGCTATTTCAGTATTACGAATTCAATGGTAGATGTTAACGAGGTGTCGTTTGCCTTGGTTACAAAAAAAAAAGCTTTTGAATGGTAAAAATTGAGTTATATTCAGATTTTATTTTGTATATACAGGTATTTTGACATTTTGAATTCAGTGGTATATGTTAAGGAAGCATTGGTTGCCATGATAACAAAATAAAGACCTGTTATTGGTCAAACCTTCAATTTTGTTATATCTTTATAAAAATAGTATATAGGGGTATTTATTGTATCACAAATTCAATAGAGGATGTTATGTGCATCTGGAAGTTGTTGGGTCTACAGGAGAAATATTTTGTCAAAATGTCAAGGTTATTGGTTCAAAGATCAAAGGTCATCAGTACTTGGGATAACTGAAATGCTGAAAAAATTGGATGGTTGTAGGATTAAATTATTGATTGCTTTAAAAAGATGTCTACCACAAAAGATGACATGACATCGTATAAGCTTCAAGGATTTTGATAATTTTCTCAAAGGTTCACGCGTTTATAAATGAGACTGGTTTTTGTGTCCAAGAAATTGATTATAATCCGTCACCTATGTATAGAATCTAAATATAGAATCATTTATGTACCTTTCTCAGGTATACATAACGAGTATCTATTGGTAATGGAGTCTGACAAGTGTTTACTTTCTTTCTTTCGGATTCTGAATATCATATTACTTGGCTTAGTTCATACCATTTCTGTCAAGAACTTGTTATATCAGACACAATTTATAACGTAGTCAAATGTTGGTGTGACATACCATCAGTTTTGACATCGTCATATACCTGTCTGGGAGATGCAATAGACACTTTCATTATTGGTTGATTAATTCGCGTAAAATTAATTCTCAGATTGCAATATATTGGTGAACCTCACATTATTTGTTGCATATTGAATTATTATCATCGGAAGAAGAACATCTCGTAACAGCCAGGTAATTGACAATTTTTATAGAATCTATTTCTTTGTACTAATCAATTACCAAATGTACAGATGAAATAAAATTTTATGAACATTTTTAAATGAAATTTATTTCAGTATGACCCATCAAATGTGAGGTATTGAATTGTTATAAATAGTATACAAACTTGAAAGAATCATACAGCTTGAAACTGATGCCGTACAATTTTGAATCATTTTCAGTTTGATGAAAGTTTTGCTATTGGGTAGTTGAACAACAGTTTTATATGTATTTTAATGATTTTATATTAGTGGAAATCGATTTAAATATATTTAATGATTGATGGTGAATTTCTGTAAACTTATCAGTGTGTAACATTTTGAAAAATAATTAAGATTTTATTTTGTATAAAAGTGTGAAAACCGAGGCTAGAAAATTTATAAAAGACTAACTTTTTGCATATTAGATAATATGATAATTACGGAAAATATATACAAATTACAAGAACTCTGAAGCTCACGATTTTTAAGGGTATTTAAATTAATAAGGATTGGGATAAAAGTGAATAAAACATATATGTAAACCTCTCAGATGAACAATTAATTTTTGTTTCAGAACGTTTTTGATGAATGATCGAATTTATGAATTGCAAATACAAAATAAGATTATATCTTACTCCTGGGAATGAATAACTTGCATGTTGATACCAAATCATTTTTATAATTTTTACAAATAGCGGATGCAATTACATTTTATGAAACACCCACATATTTTGTTGTAAATAAAAGGACAACTTCAGTCCACTTCTTTATCACAGATCGAACAGGTATTCAACAGGTAGGTCTAACTTTAAATAGTTTTGTGAATGAATAATTACAACATTTAAATTATTTTGCGAGTATGGGTATTATACTAAAAATAACTGAGATAAAAATGTTTAAATTTATTTTCTTTTTTTGCATTATTTGGTTTAGTGTTTTGCGCTTATTTCAAATTTTCTCAGACACTAAAAAGCTTCTTTTGAAATGCCAAAAAGTTTTACCTTTTTTGTGGACACTTGCCAATGCATGTAGAATGTATAATGGTCGGCGATATTGAAAAGGCATATATAGACTGAAAAAATCCGGTGATAATCAGGGGCATTGCACCTGTTAATTGTAATAATAAAATCAATAATGATATAAAGATACTATTGACATTAATTATAACAATAGAAATTATTATTATTATTATTATTATTATTATTATTATTATTATTATTATTTTTATCATTATTATTATTATTATTATTATTATTATTATTATTATTATTATTATTATTATTATTATTATTATTATTATTATTATTATTATTATTATTATTTATTATTATTATTATTATTATCCCGATTTGTTTTTACTATTATCATTATAATAACCATAACAATACCAATAATGAAAATATAAGACTTTGTAAATGCACATAACTCGTGTATATTTTTATTGTTTCAATATTAATATCTTAAATTGCTGAAACGTTTTATAATCTATCATTGCAATAAATCACCCTAGCCCAATTATTGATGCATCTAATAGTTAAAGAAATAAGCATGTACTTACGAAAAGTGCAAGTGACCCCTACAACAATCTTCAATCCCAGTATTGGTTTTTCCGTAATAAGATTATCGGAGTTTTGATACCTCGGAATGAAATATCCATTCGGGAAATACACAATAGTACGGACATAAAAAACAAAAGCGAAATGTATTGTTTTTCTGTTTTGATCGACAGTGAAATTTGATTACTCTTCTATGTTTTAATGTTACTGTCACTCATATACTTTGTGAAAAAATAACCCAACAAGAAGGTGCTTAGAAAGGTAAGATTATTTCGTCACTTTTGTATTGATTGATAAATATATGAATACATACTATCAAAGTAAGGGGGTCTTCCATTAAACCACTCAGCTTCTGAAATTTGAAATTAACTATTAGATGTAACGTCAGTAGTTTCGTTGAATGTCTACTTAAAAAGGAAGATTGTTACAGCGACGTAGAAAGAAAATGCAAAGGGAGAGGGGGCGCTAATTTTTTTTTATGAAAATGATTTCCCCGGTTTTTTTCTATATGCATTTTGATTAGGCAATAAATACATTGTATATACAATTACATTTGAATCCATTTCCTTACGTGTTGATAATATAAGAAGTCAGCTAGTATGTGAAAAAGTGAGGGTCGCCCCCTGCCCCCTCCGGGTTTTTACGCCTATGTGTTACCTTTCTGTATTTGTTCATGTTTTGTTTACGTTTATAAATTGGTGCTATGGAGTTCTTCATGTTTTGTTATCAGAATTTGGCGATGTTTTAAATCATACCTATGAGAACTCCTGTCGTGATCTATTAACAGTATATAATGGCATTTATAAATTGGCGCTATGAAAAAAGCACTTTAATGTTTTGTTACAATGTTTAATGGCATTTATAAATTAGAGCTATTATGTTTTTTTTTACCAGTGTTTAATGTCGCTTATAAATTGGTGCTATGAAAAAAAACCATTTTGTTTTATTACCAGTGTTTATTGGCGCTCATAAACTGGCGCTATGTAAAAAGCACTTTAATGTTTTGTTACCGGTGTTTAATGGATGTCCGGAATTGGCGCTATGTAAAAAGCACTTTAATATTTTGCTACCGTTGTTTAATGGGTTTCCGGCTATGAAAAAAGCACCATAATGTTTTTTTTACCGGTGTTAAATAGCGCTTATAAATTGGCGCTATAAAAGAAATTAATGTTTAGTTACCAGTGTTAAATGGCGCTTATGAATGGGCGCTACGAAGAAGCACTGTGATGTTTTATTACCAATATTTTGGTGGCATTTATAAATTGGGTCGATGTCATTATTTATCATCAGTGTTTAATGGCGCCTATAGATTGGCGCTACGAAGAGCTACTGTCATGTTTTATTAACAGTATTGGTTCGTATTTATAAATTTGACCTATTAAGAGTTATTGCCATGCTTTTTTTTATAATATACACTGGACTGAACAGAGCATATGTCATGTTTTGTTAGCAGTATTTGTTCATGTTGATAAATTGACTTTAGCAAGATTTGTCTTGAAGGCATACAGGCATATTTAAAACTTTTAATATAAACAAAAATCCATTTTGGCAGTTTGTTTGCCTTTAAAACATTGAACAAGTATGTCTGCCACTGGAAGATCATATGACGTGGGTGTTTCCAAATAAATAGAACCATTACCAAATCTTTGCTTGGTTTTAACTACATGTAATATATCAGCTTTAATGTAATTATCGAGATTTGATGCTAAGGAAATTTATAGGAAATGACAAATGTTAACAAATGGGGTTCTGGTGCATTCAAATCTTAGCTAAAGCTAACATTATGTTTATTACTAGGTAATTAATGAGTCTTATCTCAAATAGTTGGCTATATAAAATCATTGCAGTTTCAGCAAAAACAACACATATTTTTTGACAATAGGCTAAGAACTATTAATCAGATTATCTCTGATATTTTGTCTTTCACACATATCATATAAATATCACAAATGGTCGCAAATGTAGGATCAATCAAGCCGGGATTGGTTTTGTATTTTATACACTTTCACACAATATACATAACACAATCAGTTTCTTTAATTCACCTAGCTTATGGTAAACACTATGGACCGGTGTCAGGTGTCAGATTTGTTTTAAAAAAAACCCACCTATGTAAAGTACCCAAGGGATTTCCAATATTTCGGATAACATAATCAGGTAAGGAGGTATATATTGTTCCTGGTTATACAAAGAAAGTACCATCGATGTATGCGTAGACTAGAACGTAATTGACTTGGTTAATACCCGAATACTCGTATAATCTCTGGGAGGGTAGAATACGACACATAGTGGTTGTATATATAAAAATCACAGATACCGAAGCATAAATCTTCAAGATGTCCAGAATAAGATATACAAATCTGATGAATATTGGACAAACACGGACCTCTGGATATCCAGAAGTGGGATCAGGTGCCATGGAGGAGTAAGCATCCCTTGTTGACCGGTCACACTCTCCGCGAGTCCGCAGTCAAATGCAAGATCTCAAATGTCAGGTGATATTGCAAGTACAGGTATAATTTTATCTACATCTAATTTTCTTCCTCGGAAAGAGAAATTTTAACCTAGGAAACATTTGCATTCCCGTTCCGTTTGAAGTCTCACATGGGATACGAATGTTTCCTATCACCAAAATAACATTTGAAGATTTGTTTGTCATTTTCTGTAAAACAATAACGATTCTTATGAAAAGGTGGATATAAATCGTATACTAATCCCAGAGGTGCAAAGAACAAATTGACCATCGCATAGTGTTTGATTTGACACTTAACTCATTCATCCCTAAATACATATTTAGACTGGCCAAGGTAATTGAATTACAGAAGGATCCATTGTTTTTTAGGGGTTGAGAAGTTAAAAATAGTGAAGTGCCATGACATATACAAGGTATCATATAAATATCACAAATGGTCGCAAATGTAGGATCAATCAAGCCGGGATTGGTTTTGTATTTTATACACTGAAGAATAAACTTGTTTACCTGGATGAATATGATATTGATATATTATCGCATGATGATCTTTATCAAAATGGGGTTTGTTTATTATGTAAATTGTATCCATACAAAGTTCGTGATTAATTGATATTTATTGTAATTTGTTTGCTCTTTCTTGCACAGTAAAGTTCAATGCAAAACCACAATATCTTGATAATGTTACACTGGGGAATTCACAGCAAGATATGAAATTCGTCTAAATCATTTCAATAATCAGTCATGAAAAAAAAAAGTACTAAGCAATCAGTATGTCATCATGTTTCTAGAAATGTTGTAAATGTTCATGTTCGTAATGGTTATAAATTATAATGTAAAGTTTTTGAAACAGGATTTATTTCATCAGCTTATAAATTACCTTAACACACACACACACACACACACACACACACACACACACACACACACACACACACACACACACACACACACACACACACACACACACACACACACACACACACACACACACACACACACACACACACACACACACTGGTCATGCTCTGGTCACATTTGTAGCTCAAGCAATGAAAACACACCTGTTACGCTGTTTAATATATATTGGCAGATTGTTCAGAATAAGTTTTATCTAGGAGAGCTGACGACGTTATTTCATGACAAGAGTTTGAAATACAATAACATATATAATTATAGTTCCTCGTACTCTGTAAGATTTCATATCAGAAAATGATTTTCCCCCCTGGAAAATCAAGTGTATATTTCTATGATGCTTTTTTGATATACAGTCTAACCTGCTTTATGCTGTCAACCACGGAAAACCATGACATTGGCCTATTGACAAAGGTGGCCTCTTAACTGAGGTCTCCAACTTTTCCAGTTATAATGACTCTGAAAACATGTATATCAATCTTAATATATTCATGTATCATTGCGTAATAGATTGATACATAATAATCCTATATTTTAATGTTTATTTTATTGAAACATCATTTTATCATATTTTTATTTTTCATATAAATTTGGGTTATTTTTCATAAGATTTGCGTTTTGCCAACACCTAGTTCAACAGCCACTGCATGGGGATTTTACTTCATTCCAGTACATTTTTCGCTTACAGACGTCCACATATATTTACAAGTTTCCCATTCTGAGACATATTTGGTCACTTTTTGAATTTTTAACGTGAGAACATGTTATGAACTATAAATGTTTAAATCACAGGCTACCAAACTTTAATGGTCGTTTAACTGGACTTATAACTTGGTTATTTTGGACGTAAAAGGGGTAGCCGATGACCGCGTTAGGAAGCTGACCGCTTATTCGGGTACAATTATATATAAGTAAAACGTTTGGGAGAAATTAAAAACAAACCGCCTAGAGGAGGTGACTGCTTAATTAAGGTGACCACATGTGCAGGTTAGAGTGTAATATGAAAGGAAATTATTATCATAGTCATATCCAAACCAATATGAAATCTCAGATACCAATGCATAAATCTTCAGGATGTTCGGAATACATATACAAATCGGGTGAATATTGGACAAACACGAACCTAATTAATTAAGTAATTATAACACACAAATTAGATAAACAAATTGTCTGAACAAGAACACCAATAATAAATGTCAGAGTCATGTCACCTTTCGCAAACCACGTAACAAAGAATGATGCCAAGCTTTATTGATTTTGCCATATTATAACAAATCGAACTGGGCGCCTTCATCTTGTTGGAAGAATTCTCCATCATATTTTAAATACAAGCTATTCACAGAGTAGTCGCTATTTTTATTTTTTTGTATCAGTATAATGTTATTCTGTTGTGTATGAATGTATTTATATTTTCAAGCATTTTCGTGGCATGTGCTTTCACACGTGCAGTAAATGATGTTTTTGGATGATAAAATTAATACCACATAACATACACATGGAACTAAACTAAACACAGCCAGCTGGTGAGACGAGTCAGTTCAGTGCCGTATATAAAATATACAGATTCTAAATATAGCCAACAGAGGACAAGTATGTCACACTAGGGTTGACAGGTAAAAAGAAATGGAAACATTTGTGTCAAAAACTTTCCATACTCAATCTGTGATTCTGTGCATTATCACACCAGTTATTGACGTGACAGTTAATTAGTATAAAAGGCAACAAGTGAATAAAACAAAACAACATCATTTTAAAAGTGTGGTTATGAATTGGACAAATAGTGTGGGAGGATATTCCTATACAAAAATATAGAGCCGAAAAGAATGCTCAAATCAATTTTCGCATTTTCGACTATATTTGTAATTTACTACGTATAAAAAAATCTCAAATACCAAAGTATAAATCTTTAGGATGTCCAGGATATAGATACTACTCTTGTAAAGAATAGCGAAACACGAACATCTGGAAATCAACAAGTGGGATCAGGTGTCATGGAGGAGTAAGCATCCCCTTGTCACACCCGCCGTGAGCCCACAGTCAAATCCAATGAAATACATGAGGATCTCTACATGTGTAGCCTTTTCTGTCTTTCATTAAAATATTATTAGTGTTTCTAAACCTGGAAATAAACATGTATAGGTCAATCATTTTAGTACGTTTATTTCAGAAAAGTATGTGCATTTTAAAAGTCTAAGATATTTCTCGTATTCTGATGGACTCGGAATTTCGATTATCCTTTGGTACTTCTTCATTTTATGTTAAAATTGAGTACTAAAATATGATTTGGTGCAAAAGTGAAAATTTGACATTTCAATATTTACATGAAAATGTTTGTGTATGGATGAAAGTTTTCTCTCCTGGTTATGTGTTTTTTGCCCTCTTACGACAGACAACATATTTACACTGTTTTAAATCCGCCCTAAATCACCTTGGTCTCATGTATTGCATGTTTGTCTATGCTTTAATTATTTAGCTTGACAATGTCGCTTTTATTTTAAATTTGCCATCTCAGTAGAGGACGAAAATTAAACAGCACCGAAAATTTCAAGGTATAAATGAATTTTTAAAGGAAAAAAGTATCCAATACCCATATTTGCTACTGTAAACGTGGAAATTTTCACGTATTGTTAATTACGCGATTTCCTTTTGCAAACCATACGCGTGTTTTTTTTCGCAATACCACACCATACTGTGAACAATTCTGTATTAACCGATATATCTTAGCACAACTATGGGACTGGTTCACAGGGGGTATAATACTATTTACCCGGAAAAAAATCATCATCGCGTATTCAGTGTAAATTACACCAACGCGTAAATTTACGGTATGGTCAAGCGACGATACACTGCGTAATATACTAGTGCCAGACGATCTCCAACTATAGAATCAGAGTCAGACTTCAGAGTCCTAATAATCAGTCAAAATGTTTGGTACTTCACCTAGCACACCTGATGGAGACTCCTTACAAGGGAAGAATTATTGACTGGCTGTGAAAGAAATATGAAAAAACAAGCATTTTAACAAATCATATATGAATTTGAATGTGGATTCCTGTCAGTGTTACCGGTGAACAAGGGATGCTTCCTCATCGGTGGCACCTAATCCATCCTATGGATTTACAGAGGTCCATAATTCCCAATGTTCACCGAATATGTATATTTTTCTTGTACATCCTGTAGATTAATATTTTGGTATCTGTGATTTTTTAAATATTTTTTCTACGTCATCCGTAACATACATT
Organism: Atrina japonica; assembly: GCA_030159075.1. Lineage (NCBI taxonomy): Eukaryota > Metazoa > Mollusca > Bivalvia > Pterioida > Pinnidae > Atrina > Atrina japonica. Next base: position 259,748 of record BROG01000201.1, read on the forward strand.
CAATCAGCTGCCGATCAAATGCGTAGGAGATTTCTCTTTGTTTCGCCAATTATCAAAGGGATACCATATCAAAAGACAAAATATTAATTTTTTTATTGTCATGCGTGGCTTATATTTACTTGGATAAATATCAAATCATCACGGAAATATCACCATAGGTCTTTTTCTGTCGATTTAATTAATTTGTTCATATAGTCTATTGTATTCCTACCTTTATACCTTTGTTATGTGATATCTGTATTATCTAATTTTTTTTTGTTTTTTTTTCGCGCGTGAAATTTAACCGGATGTGTTTTATTACCTGAAGATTGGTTGGTAGCACATGTATAATTCTCTTTCATTGCACTAAAAGCACTGAATAGACTAAATATAATTCTTGTCTTAAAAGCGGCTTTACTATTCTGCTAATATCTAAACGAAGTATAAATCTTCAGTATGTCCAGAGAATATATATACGTGGTAATATTGGACAAACACGGATCTTTGAAAAACCAAAGGTGGGATCAGGTGTCAAGGAGAAGTAAGCATCCCCTGTTGCTTAATGTTAGGTTAGGTTTTGAGCAACCGATGTTTCCGTGATGTCCGTAAAGGTTTCAGTTCTATACGGTGTCCTATAGTTTGCTCAGATAAAAGCAAAACCTCAGTGGAGGATGATGATAAAGGTCCGTGTTGAGATTGATTGAGTCTAGGCAATGGGGTTTGCAGCAAATTTGGATGAAACATATTTCGCAGATACGGAACCAAAATCAGAAACATTAAAGTGTAAAATACAGAAATATATATCTTTGGTGAGTCAATCTTCAATAAGTCAAATTCCTCAATGTTTCTGACTCTTGGCAATGTAAATTTATCTATGTAACGACGAATAAATTGTTGAGGCAATTTCAATAAAAACATCGACACTTCCTAAAAATAACTCGAAGGCAATATTCAAATGATTACAAAATCGGCAAATGACAATTCTTTTCCTTCTGATAAGCACTAAGTATTATAATTTCACGAAAATTAATATATATATATATATATATATATATATATATATATATATATATATATATATATATATATATATATATATATATATATATATATATATATTTCTGAAAAAGTGAATTGCTGATTAAAGACATTTTGTATTTACTATGTCAGGAAATGGGGTTATACCCAAATGGGAATTTTTAAAAGTGCTAATGTGGTTTCCTGAAATTAGTTCCTGAAAATGAATTTTATTTGACATCGCAAATTAATACCAGTCATTCCAAATTATAATTATAATTACGAAAGCAGGAGTAAATTAGAAAATGTATTCCAAGGGAAATGTATATGATACCTTTTGATTTTTCACGAAAATTGTTCTGTTAAATCATACGATATGTTTAAGAAAATTTAGTATTATAATTGTTGCTAGGTTACATCTTCTAAACCAAATAATGACACATGATCATAACAAATCAAATAGGCACACACGTGCACAGAGACAAACGCGCACAGACACACACGCACATACTCATGCACGCACACAGACGCACACACATACATACTATACACAGACAAACGCACACAAAGACACACACATATACATATACACACAGTACACGCACACATACACAAACAAACACAAATACATGCAAGCACAGACACATGCATTTCTCTCTCTCATATATATATATATATATATACACACAGATTATATGCAACGTAGTGGTAGATTGCAAAAATAATTTGAAATAGCCTCTGCCCTAACTAAAGTACTTTTAAGAGCGGCATAAACACTGATGTAATAGAATGTATGACGAAACACACATTACAATCTGAGACAATTTGAAACAGAAATTGATATTTTGTATACTCCTTGTTTTTTTTAGTTATTTTGAATAAAAACAATTCCTCTACTCTTCCTACAATGCATATTGTATACCAAAAAGTTTTAAATTTTGAATCAAAAATATTTTATTTATGTGTTATGTAGTTTAATTTGAAAGACGTCAGCATGCAAATTGAAATTACAAATAACGCAATACGAATCTGTGATGTTGAATTTGTCATAAATGTTTTGACGTTTAATATACCAATGCACCTGCGATATATATCCAATACGTACGTTGTATATATGATGAGTGTTATAACTTCCTAAATATAAAATATAAAGTGATTTTTTAATTCATTGTTCACATATTTTCCCTTCATTTTAACGGGGGATTATTTCCTTGTCAACCCCTAGGGTATTGACAAGCTATACGCACTATGACGTCACAATACAATTTATATGATGTACGGTGTCTGTGGCGTTTAGAATGCAGTGCATAATGTCAGATTTTATTTTCGTAGATCTACATATACATGTATATAAAACATGGGAGATTCCTTTGTCATGCACTCAAGGTAGGGGTAGATTCTATTCATCTTTCGATTTTTTTTTTTGTATTTTACATACGTACATTTTTAAACACATTACGTATCTTCATTTCTATTATTCTCAATTCTGTTTTGAAAGTCACCATTTAATCTCTCAGTTTACAATGCACGATACTCGGAAAGATGGCGAAATGATCAATATAAATTGTGTACCCCTAAGCGGCATATTATATATATATATATATATATATATATATATATATATATATATATATATATATATATATATATATATATATATATATATAAACTGTTTTTGTACGTGAGAATAACTTATTGGCTAATTAACTCGTGTATTAAGCGGGTTAATTATTGCACGATCTGTCTGCAACGGCGCTGATTGGTTGAGGCAGAATGCCCTTCCTTCATCAGGGAATTAGTCTCCCATCTAACGTAACCCGCTACAGGTCATATAGTCATTTTCGGTAAATGCTTTAGGAAACAGCTAGACTTCACCCATATTAAGAAAGAATTCACGAGACCACATCCTGATAGACTATATGGATTGAACTATAGTAACACGCACCTGCATATGTCATGCCAATTTTAACGCCTACTGAACTATATTCACAATACTGATATATGTTCACAATACTAATATTATAATGGAAAGTATATATACCACCGTAAACTGAAACAAACATACAATTTATCTCATTACAGAGATTAAATATTTTAAGGTAAAAATAACGTAACCATTTCGACGCATATTTCATATTGCTTACCTTAAACTATTAACATGCTGTATCAGTTGACCGAATTTTGAAACCTTCCTCACTGAACTTATGCATTCATTAAAATGCTGTCCATTGATGCATGTAATTTCGGTATATTTTGGTTTCTGTGAAAATGAAAAATTAAAATTTAAGATTTTGCTTTTGAGTAACAATATCGGAAACCCTCTGTTCAGTTTAAAATAGAAACACAACAATAGTTTACTGCGAAAGGCAATCTGCTATTTTCATCCTGCAGTCTGACCTCTGTACCAAGCCTAAACTATTCAAATGCATTCAAACGAGAGATAATTTGTCCTATTACACAAATAATCATATTTAAAATTGGAGGAACTTATTTACGTGTGCATTTAATGTTTTCCGTTTGAAACTTCTTCACATGAACAGGAAAGACTTTCTTACATGGTTATCTATAAAAAGGTAAGTATTGAACAGTATATTAGAGAAGGAATGATTATCAATTGATTCTAATTAGCCAAAGATATGAAACGTAATGTCAGTATGGTTGATTTAGATAATTGCTCAGTTTATTTCTATGATATACAGTCCGTTTTCATTGTGCATGTATGATATTGCTTCATTCTATGGTTTCGGTGTCAGGTTGACATACTAATGTCCATTATGATGTTTGATAAATACAGTCTTCCATGTCAAATAAATGTGACTCAAGTTGAAGGGGCTGCGTTCACCAAAATATATTTATCTCTTTTATTTCTAATTTTACTACTTTTACTTGATGTACAATAAAAAATAAGAGCTATACACAGGCATAAAAAAATTATATTCCTATATATTTTGTGATTTTTGTAATTATATATATATATATATATATATATATATATATATATATATATATATATATATATATATATATATATATATATATATATATATATCACTCTAAGTATTGAAAAGGAAATATTTGGGTTTTTTAAACACAGCTAATGCCCCTTAAAATCTCTTGTCGTATCTATAAAAAATTGTGTGACATTTATGAAATGTTATAGAGAATGTAATAATTATATACATGTTTCATGCTATTTATAAAACCAAAACATTATGAAGGGATAAAAGGTATAAGAATAGTAATACATACGACAAAATGTTCTATTTTGACTCACATACTATTTTTATGGATCAAAACTTTGTCTCCTAAAAACGATTGTTTTAATCGTATTAATACTCGGTTATAAAATTGGTGACGCTTGTAATATCTAATTAAGTAGGCTCTGTTTTGATGTTAATAAGGATTTAAAATGTAGGCCAAAATGCATTTATTAAAACTAAGCAATATTTACAATATGTTAATGCACTTATTTCTGAGCAAGTATTTGACTTAGTTGGAATAATTTGGTCAACTTGACAGAAAGTAGAATATAAATTCATCAGTAAAATGCCGTTAGAATTGTATATTATATTAGATATAGATTAAGAATCTGAATATATATATATATTAATATGATTAGTTGCGAGTTACCATTCACATCAAATTCATAATTCTCGCAAAATGGAAAATTCAAAACCGTATATGTATATGTTATAACAATAGAATGAAACATCAAATGTTAACCAAAGTTAAAAAATAAAAATAAAAAGTAAACACTGAAACAACAGAACAATGACAAATATAAACAATTGCTGTAAAAATATTTAAACCACTTAAAAGCATTACAGCATACGAAATCTTTGTCTTGGCCTACTTATGTTCGATATAAAATAATGTTTGATTTCCAACAAATTTTCAAAATTTTGAGGCGGTAAATATTCTTAAATATTTATGATTTACGTATTGGGTTGATTATTGTAATTATGCTTATTTTTATTTATGTGACCGACATCCCAATATCAATAAAAAAATGTTTCTTTTGATTTCCCTTAGTTTAATCCGCCACAAGTTGAAGATCTGCTACAAGACAAAATGCTATTGTTACTTCTGCGTAAGAAATGTGTAATATTTAAAAATCAAAACTGTTGATGATCAGATCGCTTGGGTAGGTCTTCAGAATGCGGGTAGATCCGGGTGTTGATCGTTTTTTTTTTCAGTTTACATCCTTAATGTTAAAAAGATTTGGATACGATTGAGCAGAGAACTTGAATTGCACCTGTTAGTCCGGACACGAAATAAATATGCTTTCAACGAATTTAACTATTTTTAAGTAAACAAGGATCACTCAAGGAAATATTCTATGTAATGTAATACTGGCACGGTGTTTATCGTCATTATTAAGTGATTAAGTGCAAATTTTTTTTATTTTTCTTACAAAACAACCCTGAAAATTAACACACACAAACGAAAAACACACAAACGAAAAAACACACCAACAAACAAAGACACAAAGATACAAACTCGTGTAAAGAGGCAAATGTGCAAAGTGACAAACAGGCGAAGGGACTAACGCACAAAGAAACAAACGTACAAATACATAAACACGCAGACAAACGAAAAAACAGACAAATGCACAGAGACAAGAGCACAAAGAAACACATGTACAAACACACAAAGAGACAAGCGAGAAAACAGACAAACGCACAAACAGACAAATCGCACAAGTGCACAAAGAAACAAAACATCAACAGACAAACGCACAAACAGACAAATCGCACAACAAGTGCACAAAGAAACAAAACGTTAACACAGAAACACAGAAACAGACAAATCGTACAAACGCGCAAACACACAAAGGGACGGGTAAAACAATATATAGAACTCAGGGTATACAAATAGAAAGCTGTTTTATATATATATGTATGATATTACAAATCATTATTCTATTACCGAAGCAAACTTCTACCATAAAATTAACATAAAATGAGATATGAAAGACAATTTCATTGTACTCAGTAAGGTAATTTGTAAATTCCACGTTGTAAGTTTCGACAACAGTTTATGCCATATTTTAAACGTTGTAATTCTGCTAAATGAAATATAGGTTATAAATAAACTTTTATAGTTGAATCAATCCACAATTTACGATGTATTCATCTGGTGTATAATATATTACTGCTTTTAACTTTTGCTATGGCATAACAAAATCAGATACCTTTATACGGTTTTCAGTACAGAATCTCTATATTTTGCTTGACATAAAGTATTTATTGATGAAAATGCAATTTTGTAATAATGAAGACATTTATTAGACAAAAGCTCACTGCTCAACGGCGGTAAGTGCCGCGCATAGGCCAATCCTTCGTCGGATTTGGTGACGTCTCCATATGAGTGAAAGATTCGTGAGTGGGAAGTTAAACAACAAAACAACAACAACATCTTTAGACAAAGGTTATGTTCAAATGAAAATTCCAGAACTACACAATTTTGCGTACAACTGTTAGAATTTTTGTTTATTTTGTCATTCCATTTAAATAATTAAAGGGGCATTACCCGTGTTTACCAAAAATTATTTCGAATTTTTTTTCTACTTTTACTACTTGTACTTGTTATACAATAACAAATAAGAGCTATACACAGGCATAGATATCTTATATGCTCATGTATATTTGTGAACATAAAGTCAGGTCCAGTGTGGTATGCATATACAAATATTAAGATTGAGTTAATCAATTGCAATTGAAAAAGTGACAAACATGGGTTTCTCAAGTAATTTTCACAAAATATATAGAAATTTAATATTTTTATGCCTGTTTATATCTCATTTTTGTTATTGTATATCAAAATAATTGTAAAAGAATTTTTAAAAAATAAAAAAAGAATACCCCTTTAAGTGAGTACTTATTTTTATAGTGAGGGATTTGCGAAAAAAAAAACAGACCCCGACAAAAATACAGATAGAAAGAGTATGCCCCTCCTACCTTCGATAACCGGGTATATCAATATTTTGGACTGTTCTTTTTATTGAGGAAGCGAGACTGAAAACGATAAGACTTTGGAACCGTGTTTTTTTATATGTACTTTCAAAATGGAGTATTTTTTTCTCACAGGGTATTTACAGTCACCAAGGTGTCTATCAAATTCAATATATAAATTGACAGTTGGGTAGCCACTGTTTACTTGGGTAGCCAGCGTGGATATTTTGGTAATTTTGAACCATTTATGAATATCAAGGCGCGGTTTTATACAACACGATCTGCCAATTGCTGTAGTCATTACAATATTTATAAAAAAGTATTACAATCAAGGTTAGGGTCATTTATGTATATAGACCGTATTTATTTATGTACTTAGCTATTTGCTGTAGCACATAAGGACGTATGTAAAACTATTACTTTCATATATTTACATATTGTCCTTGTTCAGCCCAGAAAACAAATATTGTGTACAAAATGGCTTATACGTGATGTAATTTGGTTTGACAAAATGATACATACAAAACATCCCGTAGATCTACTTCTTGTTTAAATCACGAGCTCAAAAACTATAATAGCAATTACAATCATGAACTGATTAGACTAATTACTTAATTAAATTAAAATTGAAATGTTATTATAAACATAAGTTTAAATGATCTTATCTTGGAATATTTCTTTTATAAATATTTACCTAACAATTGCGTTTAACGTAGTTACTATCGCAGCAACTCACTTCCCCTCCTTTTTATAATACACCGTAAAAATTATTAGGAAGGTGAAAATATTACGTTTGATGTTCACATTGACCATTCGGACCACAGAACATGTTTCTTGTTCAAAAGCATTTCCTAGTTACATATCTAAACATATCATTTTCACTATATATAAATATATATATATATATATATATATATATATATATATATATATATATATATATATATATATATATATATATATATATATATATTATATATATATATATATATATATATATATATATATATATATATATGGAATTACTAGTATTTTCGTGATTAGATAGAAAGGCTGAAAGCAATCTTTTCTCATAAGTTTGTACAACTCTAGGGATCGTTTTATATAGATTAAGAAAATAAAAATCCTCCGTTCGTTTGAAAAAAACTGGGAGAGTCTCGGCTGAGTGTATAGCTGAATATATAGTTTAATACACGATACTTTATTTATGATTCATATCCATTCGTTTTGGCTCTCGACGTGTGTATTTTTTTAATTTGTAAGCGCCATCTTACGGTCAGTGTTCTCCAGAGGGCCAGAGGTCAAATTGTATTAACAAATCCCAGGCAACAAATTACAGATTATGCGAATAGCTAGTTTCCGGCTATCAGTGGCTTATTTACAAACATGGAGATCGTTAGTTATTTATGTGATATCGAGGATAAACATATTTTCGAATCTAAAGATCAACAAAGAGTATCTAAAGAACAATTAAGAAAGGTGTTTTGATTCATCGTACTTGTTTAAAAACATTCTCTATTAATTCCTCCTCTTTGCGCCAATTTAATTAAACGAAAAACCACAATACAGATCGTTAATTTGAACGAGTTAATGTAGTGTGCAAAATGACCAAAATATACCGATCCCCTATATTATTTGGGTTACATTTGTGAGTGCAAAAAGTAAAAAGGAAACATAATCGTTCACTTCTACTACTCATCATTGTGCAACTGCAATTTAAACTCTTCGTGGACAGAACACCAAGACCAGACATTAAACGAAATAACCCAAATATAAAAAATCTCAGATACCAAGGTATAAATCACTAGGATGTATATGTTTTTAAATGTTTGCTCAGACGTTGTTCTTAAAATTTTACGTTGTCTAAAATAATTATATTATGTAGTTCGCATTAGAGTAGACTTGCAGATTTCCATTATGTTTTCTTTCTCTTTCAAGGTCATTCGTGATGTCAGTTTCATACCACGTGATAACGATTGTGTTGGTAATGACGTTGGGGCTCGTCATATGTAACGCGTCATCATACGACGTATGCCTAAGTGCATGTGATGGACTATTTTACAAGTGTAGTCGCCGTGCATTCTCGACACACAATATGGTATGTGTGCCTTGTCGACAGTATTGTATCAATACCTACTACATGTGTAAGACGTTGTGTTGATTTTATCTACCTGTAAGATCAAAAGGAGACCGAACATCTGTTCATTCATAGAAACAAAATGAATTAAAAATCTGGAATTGCGATAGTAAATGGACGACACGTCAATTCCATCGTCAATGGTAAACCTTGATATTTAGATATGACATTTTCCATCAAGTTATGAGTACACGATGCCATCAATTTCTTGGATTACTTTGTTGAACATTGAACTTTGAACTTCTATACTTTGTCAAAATCTGTGTAATATACATTTTATCATTTATTAATACGTAGACAACAACTCGAACATGTATTGAACTTTGGATGGATTAGAACTTGCAGTATATTATCTTCTAAAGAATCAGTACTTTAAGACATATCACGAATATATACAGTGTTGTATATATATATATATATATATATATATATATATATATATATATATATATATATATATATATATATATATATATATATATATATATATATATATATATATATATATATATATATAATTGCTATCTGTTAGGAAAAAGAAGCTTTGCTCTGGGATAAGTTACCCATTCATCGACATATTATACTCGCAACTACAGTGTAATTCGTCCATAAAAAGAACTAATCTAATTATATCCACTTGTCGCTTTGCTTCTACATCTTTACTGAAGTTTTGTGTTGTGTATAGATGGTAGAACGCGCATATACACACTAATTTTCCAGCAATCAAGTACTGACATTTACAGTATATATAAATATAAGTTTGAAATATCAATCAGATGAAATCAGTAAAATGCGTTATATTTTAAAGTATAAAGATTCAATAGAAATGTGGAGATGTTTGAACCGGGTTGACTTTTTATCATTTTATCATGGCATCTGTTATGTTTTATTTCATAAAATGCCCATAAAATATACAAGACTAAATTCAGATATTTCATTTTATTATATGCATTTTGTCGCAGTTGAGCTTGAATACATACAGAGTTATGCATCGTGGTAAAACCACGGTCCGGAATCGATATGCTTTTTCCTACCCGTGGCCTCATGCGACCAAAATCTGTCGTAGCTAATGAATATTTATAAGGTGTAGATTTGTCCAATTTATCCAATCACAGTAATTGTGATCTGTAACGGAAGTTATCGCATAGTCTGTTGATCCAATACAATTCTGAAATTGTTTAAAAACCTCGATCTGATTGGTTGCATTAGACCATGGTAGGAAAGTATGGGTACCGTTTTACTCTTTCGAATAGGTGATATCACTTATTCGAATAGGTGATATCACTCATTCGAATAGGTGATATCACTTATTCGAATAGATGATGTCACTTTTAAAAATTCTTAAGTGATATCACTTATTCGAATAAGTGATATCGCCTATTCGAATGAGTGATATCACCTATTTGTTTTGTAAAGTGAAATCACCTATTCGAATAGGTGATATCACTTATGAATCAATGCCAATGAATGCTGACTACACAAAAATAAAATATATTCCTGGATCCGGTTGTATCAACGGTTCAATAAATATAATGCCTAATTAAATTCTTAATTAGAATTCATTAGATTCATTAGTTCATGGGTACATTAAACGTTGTTGTATAAAACCTTCATTAAATCTTCGTTAATTAATGTGTCATTAAATCTGAAAGTGTTCATTAAACCTGCATTAAATGTGACGTCACAATGACTTTCTTGACGTAATGCTACCATGCACAACGCACTTAACATATTCCATCAATCTAAAAATGGTTATATGAATGGATTTTTTTTATTTTAAATTATCTAACCAAAAGTCCAGCTAGGCTATTGATATTTAATACAAAATTACTTTTGATGCCCACCATTATACAAAATGTTTGTTTATGTTTATGCCTTTTACCCCTCCTTGTGCATAGGCCACTAACAAGCCGTCTCCATATGATTCATACGATTCCAAATGTGAGTGGCCAAATTTAGTTAATTTGATTGAGGTATGTTTTAAATATGAGTCAGACAAAACAATGTATAGATTTCGAACTTACAGATAATGACTTTTTGCAATTACAATATTATTGAAACGCTAATTTCTACAACATGACAAAGTGTAATTGAGGTATGACCTTGCATAAATTTGTAAAAATTAGCATCTATCGGTCTACCAGGGTAAAGTGGCACATCCGGGTTGAGTCGAAATCCAAAACATCACGGTCTACTTTCCAAAAATAGTTTGTACAGGTAAAACATATTGCCTTGCACGGACTCCATGCATTATTGAATTTCTAATACTTTTGTGACAAGTTGCATGTCACCCCTGTTATGATTCGATTTAGACGATTTTTGTTTGTTTATTGTTGTTTAACCTCCCTATACTCGCTAGATGATCATTGCAAGATATATTTGCAATGAATAGGACTACTCGTGCAGGAAAGTTAATACAGACACGGTTCGTTTGGTTTCCACGGAAATCACCATGACTAGATTAAATCTTTATCAAAGTATAAAAACCAATTAAATCAAATCAAATTAAATTATTAAAACAAGCCTGAAATAATGGTAGGGGGATGTTACCCTAACAACCACTGTGAACCTTGCAGAAACAAACAGAAACAAAAGTTTAGTAGTAGCCTATAAGACCTGCTCCATCCGCAAAGTCTGAAATCTTGTCTAATCAATGGCTTAAAAATAAAAGTGGGCCGTGCCCGAATTTTATTTTAGATATATTTATTTATTCATACATTTATTTGTTTATTTATTCAGTTTATTTATCAGGTTAACCCCTTTTCTCACAAGCATCTCCGATTATTATTAAACTAGAGGCAACCACTGAAAGTAATATTTACTCATAGACTTGTAAGCTTTTGTCGAGCACAAATCAGTGCTGTGACGCAAGAAATGACGTCACATCCTGGTGTAAACAAGTATGTCTCATCTGAATGGTGTAAGCTTGGCTTAGAGGATCTTAGATCATACATATAGTATATATATGTTTTGTGTTTGAATTATCTTGTTTATACTGAGTTTTGAGTATTTTATATAGTAAGACTATATTTAATGACTGTTTAATGGAGCCCCTTAGCTTCAGTTAAAGTTAATGAACCGAACCAGTCATTAACTATTGATACAACAGACTTGAATATTTTCAGTTTAATGAAGCTGTAATGATTTATTAAACTTTGATACAACTGGGTCCTGGGTCTAACAAATATATGAGTTGTGCCATCTTGGGCATTATATTTCTGTTGCCATACATTTGGTTTAAATAATTATATAGGGTATTTTAAATTCAACCAATCTTAGAACAATTTCGTGCGGAACTAGGACCCTGGCTGAAAATGGCGGGAATCGGTGGTATGGTTTCATCGGCTCTCCACCCTTTTTGTACAGCATGTATGAACATAAATCGTCCTTTGCGCTTTGTTCTTTCATAGATATAGGCGTAGTGGTATTCACTGCGGATCTACATTTATGGAAGAAATGGGGAGCATTAGATTTTTACTGTTTGCAAATTTGAATAAGTGATATCACCTATTCGAGTAGGTGATATCACCTATTAGAATGGGTGATATTACCTACTCGAATAGGTGACATCACCCATTCGAATAGGTAATATCACTTATAAAAACGTATAGAGTGATATCACCCATTAGAATAAGTGATATCACCTATTTGAATGGGTGATATCACCTATTCGAATAGGTGATATCATTTACTCGTTTATATAAGTGATATCACTTATTCGGTATTCCAATTGGTGATATCACCCATTCGAATAGGTGATATCACTTATTGAATGAGTAATATCACCTATTCGAATAAGCGATATCCCTAAATGGTATTAAAAAGTAAAACGGCGTCCCATAGGAAAAAGCATAGCGATTATTGATCGTGGCTTTACGACGATAAGAGTTATGTATTCTCTGAACTAGCCATCATCATCTCTCTGTGTGTCCCACCAAATCCGGATTCATATATTCACGATTATCACGATTTATTGTTCCTGTATTTAAGAAACAATATAGACATAATACGAAAGCGATATTTGTCGCGTAATCGAAATTCTGTTACATCTATGGTTGTAACCTATTTGACGATAGCATAAATTTTATTTACCAATAAAAAATAATAAGTAAATAATAAAAAAACAAAACAAACAGAAAAAACATCCGTGGATTTGCTGGAGATATATTTCATTGTTGTGACCTACGCAAAATGTTCACTCTGACAAGAGGTGGGAGACCTCGTGCTTTTATAACTCGATGTTCCAATCACTCGGTCAATGAGGCCCTAAATAGTTTATGCTAGACACACAGAAAGTATCTTACAAAGCAATGTTTTTATCCCGATGAGTCTTGAGTTAGGGTTCAATTTTAAAACCATGGATGATACATTTCATACATCAGTAGAAATATGCTAGAGAAACAAAAATAAATACAGTTTTATGAAATTCGGTGAAAGAACATACTTAAAAGCAGGATTTCAGGAAATGTAATATTGGCGTACTTTACGACTTGTCTCATTTTTCGTGCTACAGATTACAATATCAACTCACACTTCCTTCTACGAACAAAAGTAATCCTAATTCTTAAGGTAATGTTTATTGTGTATAATATGCTTTAAACATCCGCTTATATCGTTTATGTGCAGGTTCTGTTCGTGGTCAGATGTAATATTGGAACAGTTAGTGACGCTTGTATGAAATATTCATTCGATCAAGAGAAGGGTGCGATATGTTTACGACTTTTATTCTATTTCGGGTACACATTCCCTACTTGTACACGGATATATCCGTTTATGATATTTATTTGTTTATAAAGACAAAATGAATGTGTTTCACTCTGTACTTTCTTCCTCAATAACTTTTCAGTGCAGAAATAAAGACGCACTAAATATCAGTATTGTCTGTTTCTTTTTAATCATCTTATATACGATGTACAATGATATAATATACCGGAAACGAATAACACAGACAACATATAAGAATGTGAACCATTCTCGGAATTCAAAGAAACTAGGATTCCGTTATAAGTTACATAAAGTCTCTTAAACCTAAAGTTAACTATATATATATATAAGACTTTAAATTACTCTTCCAAATAATTATATAAAATCTTTTTATCAACTTTATGACAAATAGTCCATATTTACTAAATAAATACAACCCGTTTCTGCAGCGGTGAGTGTTTTTGTGAAGTGTATATAAGTTTTATGCCATGCGGAATAATATCGAATTACATACATTATCTATTTAAACTATCAATGAAATTGTTTATCTGATCAATCAGAAAACTGTCACCAATCAAAAGACACCCAAAACAACTACAGAAAAAAAATAAAACAAAACATAATTGAATACCAATGTAAAACTTTTAATAAACAAAGCAAACCTTCACACATTTAGTTTTTTATCTTTAATCAGCGAGACAATTGACCTACTTTCCACAAAATGTAAATATTTGTCTGTCTCATATGTATAATATAATATATCCTTACTACTGTTAGAAACTGACACCGAATATTTATAGGTAAAATGGGGTTAATATCTATGCTGGCTCAATCTGTACCTTGACATTCTCTTGTGAACTCCTATTTTCAAACGTTTGAATGAAAATAAACAAATCCCGAACCTATATTTGCACGTCGCTAAATTTCTCTGTTCAATAATGTTATTGCAATAAGCCTTTTTCTAGTTGTTATATTCCGTTCAGTTTTGTGGAATAGTTTGTTCTGATCGCATGACGTCAACAGAAATGTGACCTAGGTAATTTCCGGTTTCGTATTATCTACATTGACGATAATCGATGATATTTTGTTTCGGGTCAAAGTGAGAAAATAGTTAAATTAAATGGTCATTCTTGTAAAATTGACAAGTGCCATGCCTTTTCTCAAATCTGTTTCCTTTCACTGTACGTAACACATATTTCTGGTCACCTATGCGTTAAACTCATTAACCGGAAGTTATGTAGGACACATTTTCCACATTGCATAACATTATTACGAACAATAAAGAAAAGGAACAATTCGGAAAAGGTCTATTATTTCCCTTATCCTGTGGTCATTTTTTACATTGTAATGAAATACAAAAAATATAATTCTAAAGCGGTAGGTGAAGTGCCACTATATTTAACCTGTTCTATGGATTTACGTCATCGTATTAATGAATATTGTGCCGAGTGCTTGGCTGAGAAATAATCAATATCCGTTATAAAATCTTATATACAAAACCCGAAATGTTCCGAGTTTGTCGTTTTTACCTACAGGTACTGTTATCAACATAACACAAAATGTTAGTCAAGTAACGTACATACTCGTTTCTGGCGTCATCTTAATATCACGTGATCACAATTCATCTTCTGTTGTTTTTACCCACAAGTAGCGTCATCAACATAACTCAAAATGTTAAATCAAGTTTTGTATGAATTTCGTTATTGGCGCCATATTTATATCACATGATATAAATAATTAAAGACAATACAGAATCAAGCACACGCGCTTCATACTCAGACATGTCATTTACTATAGACACAGACTGGAAATTAACAACTAAGCTTTACGACAAATGCGACAATTTCGGTTTTCCCATCGTACATTTTCCACATTTAAGTAGTAATATCCCACAATCATCCGCATATAGAGTTTATATTTCATAAACGATATACCAGGTCGTGTTCAACATATGAACATTTCATATACAGAAGTAAGCTACTCACTGACAAAAACTTGACACAGGGATATCGAAAACCGCGTTTGGTGTCAACGTTCCGCAAATTCATTCAAGTTTCATTTAGAGAAATGTTGAGTTACCTGTTCGATGGCGGTTGTTGAGACATCTGTACACATTATGACGAGGATTCGTTCCTCACGTAATTCATTTTGATTTGACTGTGGACTCACAGGTGTGACTGGTCGACAGGGGATGCGTACTCCTCCATGGCACCTGATCCCACCTCTTTATTTCCGTGTTTGTCCATTTCTTTTACCAGATTTGTATCTATAACCTGGACATCCTATATATTTATACTTTGGTATCTGAGATTTGTTTTTATATCACTAATCTAACCAAAAGACATCTAATATCTATTAGATTATAGAAAAGTACTACGAGATAATTATAGGTACAAAAGTGTATAATTAACATTTGTTGATATACCAAAGGTACCGTAGTACATTTTGATAAATAGCAGGCAAATTTTTATGGCGTGAAAAGATATTTTGATTTACGACTTATCTATATAAAGTATGTGTAGATGGCGAATCGTGATACCTATAGGAATAAACTAAACTAGACAAGGAAGTTATATTTCGTTCGATATAGGTTTTTAAAGCCTCCAATCGATAATTTGTTAATGTTTGCAAATATTTACGATCATAGCTGTCAGTTGCAAGTTATATCACTTCAGAGACATTTCATTTGATGAAAGCCTAATGTAATACTACAATATTTGTTTTCTCAAGAGTGTTCGTTTCGAAAACTCGGAAGTCTGTCTCAGTTGTATAAAGAAGTTGTAGGCAGTGTGTGGTTAATAACTAAGTCAGATTCAATTTATTTTTATCTTCTGTTTGCGGGAGTAAATGGTATGGTAACGTATGTCATTTTACGAGATGACAATAGATTAAATTTGGCAAGTTTGTTCTGATGATACGCATGCATTAGTTCCATCACGAGATAAGGTTTGCATGTAATATCATAGATCGATACTATTTCACAATTTGTCGTGTAAACTATCAAAATATTGATAATGTTTATTTCACCGTTCCGACTTTCACATAGATCGCCACACTGTTGTTTTTTTTAATCTATATCACCACTCTTTGAAAACTTCAATATCACTTTAGCATAAAATATTCACCTAGTACAACATACCAGCTACTGTGATTAACCCATTAACCCCTACAGGTCATAATAGACTGGTCTAAGCAATAGAAAAGATCATACCATCTAAATATTTAGGGTTGAAAGAATTACGTAACTAACTCAAACGGTCCACCAGCGGCAACAACGACCCAGTGGTTGTAAATTTCATAAATATATAAAAATTTCAGATACCAAAGTATAAATCAATAGAATGTCCAGAACATAGATACAAATCCGGTAAAAATGGACAAACACGGACCTCTGGAAACCAAGAGGTGGGATCAGGTGCCACGGAGGAGTAAGCATTCCCTGTCGACCGGTCACATCCGCCGTGAGTCCACAGTCAAGTCCAATGAAACAAGTGAGGAGTGTATCCTCGTCACAATTGGTACAGACGTCTCAACAACCGCCAACGAAAAGGCAACTCAACATTTCACTTAGTGAAACAGAGTAGTCGCAAACAAGAATATTATACCGACCGTAAAATTTGCGGAACGTTGACATTGAACGCGGTTTTCGATATCCCTGTGTCAATAATTTGTCAGTGAGTAGTTTACCTCTGTATATGAAATCTTCATATGTTGTGCACGCCCTGGCACAATACCAAAGTTATAGCTTTGGGGGTAAAGGATCACTTTTAAGGTAAGGGCTAAGGAAACAACACCGAATTTCAAAGTGTAGAATTAGTTAAAATACACACAAGTCATTCCTTAATAAATGTTTATTCAAATAATATTTCAACTAATACAAAGCAATGATATATCATAGGCTTGATATATATTTATACATGGATTACGATATAATTTTAGTGCCATTGGTCAAAGTAACTCATGTTACCAGAGTTTTCACCTTTGACACATGCACGTTTGATTTTACAGGAGGTATACCTAAGGGTACCTTTACGCTGTTTTATTCACACAAATTCTTGAACATGAACAAAAGGTACCCAATCTCGTTATTAAACTTACAACGTTTAAAAAAATGTTAGCTTAAGCCCATACCTTGTTTAATTTTGTAAATTAGTCATCTTGTTTTAGGTAAATATGGCAATACAATGTTCACTCGTTGTGGCATTCCTTTGTACCAATTTGTAAAACTATCTGTACAAGAAATGGATAATATATATTCATAATACACAATAACATTCGGTCGTACCCCCCCCCCACCCTAACTATGTGTGTACACTACCTCCTGCTTATCTCAAGAATTATGCAATATGTCAACATTGGGATGTCAAAAATGTTATATTTGTCGCAGATAAAACCCAGTCGCCATTGAACATATGAAGTATGGTACTTCTCAGATCTAGAAGCAACTTGACCTGTTTTCTGATCAATGATATTTCACAACATATACATCGACTACTTTAATTATAAACGCATTGTTTACATAACATGATTCAAACAAATAAAACCAACGAGATTTCATCGTCCTGTTATCTAAAGAGCTTGATAGTGAAGTCGACAGCGGAATTCAAACCCATCAAGGTTATAACAAGTTATTTTAAAATATGGTCTAGTGGTTTGGTTATAGCAATGTTTTGTCACACAAAAAAACAAAACAAAACAAAACAAAACAAAAAAATCCCTCTAAAAAACTTAAAAGTGATTCACACGAGAAAAGGTGGTGTTATTGAAGGACGTACTGAGAGAAATTCATCAAAGTGTTTTACATAAAAAATTATCGTAGTATCACAGAAGTCACTGAAATGATTTTACTAATGGAGACACCCAGCTGCGCTTTTGTCAAGAAGAGACCATTACAAATAATGATAATAAAATAAATAAATGATATAAATGTCATTTATGACAAATGATAACAGTGAAATCAATAATGATTATAAAATTAAAGGAGCATTAACTACCACTTAGACTGATATAGAATAACACAAATGAGATACACACAGGAATAAAAAGTCTTCTATTCCTATATATTTTGTGAAAATTGATTGAGAAAATCAGGTTTGGCACTATTTTAATTGCGATATTAACTGAACCTTACTATTTGTATATGAATACCACACTTCGAAATAATGTTTTACCGGTGATAATAATAATAATAAACAAATAAAGTTGCAAATGAATTGGCAATAAAAACAAAGTAGTAATATATTGATTTGAAAATGACAATTTTTAAATATAATCGTTGTCATTGTAAAGCTTGCGATAATGTGAATCCACACGATTCTTTGATGTTCACATATAAGGAAAATACATTTGTAGTCTCATCTTTTGTATCCGCTTTTTATTTCAAGTTACGACGAATATCATGATTTGTAAACCCACTGCGACCCACATGGCCAGGAGCCCGAGGTTGTTAACAAGCCGAACACCATATAGTTCAGTATCTTCTTCACAGCACTCACAGAAGCAAGAGAATGCCTTCAGACAGGAGCCAAACCATGTCTTTGGGGTCCACTTACAGCTATGACAGTGAAGTGTACAACAGCAGAGTGGACACGGCACATCACACGAGCAGAAACAGTCCTTAGCTTCAAGTCTGCAGCAATAAGAGGAATTTTTGCAACATACACATCGCCACCATGAATTACAGCATCCACCATTTCCAACACAGCCATCAAATGTCGAAATAAAACGCATAGTTACGGATACTGCAGAACTCAAGGTTGATAACAGCGCAAAAACGTTTATGTCCGGATCAATCTCCGAACAGTCGCATACGAAGAATACAGTAACTAAAAGCGCCACCTGTGGGATTTCCTCAACAACTAAGGCTAGAAGAACTTCACTTTGACCATGTATAATTTGAATCATTTTCGGTTTATATAGTTTCATTATTTCACACGATATGTTGATAACCTGAAGAATTGTTAGCAAGGAACCAATCAGCGCGAAGACAGCTAATACGTTCCAAACGTTTTTCGTGTCACCGCAAATATGTGTATCCACAGTGCTGCCATTAACATCAATACTTACGAATATCTCACTGTTCGGTGTGCAGGATGTTGGTTCTACAGTGGACTCAACAACACCAAGAAACGACAATGGTCCTTTTCCGGCAAGTGTCCAGTCCATAACAAGGTCCCAGAATATTAAAATTATCGTAAAAATCCGAAAAAAGACACTTCCGGTACAACACTTAAATTTCTTATGATTCGAAATCGACTCATTTTCTTCCCGTGACTTGATTTCTAGTTTCTTTTGTGAAGTGTAAGCATCGACACTGTCGATCCACGATGGTCTGACCTGTTCTGTCGACGCCGGGTCAACATATTCCGGATTAGCAAAAGCATTACCTGCGTGATGGTCAAAGCCTCTGTTTACAAGACCTCGACTTCTGTCCTCGGGCCTGCTTGGTCTGCTATTGTTGACCATATTAGACTCCGATGCTGCATAATTCTGGCCCATGTATCGTCCAGGCTGTCTGTAATCATTGGATATTGACATCCTGTCATAATCTCTCCTGTAGTCGCCAGCATCACTCGGGGCATATCGTCTATCGCGTGGTAAGGGTGGTAGTTTCCTATTATTCCCCTGAAAGTTTCGCATTTCATACTGGTTTCTTTGTTGACGCTGAGGCTGAAAATCATGGTGCATATGCCAGTTTCTCGTATAGTCCTGTCGATCCATCGCCAAAAGACAGATCGGATCACAGACTCAGTTATTGGTGTTTCAGTGATATCAAATGAACCAGATACAACTGTGTTACCGTTTGGTTGCTACCTATAGCTAAATGTATACGTGTGATCAAATACTCATATTCTTATCAGTAGAATGTCAATAGTCATACCTCTGTTGTCAGGTGAGTGTTTAGATAAGAGGAAAATACTAGGAAGTACAGTGACAGGTAAAAATACATGTTATAGATAAAAAAAATAACCCTGTCCTTCTATATTGCTAGAGTTCATGATGAAAAGGAAATGACAAACTCGGCAACCGACTATTCTACACATAACCTAATGCATGTATATATATATATATATATATATATATATATATATATATATATATATATATATATATATATATATATATATATATATATATATATATATGTATGTGTGTGTGAGTGTGTATGCATGTATGTATTTTGTATGTCAAATACGAGATTTCACTCGTTTAGATACGTATTATATGTGCAAGTAGCGTAGTGTTTAGTGCACTCGCTTCTCACCAATGCCCGGTAATTTTCAATGATCGATCCTCGGACTGAATAGTAAAGTATGTTAGATGGTTTTAGAGTTGCAAGGTTGCAAACGTGGATTTTTTCGGGGGTACTCCCACTTCCTCCCACACTAAGTATTGTATTGTATTGTTGTTTAACGTCCCACTCATTGAGCAATAAGGGTTCTTTAACGTGCCGACTCCTACTGCGACACGGGACCTCGGCCATTGTGACGAGGATTGCCGGTTGTGGCGAGGATTGAACCCTCACTTATTTGGAAATGACGGATGTGACCAGTCGGCAGGGTACGCTAACACATCCGTGACGTCTGATTCTATCTCAAGATTTTCCTGCGTTCCGTTTTTGTCTAAATTTGAGTACCTTTTGTATACCGTATAGGTGTTTTTATTCGCGGGGGATTTAATTTCACTATATTCGCTGTAAAAGAAATACCGCAAAATTAAATACGTGTACCCGTGAATATAATTTCTTAAACTTATGAGGTATCAGAAAGACGATTAACAGAAGATGGTTAACATTTTGGTGTCGTTATAGAGTTTAATATACATTTTGTACTTCCTTTTGCTAATCAGGTTTGGAGCCGACTGATTGCCTATTCACCGATTTTTACTTTTTCACCGAACATGACCTTTTCACCGGACTCGATAGGTTTCCATTTGCGACGGATGTGACATGCTAACAGGGAACGCTGACTCCTTCCGGACACCTGGTCCCACTCTGTTTGGGATTCGTAATTGTTCTTCATGTTTTGACCGTTTTAATATTTAATTTGTTGTTTTCTAATGGAGTTTGAGTTTAGGATATCCATTGGTACTGCTTCATTATAAAATAATACTCTAATCATCGCTCATGTAAAATGAACAAGATAAGAGTTATCTATCTTGGGAATGTAAGGTGGCTCGTGGGTGATATATTGATAACTTATGTCGAGTAGAACTAGATCTATATCTGTAGAGCACCGGTGTGAAGGTCATGTACCAATGGATAAAATGCCCCGAGGTAAACGCTGAATGGTTGATGCTTTAGACGACAAATAAAAAGTTTTCAGTTATTAAATATTCAATATGCATAAAGCTTGTGAAATACATGTATATGGGTTTTATAAAAATTTATCAAACGATTTTGATGCATGTAAAAATCTAAAGTCACTTATAAAATTCCAGAAGAATCAAAATAGATAATACGATAAATGACAAGTCTGAAGAAAAACTGAAAATCACAACAACATTATAAAGCTCTAAGTTATCCATATACAATACACATGTAAGATAATACCTTTCTTTCGCGCTTCTTTAGGAAAAGTGCAAATCCTTGTATCTATTACATGATACTTTCTATAGAGACATATAGATATACATGTATTATGAAATTTCGGGATGATGACAAATTGAAAGAATGTTATCAACCCTTTCACCCCTGAATATCCGAATGGTATCTTTTTTCTCATTGTTAAAGACCAGTCTATTATGGTCTATAGAATTGAAAGGGTTAAAAGTAGGTTCAGAGAAAAACTTGACGACCACACGACAGATTGAACAAGTGTGAAACAAGTAATAGAAGAATCATTATTGCTTACCTCCATGAGCGTCCAGGTCAAGAAAGGGTTCACAAGACTCCACCCTGCCAGGTTATTTTGATTTTAACAGAGTATGCCAGTTTTTTCATCATTTATTCAAAGAAGGATAACTCTTGCTTGTTTAAGTGAGATATAATGTTTTCTAAATTGAATTACAGATTCTTCACATTTATATTGTCATTATAAATGATTTGTTTCAGACAAAACGTCCCGAAAAAGAAGATAATATTTTGAAGGTCAACTGTACGTACAACAGTATTTTGATGACAAATATTTTCATTGAAATACACAAATGATCACCTATCCAGTCCGGTGTTTTGTCCTTGTTGCCAGCACGTCTGTGAGATGCATTCGCCGCTATGCCACCTGATCCCACATTTGCATCTGTTGGAGGTCCATGTTTGTCCAAGGTCCATTTATACTTTCTCTAGGATCGTCTGACGGTAAATACTTTGGTCTCTGCTTATTAGAGTTTGGAATAAAAGGGAAACAACTCGTATACCAATATCAAATTTTATTTCTGGAGTAGAGAATACAGTACAGTTATGGTTTCTAAAGAAAATGTCTAATTGCAGGATTAAAAACAAAAACTTCTGAATTACAGTTGTGCTGACATCAAAAACTGACGCACGTTTTTCGGAAAGACTTTTATCCTTTGACCGCCATCATGAAACGTTCTTAATATTTTCTTTAAAAATTACTTCTAACAGTTTTTATTTTGTGTCATTATTCACACACGTGCAGGCGGAAACACTTCCGGTGGTCTTGTGTTAGAGTGTCTGACTCGCAAGCGGAAGGTCACAGGTTCGATAACTGGTACAAGGTCATACAAAAGACTTTTGAAAAAGTTAGTGACGGTTCCTTCGTCAAAAGCTTGGCTTACGAACTGATGAAATCCAAAGGTCATTCGCTTGAGACTTAAAACGCGCTAGACGTTGCATACAAAAAAAACCCTCTTTATTGGCGTCAGTCTATAACATAAGTAAAATTTTGTAGCGGAATGTAAAAGAATATTAATTAAAAAAATAGAAAGGGGATCTTTTAACAGATTTTCATATTTTAATTTCATGATTTTGTTTAGTTTCTATCATAATTAACTCTTTCTTTAAGGTTAAGGATACCATTAATATCACTTGTCAATTAATAAATAACATCCCCGGAAACGAAAAGCGACGATGTAAAGAAAAGACAAAACGCCAGTAACGCTTTGAGAAATTTTATCATAATGATGATATTATACATTCCATATGACCAGCGATATATAAAACTAACATTTATATATCGCTGATATGACACACCTGAGTCGTCAAAGAGCACGCTGTTGGCATTTCCCATGGGTACCAATTGTGCCCCATTATTGGCCGACCTGTTCCTTTATTCATCCAAAGCGGACTTAATTCATAAGCTTCTAAAACAAAAGAAGAAAAAGCTAGCGGTGGCCTTTGATTTGACATTTAGATATATCAACGACGTTTTGTCAATTATTAATGATAATTTCCATACATGTGACAATGCGATATATCCCAGCGAACTAGAAATTAAAGACACAACAGAATTAAGCACACACACTTTCTACTTTAACGTTTTACTTACTATAGACACAGACAGGAAACTAACAATCAGACTATATGACAAACGCGACGATTTCGTCTTTCCCATTGTTAATTTTCACCATTTAAGTTTAAATATCCCGCATTGACCTGCATTTGGTTTTATATCTCCCAAATGATCTGATATGTCAGTGAGAGTTCAACATATGAATATTTCATATACAGAGGAAAACTACTTACTGACAAGTTATTGATACAGGAAAATCGAAAATCGCGCTTGATGTCAATGTTCCGCATATTTTACGGTCGGCATAATGGTCTTGTTTGCGATTACTCACTAAATGAACTGAACCTGCCTGTTTGATAGCGGTTGTTGAGTCGTCTCTACTAATGTGACGGGGAATTGTTCCTCATATATGTCATTTGAAATTGACCTTGGACTTACGGCGGGTGTGACCAGTCGACGGGGATGCTTACTCCTCCATTGCACCTGATCCCATCACTGGATTTCCAGAGGTCCGTGTCTGTCCAATATTCACAAAATTTGTATACATATTCTGGAGATCCTGAAGATTTATACTTTGATATCTGAATTTTTTATATATTTTCATGATCCTTTCTCTTGTCAACCACTCTCCTGTCTGGTTGTTGAGCAAATCGACTTGGAAAAAAAATGTATTAAAGCAAACTTCGTGTCAAAAGAAGTAGGATGTTGGGTAGAACAACATGTTCAAAATCCGCAGAAATCCAGACTGGTGAAATATTTTGATGAGCGTTTGAGAATTTGATATATTTTTGCATGAGTTTGTGATGATATTTACAAAAAAAATAATAATAATAAAGGCGTTTTGACACGTCAATCATTTTATTTGTTTAACATTGAAGACTTGTTTGCACAGAATGGTGATAATATTAACAGGCGATAATAATTTCTTATTAATCAATGATAATTAATTAATAATTAATAGTTAACTATTTTGGATAAAAATCAGTTTTGCTATAAATATAGCAAAGAATTTAAAGGTTTCATTGCATTCTATCGTAATATTTACTTTAAATGAAAGTTAAAATAAACCAAAATTGTGATAAGGAAACTAATTAACTAATGTAAATGCATTTTGTGTAAAAAGGTTGCAATGTTAACGTTCTACTTTTCTGTAAAACTTTATTACTGTTTGTCGTCAAGGGAAGCGATGGTCACTTCAACTTTCTGGCAGCTTTTCCCGCAGGTTAATACACATGTCAGTCCATATGTATGTGACAAGAGCAACTATTATTGATGCATGGATTTCCAGAACAAAGTTTGCATTTGTACCTTCCTAGTTGTAGTAGGGTCTCTAGTTCTGAATCCAGGTCTCTGAAATATGGCATCTGAACATCATTAACAAGCTTCCTACCCCAGTGTGTCGCATCCAGTTAATTGTTTGTGAGCTAAAACTAAAGTATGACCTACACGTGAACTCGCAATCTGTGAACAAACAGCTCTTCCTGTGGGTGAAGTTTTTCCGGATCAGATGTTGTTTGGCATGTCGAAATCATCTGCAAAAATTTTGAAAACCGTAGATTGTTCGTAGAACCATGTTCTTTTTCCTCATTATAAATCAACGTACACCAGCTTTTCGGAACTGGTAGCTGTTGTGTCAGTAATGCTCATCAAGAGGGATATTTCGTGCAATTCTTTTTAGTTTTCCATCCAATCCATGCATGGATAACTGGAGGTGAGACATTACTATAAATACTATTTAAATTTGCTGTTACTATCTTAAATTTCCTGCACCTGTATCCCTCTACTGGATTTGATGACTTGTGAATTGAAATATATATCCGCCATGTCTTGTTCCCAGTTGTACATCATGAGAACAAGTTCACCTGTATCATCTGTTATTGCATCGCAGTAAAACCACGGTCCGGAATCACTATGCTCTTTCCTACCCGTGGTCTCATGCGACCGAAATCTCTCGTAGCTATAACTCGAATGATTCTGCGCCCTCTACCAATGAGGGCTTGCATGCTTAGCTCTCTGAAAGCGCGTCAGCGTACCCTGAACCAGGGAACCCAATCAAATTGCTTTATTTACTGATTCTGCGCATAGCCTGCTTCCGGACAGAATACAAATTAAAAACAAGATGGAGTTTGACGAAGCGATACAAGCAGTGCAAAGAGAACATCAAATATAATTTCAATTTTCTTCATGTAAAATAAAATTGTTTAAAATTTTGTTTTAAAATTAGTGGATAAAAAAAAATTTGTGGGTTTATATAAAACAAAGAAGAAAATAATAAAAGTGGCGAATATTTATGTCCCGAATCCTGTATTTTGTTCCATATTACATTCCTAGATATTCAAAAGTCAAAACATTGATAAGTTTTATTTATTTTTTCTTTCGACGACAGAGATATCTCAGAATGATGTCACGGCAGTAGCTATACGCGTTACTCGGGATGACAACTTCGGCACATGAAATTTTATACGAACAATAAATGTTTAATTGTGCTACATATTGATAATATTTCTATCATATGTATATTTTTTTTCAATTAATGATGGAATCCTCAAATCACGAAATGCTAGATTCTATTTTTTCACTCGTATTTTCGACGATCACATTTCGACTTCCACATCTATCGCCGGAGTTTAATTAAAATAAAAAACAAAACATGCAACAGAGTATGAAAAAAAAATTAACATTTGAATAGATTAGTCTTTTTAAAACCGAATTTATGTCAGAAGGTGACCGACGTACATCGTTATTACGGATGCTAAAATCTGACATGCAATAAAAATAATAGCCATGCATGCAATGCATCGAATAATTTCTTAAATTTTAAAACTCAAATTCTTCTAACTTTTCACAGCCTGTTATATATTATAACCTCTCAAATATTCATGCTGGACATCAGTTTTACAGGTAGATTACCAACAGAACGAGCAGCCTTCACGCCTCAGTGATTTTTGCTTCTCTCCCGTTGAGATGAGAGGTGCCGACAAGGGCCGCCGACAAGTGTTGGCTCAGAGAATTTTATGACCCCTTATAACACGTGCAATTGTTTACATCCTGTCATCATAAATTTAGCGCCAAATCGGATTAATTCCCACAATGCATCATGAAAATACCCAGAATCCATCGCGGTATAAATATCCGGTCTGACGCATTTACACACTGTATGCATTCAGGCGTTAATGTAGTGATCGTAGTGAGCGGAATATAACGACTGAATTATTCGGGTTATCGTAGCTAATGCATATTTATGAGGAGTAGGTGTTGACAAATGTATCCAATCACAGTAGTTGTGATTGACAATGGACGCTATCCATAGTCTGTTGACCCAATACATAAAAGCCTCGATCTGATTGGTTGACGAATGCGAGCACCGTTTACTCGCATTGGTTGAGGCTTCCTGAATAATAAAAATATGTACGAGAGATTTCGGTCGCATGAGACCACGGGTAGGAAAAAGCATAGCGATTCCAAACCATGGTTTTACGACGATACGGTTATTACACTTCTTTCTCTTCCTTCTCTTGCAAAAATGACATATATCTGATCTCACACCATTCAAACTTGGTTTGACCAGCATGGACCGTCAGTTTGAATCACAGAAGTTTGAGATATAAATAAGCAATGTCAACACGTAATACACGTAATACATGTATCTTATCTCTTGTTTATCCATGTATGTAGTGACTTGGATACTACCTTTGTAACATATGGGTATGATAAATTAAGTCTTGTGAAGAAAAGTAAAAAGAATTGGAAGAAATGTCACCTTTGATGACTGACGCAACAGTTGTACACATCTGAAAATAAAAAGAAATTTTATTATCGATTCTTATATATATATATATATATATATATATATATATATATATATATATATATATATATATATATATATATATATATATGGATGCGACGCATTGGTGTTGGAAATTTTTTAAGTAGGCTAACTTGTTTGTTTGTTGTTGTTAAACGTCCCATTCAAGAATTTTTCACTCATATGGAGACGTCCCCAAATGCCGGTGAAGGGCTTCAAATTTTGGC
The DNA here is from genome assembly GCA_030159075.1 of Atrina japonica. NCBI lineage: Eukaryota > Metazoa > Mollusca > Bivalvia > Pterioida > Pinnidae > Atrina > Atrina japonica. Next base: position 287,983 of record BROG01000201.1, read on the forward strand.
CTATGCTGGACACTTACGGCCATCGAGCAGTGAGGGTTCTTTAACGTGCCGACACCTACTGTGACACGGGACCTCGGATTTTACTGTCTCATCCGACAGACAGGAAACCAACCTGCCGCCGACTGGACTCGAACTCACGACCTCACGATCAAGAGTCGAGCGCGCTACCGACTGAGCCAGGCCGATTCAAGTAGGCTAACGATTTGAAACCAGTTAAAGGAGACATGGATGCAGTGCCAGAGAACCTACCAAAGTTTGTACTCTCTCCCCTAATTAATTGTGAGGCAACATTTCGTTAGGGGATCGGGTTTCACGCATCTTTCAGAAAATCTTTGAAATTTGGAAGTCCGTAGAAAGCATTTTTTCTGTAATAAATCACATTGATTATCCTACTCAAAAGAAGGTTGATTCACCAAAAGAAGTTACTTAAAATCGGTGCAGAATTAGGAATACCTTAAAGATATTTCATTTATATATTAATTTGATCTGAAATGGAAGTGGAATTCAGCGGCGGCTAGGGAGTTTGGGAGTATGCTCCGAAGACATATTTTGAAATTATTCCATTCGGAATCCCGATGAGATATTCTCTAGCTTTCAGACACAAAATCACCGTATCCAGGGTATGTTTCCCAAAACTGTTAAAATTTTAAAGCCTAGTGAGTACCTATCACATTACGTACATTAGATCGACAGACTAATTATATACCCAAACTATATTAAATGTCGTCAATACAAATCTTACAAGAGCAATGCATGAGGAGGTCCAGAAAAGTTTGATTTTTAAAAGCTCTGGGGATCCTTTTCTGGACTCCAGACACTGAAACCCTCGTTTCCAAAGCCCAACACTAATTTAATTCAACGTTTAAGAAACTTAAACAGGGTTACATGATCCAAGGGAGATTGCACTCCTCTCTAAATCCGCCACTGAGGATAATGTAATTGTTCACATCCCGCCAAGAATTTTCAAATACGTAATTATCTAATTTCGGTTGAATGTTTAAAATACATGAGCAACATGTCACTTTACGGGTTCCGCATACATAAAATATATTTCAGTTGCGACATCTACAGGCTTCCGTACCAGTCGACCACGAAATCCCTTTTATGTTTTGTCAACATATCTTATAGCTGATCAAATACATGTACATAGGCGTTGGAAGCAACCCCCCCCCCCTGTTCCGACGCCTATGATGTACATGTATATATAATTTCACTTTAGCTTATGTCTGTTCAATTTCTCTTCACTATGGTGATTCAATCAATCTCGCACATTTGGAAAGACTAACGGTAGGAATATTAATTTCAGCTGTGTGTCATGGGCGTTACATTTTGGCCCATTAGGGCTTGTAAACTTAAAAAAAATCTGTGGTCCGATGTCCTTGGAACCCCTTGCATTGGTATCCTGCGTAAGGTATGCTTGCTTAAATATTCCTCTTTGAGAGAGATAAACATTATATCATTACAGGTGAAAGAAAGGTTGATTTCGTGTATGGTAGCTTGAAAATGCCACCTCGGGAATTCCATAAGCTTTCTTTAAAGGGGGCTCGTTTTCTGGAATCATGCATCACAATGTATCCAATAACCAGGAAAAAAACAAAAACAAAAAACATGTCCAGTGAGGCATGTATTGTAAAACATGTAAGATTTCTGTCACTCTTCAACTATCAGGCTTTGAACAAAAAAAATATTGATCCGCCAGTAGTGTGTGTGTTAACTGTTTGTTTTTTGGGATGACCATATGCATGCAGTAACTTTTATTGGGGAATCTAAATCGATTAGGGACATATTTAAGTGTCCGAAAATCCCGTTATTTGATACATTTAGATAATAAACAATAAATATAATATTAAATCTACGGACCTTGGTGTTTTTATTGTCATCATTGGGATGTTCTGTTGGACAATATTTGTCGGAGTTACGGAACTTAAAAATCGTTATGAATTTCAGGGCGGCGTAATTTTCATACAAAATTATATATATATATATATATATATATATATATATATATATATATATATATATATATATATATATATATATATATATAAATGTATTTGTTTCAATCTCCGGCAAACGCATATAGCAGGAGAATAAAAATTGATATCTATATGCCAATTTCGCTTACCATATGTCTACTGATCTATTATCGTACGTCAAAAATCAAATATTTTCTAAGTTTTTGTTTATTTGTTGGTTCCCACGTAATTATCATAAGTGGCCTTAAACAATCTCAACAAAGGAAATAAAAATAAACAAAATAAAAAAATAGATTATCTCCCGACTCTCCAAATATGTCACATTCAACACTTACTTCGCGTAGTAAATGGCATTTGTAAGTAAGTGTAAAACAACGAGTGTTCTCTCTGTACAAAGCTAAACACCCGTAAGGAAATTTCTCTCTCCGATACAAATCGGAGTCACTCAGGTGAGACGAATGTTTTAAGTATTCCGGAGGTCCTAGTTAACTTGCGGCACAATTCACTTGTAGACGGACGGAGCTAGGACATACATTTACCTGGATACCTATTGTCTTCTCTCACCTTTGTTTACATTTTAAATTACAGGTGACAATACCCAATTAAGTGATTATGTGACCTTGAATCCGTCCGTTATTCTAACATTTAACGCTGTTTATAATTTCCGCCTTTTCTTGGTCAATTACTTCTTAAATACCATTTTCACCCTTCTTTGGAATACGAAGAAGAACAACGAAAATCATGTGGATCTATGTGATATTTTTCATCTCTGTGAAATTTCAGTTCAGCATAAGTCAAGGTAAGTTTATTTTCATATAAATTTAAATTATTTTATGTCCATTAGTATAGTATTTGTAAAAGTCGTAATAATAGGTCGCTGAAGCGGTCTGGCGGTACCGAATGACCAGAGATTTATTTTCTTGATTACCGTTACTTATACCTTGTTGTTGATCAAACGGTCTGTTAAAGCATGCCCGTGTTTTCCCTGTGATATTAAGTTTCCCACACGGTTTCCTGATAAGTTTAAATGAGAGAGAGAGAGAGAGAGTTTTAAAAGCCAGTGATGTGTATCAGGTTTGACAAGAGATTTGTACTGAAATAGATCACAGATGACCACTAACAGTAATCAGTATTGTCTATGTAAGTTTCAACCTGTACCTCATGTATTTATCCTCCGGTAGTTTTGTCCTATTAATACACTTCTATTCTTACTAATATACATTATTTATCTTTTTAAGTAAACATCTATTGTTTGGTCAGATAGGTTACAGGTGATCTACTTTTCACTTTTTAGTCTGATTTAAATTGTCGGTAACTGTTATTGTTTCTGTCGATTACAGTTCAGTTCCATAATTTTATTTATTTCATGATTTCATCAAGAAGCCCCAAAACGGGCTTTGTCGATCACCCGCGACCCCACCCGATTTACAAAACACCTGACTCATGGGACAATAAAAATTTACTCTTTAATTATTGTTACCCTCAATGTAGGTGCGTCACTGCATGTTTGGCGGATTCAGAGGAGACGGACGTGCCAGATAACACTCCCACTAAATTCATTGCCGTTGAAACCGTACATCAGCGTCGGAAGCAAATTGAAACTGTGGGAGGGGGGGGGGGGGGGGCTAAACCAACTTAAAACACATACACACGCCAGAAACGTCTGGGGGCTAAGCCCCAATTTTTTACACCTATGTCTATCTTTGCAAAAAAAGTGGGGGGGGGGGCTAAGTCCCCCTAGCCCCGCGGTTCCGACGCCTATGCCGTATATAATCAAATAATCATATACATGTATATATATACTGTATTCTAGAAGTATTTTCACACACCTATGCCATGTTCACTTAAAAAAATACTAGGTTGGATAAATGATGATACAGAAACGTAATATTTTGTGAAGTATAATTTGATAAAAAAATAATACAAAAACCAAAACCGGCATTAATTGATTCCGGAAAAATAACTCATCTTCTAAACGAGTATCCTGTATCTCTCTCTCTCTCTCTCTCTCTCTCTCTCTCTCTCTCTCTCTCTCTCTCTCTCTCTCTCTCTCTCTCTCTCTCAGTTTCTAACAATACAATACGTCAAAGGTGTAGTTTTTAGTTTAATTGCCAAGGCGTAGTTTTTAGTTTAATTGCCACGAGTTCCGATTTCACATTAATACCAAAACCTGTGAACTTCATCTACATGATTACATATACTAACATCGTTAAATCATCTCCGATTTTCTTTAAGTTATAAAGATTTCAAAGAACATTTGCATGTCATGATAGATAATGTATGTACAAGAAAAGACGATGCCTGAAAACAGAAAATTAAACCAGTCCTATCATTACAGAAGGACAAATGCAGACATTGAAATTAGCACAGGAAATTACAGTATTACAGGGAATCCAGGTTTTGTTACTTTTTGTTAAGGACACCCATTAACCAAATGTCATGCAATGTTATTGTTCAGTTTTTTTTCTATAATAAAATGTTATTATTTTCTGATTACAATAATTGCATTCTTTGAAGTTGTTGTTGTTTGAAGTTGTTGTTGTTAACGTCCCTCTCAAAAATCTTTCACTCATGGAAACGTCACCAAATGCCGTTGATGGGCTTCAAATTTTGGCCTATGTTCGGCACTTACGGCCATTGAGCAGTGGGGTTCTTTAACGTGCCGACACCTATTGTGGCGAGTGACCTCGGTTTTTACTGTCTCATCCGAAGGACCAAACCGACCTGCCGCCGGCTGGACTCGAACTCACGACCTCACGATCAAGAGTCGAGCGCGCCACCGATTGAACCAGGCCGGCTCCACACATTCTTTGAAAAGTTATATACAAAATTGAGATTCAACGGAGATAAGGAGCTCTAGTGTCCTAAACACTTTGAGAGTTCCAGTTGGGTCCGAATTCATCAAATGCACTCAATACTCAAGCTGAAGTTTTATCATATCAGTTTGACTATATGTTTATACAGGTAGCTGTTCGTAAAACTTCTGGATCTAACGGAAAAGGTAACACGCGTCTATAATTTTTCAGCATTCACACTTAGGAGGCAGAAACAATGAAAGTCTAGAATACACACGTGTCTATATCATATTTATCATACACATTATATACTAAATGTATTTTATTGATTGACATAGTTACGACCTCCTGTGCATTCACATAACAAAATTCGGGTCATACCGGTACTGACCAGTATGATTTTCCAGTAAAAATGAATATACTTTGAGTACGGTACTAAAAATTGGAGTATGTACTAAAGATTGGTTTTTATTTTGTTAAGTTTTATTCAAATGAGCAATACTTTTCATCATTAATAGGTCAACATGATATAAACATGTCCGTGACAGAGGGGGCTTGAATTGTTCTGGTTTATATAAACTATGCAAGACATGTGCAGGAAATACGGCGAGTTACAGGCGCTGCTTAGTAATTCGTTTTGCTTAAAATGAAAAAAAAAAAAAAAAAAAAAAAAAAAAAATCGCGACCGGATGTTAATATTGGGTTTTATATCTCCAAAAATCTCCAAGTAGGTTCGAGTTTTCATAGACTTGCGGTGCAGTACGTGATGTTTTACAGTGCAACACCGCAAGTAATCGTACAAAACCATATGCATCTGAATGATACTGTTGACTCGGATAATCAGTTGGGATATGTACTAAAACAATAGCTGATTGTTCATACATGGGGCTGATAGACCCTTTTGGGAAAGGATTATGTGCCCTTTCAACTAGGAATTTTACGTGGCAATGGGCTAAATTTGGTAAAAAATAGTACTAATTATGATAATTTTACTGATAAAATTAAAAATAAAGATACAAAACGTGTGATTCATTTATCTCTCTATTAAACTGACAACCTGGAATTTTATCTGTAGACATGAAGATATTAATTCAGCATTTTTTGCCTATATATATATATAAAAGGTTAGGTACATAGTGAACATAACTGGGAAATGTTTGCTCAAAATTGGGAAAATGTAGCTGATTTTGCATTGGGAATGGATCCTTTAATCGGACCGACATGTTGATGATATTAATCTATTAATCTCTTTCATAAATGGAGATCAAGGACACTTTTATGAATAACCAATACGTGTTTATGAATATCAACCAATTGATTGTTATTTTAGTGCATGCTATTCTCTAACTGTTTATCAGAGTGAACAATATCATTCAGATTGGTTATTCATAAAGGATACTAATGCTTTCCAAAGTTATATAGGTTTACAAAAGAGGACGTAACAAATGCCCAAGACGATTGTTTCTGTCAATAAGACTTCATCAATGTAATCGAGCTCGAATTTGAAATAAATGTATATTTCCGAAAAAAAAAATTTATCATGCAAGGACGAATAATAAATCGAAATGTACGTATTGCAAATTCCGTTTACGAGTACCTACTGTAAAATGCATGTATTGGATTTGAGAAGTTTAGAATTTAAATGGTGCTATCTATGAAGTTAAAATTGAAGTATATTTGTATGTGAGATGACATGGTGGTCGCCAAGTCGGACGCGTGGGTTTTGTCCGGATACTCCGGTTTCCTCCCACAGAAAGACCCCCCCCCACGCCAATATCAGGACCAACGAGAGACATTGATATAAATTGACATAACTTGTTTGTCAATCTAAAGTTTTAATAATGAATACGTCATTTTTACAAAAGTCAATATTTAAAATGTTAATATTTTCCTTCGAATATTATATGAATTTTTGTTTTCATCGCCTGAAGAGATGTTATACAATTATCACCACGATCGCATACTTTTTACAATGTAGGACAATAATTGTCATATTGTCCGATGTTGGTTTTGATTTTATCTTACTAATTTCCGCCGGAAGCATTATGTAATGATACGAATCTTCATTGCAATGCAATCAACAAATGCAACCATCGATTTCATCTGGAAATAAATGCTTGGCTTGATTTTGTTGTCGCAAGATCAAAGTTGTTTGTTTTTTATATTGAGTGGTCTCTAATAAGACACACTCCAATAAATGCTGAATAAAATGGTGTCATAAACTTATCATTACGCTTGCGCAACCTTACGAGGTCACGTAAGATATACGCCAAGAGCACGTGCAAACCTTTTATGATTATATCAATCTAACGTAACATCAGTTTCAGAGTGTTAATGGGGTTCCCAGGTTGATTGAGTTCTTTGCACCTTTTTGTAATAATTTATGTGGGTTGGATTAAAAAAAAAGTGAAAAATGCTAAACCGGTTAACTAAACAGAATGTAATATAAACGTTAAAATTTCAAGTATGTTGTGACTATTATGTAAGTGTACTGCCGATATAAAATATAATTTTATGATAATAAGAACTGTAGGCTCTCCACATTTCAATGCTGAAGTGATATTCATAATTTTTTTCACATAGAAAACTTAAACTGATGTACTGCTGAGAAGCCCTTTCCAATGTCATTATTCGCCGCCAGGAGGCGGCGAATAGATTTCAAATTAAGTTAGGAAGTAGTATATGGAAGGAGCTGTTAGTTTCTTTGAACGCGGAAGTAATGACGTAATAATTTTATTTGAGGCAAAAACGCTATTAAATTTCAGATATGAAAGTGATGTTGGTTTGTTTCATAAATAATCAGCATCTAAATTTTTTTAATGCAATTAAGGTATAATACCGCGATTCGTATTTTTTGTAGAGACATAGACATAAGAAATGAAATAAACGATAAGTGGGAGACATTAGTCGAAATGATGGGAGCAATCATTACGTGATTGCTTTTGATTTTGATAAGAGCATGATATCCTATTATATAAGTTTAGTGGACGACGGAAATTTGGAACAAAATGTTTTTTATCATTTAAAATGATTTCCTTTGTGCAAAACGGAATAAATATAACACCGAAAACGAAATGTGTCGTATGAAATATTGATGATTGGGAGAACAACAAAGTGAAAACGGGTCGGACGATTTACCGAAACAGACCTTAATTACTGAAGCACACCATTTTTACTTTTATTTCGACAGAAAAACTGTAGTACATGTAGTACATGTTAAAGTCTACATATAATAAAATGTTACTTTTAACACGAGTTTTGTGTAATAATGGATAAAGTCAGAATTATCATGTTAAACAAGATCGAACTACTCTAGCCGGCTAGGCCAACAATGAACGAAACAGACTGGAATATGGACTTGTTTTAAAAAAAATAATTCTGAATTATTCCATAAATGTTTTTCTAAATTACGTTTTATATACATGTACATGTATACTTCCTTTGAAATACCTTTGGCGGCGAATTGATGCTTTGCATCAAGTTTTTCTTGTATTGTTTTGTGCCGGAATAAACTTTTTGGAACCCGATAATTTCTATAAATACAAATATTATTTGAATAGACCATTTTCGAGTTCTTGTGTAATCCGTTTTTGGATCCGGATTTGTTTGTGCCGCTACAACTTTGTTAGCCTTAGCGATTTCCGGTATGTGTATTTGCGTCGATCAAGAAATAAAATGCTAAAGATTTCATACAATAGATCAAAATGTCAAAACATTCCATTTTGTTATATTGATCAGACATTAACGTAATTTGCTTTTTACACAAATGGACCGACAATAATCTGGCCTTCAAATATAACTGCATTTTATTTCATGATCGACGCAAAGACATATACCGGAAGTCGATAGGGGTAGCAAAGTTGAATCGGCGCACGAAAAATCCAGATCCAAAAAACGGATTACATAAGAACTCGAAAATGGTCTATTCAATGAAGGGGTCTCCGTGACCGAGTGGCTTAAATTTAGCATCGTGCTTTAACATTTCAAACATACAAAGTTACAAACCATAATGGACTGGTCTTAAACAATAGACGAGTGCATACCACTCAGATATTCAGGGGTGAAAGGGTTAAACCACAGAGTATCTCGTCTTTTATCAGCCCTGCGGTCAGTTTGAATAAAGGTCGAAAGTGTTGTAACTTTGCCCGTAAATTAACGTTTACGTAACTCTAGACGTAACTCGAGTTACGACTTTATTTACGTGTGCGTAATTTCAGTTTCATTTAAGGTCGTAAACGTATGTTGCCATGTTAATCTACACTTAGATACGTGTGAAAGTAGTAGCACTTCGAAGCAGAAGTAGACTTAAACGCAAGTTGAAACGTAGGGAGAATGATACGACCTCAAATAAAATTTATTTTAGACATTTTAGACAAGTTTGGACGTATACGCGTAAAGCGTAAAGTTACGACCTTTAGTGAAACTAGCCCCTGGTTCTTATGCCCAAACATCTGATCGTTTATTGCTCCGAGAATATTCTCAAATCCATACATTTTAGCAAGGCATATTGAAAGTATTTACAATTCTGATAAGTTAAATATTAATCTTTACGATGGTCGGGTCCCGATGAAAGTTCTACTCAATGTTTCTAGGCATTTTAAACACAACCTCACTCTGTAGGTCAGGTTCAGTGCAAAGATACGTGACAAAGCAAATAAAAATAAAAGCTAATCAAGTCTTTATAACGAGAAAGATGTAGATACATGTGAGTTATGATTGACATCTCGTCTTACCTGTCTTGTTGATAGACTGGACTATTTACTGTAGTAATTGATAGAATTTCCGGTTAGCGCACTTGTGATTTACCACGTGATCAGGACCAGAATTCACCAAATTCACTAAATACTCAAAGCTCAGTTTTTATTTCAGTATTTTGAATAAACAGCCTTTTGTAAAACGCCTCGATCGGACTGAAAAGGGAACAAGTTATTATTTTCCATCATTGCCATAAACGTTTTTGGGTCAGTCGTAATAGAATTGTCCCGTGAAAAATGAATAAATACATTGAGTAAGTATACGGTACTTAAAATTCTCGTATACAAATGTACACTCAAACAAGTCTTTGATATTTCTGAAGTTTTCTCCAAAAGAGCAATTATTTCATCATTATTTACAATTAACAACGGGACAATACAACGCAGTTTTAACAGGGGTAGATATTATATCAGGTCTAAGTGGTTTGTTCTCTTCAATGCTCCGGTAAAAGATAGTTTGTATCATTCACTATAGGGTATTCATGGCAATTTGAATTGTTATAAAATGCAGTTATTCGGCGATCAGCCATTTTGAATTCGATGCGAACTAAATATTAAGACTGACGTCACCTGGAAAAATTATAACCGGATGTAACTAATACATGCATTTAAAAGGACTTGACTTTGAGGAAGGATATTCACTTTCACTAAAATACCTAGTTACGAAAATCTGATAGAGATTGCGAAGATGGCAACAAAATAAACACTTGGACGATGAAATATAAAAATCACTGGTACTAAAATATTAATCGAAAGAGAGTTCATGAGACAATACAGAATTAGGTGCAAATTGTACACTCACGGACCTGGATCAGGTGACATGGAGGAGTAGGCACCCCCCGTCGACGCAGTCCATAGTTGATTTTCAACTGAAATAATCAGGGATTGAATCATCGTCATAATTGGTAAAGTAGATTGAACAACCACTATCAAACACACGATTCAACATTGCACTCAGTGAATAACTGTAATTGCAAACAAGGTCATTATACCGACAATAAAATTTACAAAATGTTAACATTAAACGCGATTCCTAACATCCATGTGACAGCAACTTGTCATTAAGTAGTTTGCCTCTGTATATTAAATGTTCATATGTTGAAAACGTCCTGGCATATCGGAAACCTTGTGTTAATATTTAATACATTCGCATACCATTTATTGATATTACACGTCCCGCGTAAGAGGAATGGGCGTATTAACTAATTATAAGGTACATCTTCAATACATTCAATTGGATAGTTGTTGAGGCGTCTGTACCAACTGTGACGAGGATTCGTTCCTCACGTATTTCATTTAGATTTGACTGTGGACTCACGGCGGGTGTGACCGGTCAGCAGGCGATGCTTACTCCTCCATGGCACCTGATCCCACCATTTGATTTCAAGAGGCCCGTGTTTGTCAATTTTTTACCAGATTTGTGCTTATAACCTGGACACCCTAAAGATTTATACTTTGGTATCTGAGACTTTTTATATAGTTGTGATTTCGTCATATTGAAACAAATGAAACTGTTAATTGTTCCGATGTTATGAAAATAAATAGTGCAAAAGACACATTTTAAAGCATTAACAACATTGATGTAACAGAGGACTATATATATATATATATATATATATATTATATATATATATATATATATATATATATATATATATATATATTTATATATATATGTTATCATGATGTCACGACCGCGTTGCGTTTGTAACCGTTTTTACGTCATTTCATATTCATTTTTATATTTCCAAATGACCTATTCAAGATTCGAATTATTTTACCGTTCTGGCGCACTAGATATTGTAGATATTGCTAGGGAAAAGATAATAACGAGTCTACTAGTAGGTCACATCCAAAAGTTTAACAAACAACTATATAGTCAATATATATATAAAGTCGTTCAGCTTGAATGTCGACGGATTTTGGTGACTTTGGACTCTGGGAATGGACAGGGAAGTATGCCAGGTGATCTGGTCATATGGGTTTTCTAAATGTGCTACGGGGTTTCCTTCACTACTTAAAGGGGGCATTAGCTGTGTTTTTTCCTTTCGAACTATTTAGATTGATAAACAGTACCAAAAAAAAAAAAAAAAAAAAAATATAAAATAAAAAAAAAATAAAAAATGAAAATGGGTATAACATAATCAAATTTTCATGTATTTTGTGAAAAATTATTGAGAAGTCCAGGGTTGTCATTTTTTCAATTGCAGTTGATTAACTCTCAGGAATGTCAGATAGTATTCAGGAGCACGCCCATATACAGTGGCTCAGTTTCGCAAATCTTAAATGCTGATGACATTTTTACCGAGTTTGACCTTTTCACTCATCTTTTTTCCGTGTACCATTTGCGAGAGGTGTGGTATACTTACAGGAGACACTGACTCCTTCCGGACACCTGGTCCCATCTCGTATGGGATTTGCATTTGTTCTTCATGATGAAATCAGTTGTATTTCTAATTTTTGGTATTCTAATCGATTTGGACTGTCGATTATTGTTATTGTCCATCAAGAAGAAATAGTAAAAATAGAAAATAATAATAATAATAATAATAATAATTTTTATAAATAAATCAAATTATATATTTTTGGACAGTCACTCGTCTGAATACATTGGTCATGTCGTTTTCAGTCTCGCTGAATCATCTTACTTATAGGCTATTACTAAGTCTGACCGGATGTACGTGTAAGTTTAAGTGGTCAAATGGACAGATTCAGTCTGAATGACTTAACCTCTTGCCGATTACAAATGGAAATTAAACACGCATTACATGGCTACGCTTGAATAACTATTGGTGTAAACAACGATACAGATAAATGAACAGATGTACCTAACTGTTAAAATCCATTAGTACTGAAAACATCCATGTTTGACCCCTCCGGCACACTACAGGTCAACAAAAAAACAACAACAACAACAACGACAACAACAAGGACACAGACATAAACAACAGCAACCGTTACTTGAACATTATTGAGTATTGATGTGTTCACTTTTAAAGTTTCAGTTTTAAAGTTAAAATGACAGTATTATAACTAAAGTGGCATGAAATCCAAATCTATAGTAACCTACGAAAAACCAAATCAAGGCGCGCGCGCGCACACACACACACACAGTGTGCATGGTATGAAAAGTCAGTTCGCCTATTAGTTAAGCAAATTTATATATATATATATATATATATATATATATATATATATATATATATATATATATATATATATATATATCCATTACGCAATTCAAAGTAATCAATTGTATATAGATTATTACCAAGACCAAAACAAAATGCTCAAGACGATAGTTTCTGTCAATAAGACTATATCAGTCAACAAGTAACAACAGCAAGACAACTGTTTGTTGTAAGGGTCCTATAAGTCAGGTCTTTCTCTCTGTAACTTCTCTCTCTCTCTCTCTCATCCGTGCTTGTATGTGTTTGTGTGTTTATACATCAGTAAATATGTTTGATGATGTTTGATTCTTCGGGAGGGTATGATGCCACCGTAAAACTCAAATCTTGAAATTTTACTTACGTTTTATCGTACATGTACATAAAAAAACCCGAGAGATGCTGGCGCGTAAGTATTTTGGGTATTACATTTTCATATATAGTTACAAGGTACACGTATTTAATTAGAGCTTTTACTAAATACATAAAACGTAGCCGGGGAAATAATGTAAAGTACATATGTTTTAAACCTATCGATATCAACATCAATTCAACATTAGATAATGGAGGCCCCGGAGGGAAAAATAAAATAAAGATATTCTAATTATAATTTCTGATATGTTTTGGAAAGTATAGTAAAAATAAGGAAATGTACGCTTATCCAAACGGAATTATGCAATAGAATGTAATAAAAGAGATAAGTTCCATCACATTTAACATATTGGATCACTAGGAATGCTCTCTTGCGTTGGATATCTAATCCCTTTTCAGAAAGTTATATGTACTGTATAGATGTAATCTTGTGGTTAATAATTTGTTTTCTCTTTTAAAATCACAATAATCCATAGAATATACATGGAGATTTCATTTGCTTAGCAATCATACTAATGAAAAAAGAAGACCATGTAAGAAATCATAATTATTAAATAAAAAAGTTATAAGATACTCTTGGATGGCACGTTGTGCTATTGTATGAGCGTTCGTCTCGCTAACCAAATGTCTCGTGTTTGATTATCAAATCTCACATACGACCAAAGACTCGGGTATTAGACGTACCTGTCAGAGATGGAGTTTTCAGGTGTCCCGTTTGTCGACAGGCATAAATGTGTCACTCAAATTTCACTTGTGGATAGAAACATGTGGAAGATGAAATAGTATTGTCAGAATATTAGTTTGTTTGTTTGTTTATTGTTGTTTAACGTCCCACTCACAGAATATTAGTACAAAACACAGTGTGTATATATATATATATATAAATTATATATATATATTATATATACTTATCGCATGTAAGTATTTAGTATTAAATACAGAGATATTTACAGATTCATTTTAGTAAACAATAAAATGATATCAAAGTATGACACATTGTAATGAATATTTATTGGTAAGTACATGTTTTGCCATATACTACATAAAGAACATCATTGTTTTGTTTTCGTGATTTTTGTCAACCTGAAAACAAAGGTCACCTGTCGTATGCAGCCACTTTTTCAATTTCCCTTGAGTGACTGCTGAAAACAGGTTTTACAGTATATATATATTAGATGTATTGTTTGAAATAGATTACAATGTTGACAATACGATATGTACAGTTAGTTGGGTGTACTTATTTATCTCTATAGATAATCAAAAATTATAATAAACTAGGCTATAGTAAATCGATGTTTTACCATAGTTAATCAAAGATCTTACCATACTTAATCAACATTTTTACAATAGTAAATAAAAGGTTTTTTCCATAGTAAATCAAAATTTAACTATAGTAAATAAAAGTTTTTACCATATAAAATCTAAGGTTAACTATAGTAAATATTATTAACATAATACCAATGTAATAATGCTCAAGACGATCGTTTCTGTCAATTAGACTTCATCAGTTGAGCTCCAATTTAAATAGATTTTCTAAAGAAAAAGTGGTATCAGACAAGGCCAAATAATAAATCTAAACGTATAACCAAACTCCGTCTAAGAGTAACCACTGTAAAAAGATGGCTATCCTAGCTTTAGAAGAATTTAGAAATTTAAATGTGCTATCAGTGCCAAATAGTACTTTAGTATAAGATTATCAGCTGGTACCGAAATACCAGGTACTAAGTTTATTTACACCCTCGGGGACTCAAACGGTCCACCAGCAGTGGCAACGACCTAGTGGTTATAAATATTATAAACCTAATACCAAAGTTACAATGCTTAAGACGATCGTTTCTTTCAATTAGACTTCACCAATTGAGCTTCAATTTAAATAGATTTTCTAAAGAAAAGGTTGTATCAGACAATGCCAAATAATAAATCTAAACGTATAATCAAAATCCGCCTAAGAGTAACCACTGTAAAAAGATGGCTATCCTAGCTTTAGAAGAATTTAAAAATTTGAATGTGCTATCAGTGCCAAATAGTAATTTAGTATAGGATTATCAGTCCACCAGCAGTGGCAACGACCTAGTGGTTATAAATATTATAAATATAATCCAAAGTTATAATGCTCAAGACGATCGCTTCCATAGTAAATCAAAATTTAACTACAGTAAATAATTTTTTTTACCATAGTAAAAAAAAAATTTTACCATAGGAAATCAAAGTTTAAGTATAGTAAATAAAAATTTTACCATAGTAATTCAAAGTTTAAGTTTAGTTAAACAAAGTTTTTACCATAGTAAATCAAAATTTAAGTAAAAATAGTTAATCAAAATTTGTACCATAATAAATCAAGGTTTGTACTAAAGTCAAAACATTGATGTTCTATAGTAACCCCGGCGGCATGGGTTTTCGATGATCTAAGAGCCTTTCCGAATGATCCGATGATAACGGAAACGTAATGAAATCGTCGAATTTAACATATTGTCAAAAAACATATGACGGCGCAATACTATAATTTCTGTAGTAAATCAACGTGTCAAAGTAACAGTATTTCTTGTCAGTGTAAATGACTTCGTTTACTGCAATGCCGCATAACAAACCTGTTATCTCCGCTAAAGAGGAAAATCGTCCATATAGAATGCTCCGTATTTGATTACACCTTAAGGCTGTAATTCCTATCAGTATTGTCACTAAATCTCTCTCCATTGAATATCTAATTATGCTGAACAGCTCTGAAAATATTCACAATTAACTAGTTGACTGTTCAGTGTTTAGATTAATAAGAGTTATGTTTTTTCCCCACACTGTTGGATGTAAGATACCTCACGTTTAAGCGCGAGTCCTAACCGCTCGGCCATGGAGGCCCCAAGGGGGTCGGGTGGGTTAATGCATTGTGCTGTCACACTAAGATGTATTGCTTGTTTTTTTTTTGCATTTTTGTTTAACGTCCCACTCAAGAATCTTTCACTCTTATGGATATGTCACCAAATGCCTGTGTGAAGGGCTTCAAATTTTGGCTTATGCTCGGCACTTACGACCATTCTCTGACATGCCGACACCTACTGTGACACGGGACCTCGGTTTTTACTGTCTCATCCGAAGGACAGGATCTTTCTTATATGAAGTTTAACAAAACATTATATATTGTACACATGTAGTTTATAAAATTATTTCTTTTATGTGAAATAATCATGAATTTATATTGTGTGCCTGTTATTACGCTACTTTGTAAAAATAGGAGACGGAATACCTGAAGCATTGAATGGCGCGTAATGTTTTGCAAGGAATGCCATGCATAAATTCTTTTCTGACTTTTTTGTAGATCTAGATCGAGGTTTGGTTGTGTCCCTACTGCCTGATTACATGTTCAGTTCCGGTGAACTTGCAACATTCCCAGGAAACGTGGATGGATTCGCTACAAATGACAACCTTGACACGAGATATCTGTATTTCTATGACGTCACTGACGTCGTAAGCATGGCGTGTGATCCCATGCAAAACACAATGTATGTGCTGGATGGTTACTCTAAGAGTTTATATAAGATGGATAATTTCAATATATGGCTGAATGACACAAGAAGAAATGTATCACTTGTTCATCAAGGAATCTCACAGACGGTTTCCTCACAGATTACGTTCGATTGGCTATCCAGAACGATCTATTGGACCGACGAATTGTATAACTGGATTGGAGTACAACCGGTGGACACAGACGACAAAACGATGTACAAAATTATCGTTCATGATTTATATCAACCGACAGCAATAGCAGTAGATCCGGTTAGCGGGTACGTTTGATTGTTTTATCTTATAATTGTATACTTCAACAATACTGTACAGTTGCTTATTCCAGAAGCGGTGTAAATCATATATGGATACTTAAAAATTCTAAACAGCTTTTAGAAAATTTGAAGGCACACACTTTTTCTCGAATTCACAGTATCAAAACTTATGACTTCTCTACTCTTTACACAACTATTCCACATAAAAAATTAAAAGAAAGACTTTTCAGCATCATAGACAACTGTTTTTTCACTAAAGGTGTACCCGAAAATTTAAATATCTAGTGATTGGCTATCAGGATACTTATTTCGCCAAACACCACTCTGATTCTACACATAAATACACTGAAGTTGATATAAAAACATGTTGGAATTTCTAATAGACAATATATTTCTAATGTTCGGAGACGTGGTCTTTCAACAAACAGTCGGCATTCCTATGGGAACCAATTGTGCTCCTTTATTGGCCGACCTGTTCCTTTACTCATACGAAGCAGACTTCATTCAGAAACTGCTGAATCAAAAGAAGAAAAAGTTAGCGGTGTCCTTTAATTTGACATTTAGATATATCGACGACATTTGTCAATTAATAATGACAATTTTCATACATATGTCAATGCGATATATCCCAGCGAACTAGAAATTAAAGATACAACAGAATCAAGCACACACGCTTCATATTTAGACATTTTACTTAATATAAACACAGACGGGAAATTAGCAACTAAGCTATACGACAAACGCGACGATTTCTGCTTTCCCATCGTTAATTTTCCACATTTAAGTAGTAATATTCCTCAGTCACCCGCATATGGAGTTTATATTTCACAAATGATCCGGTATGCCAGGGCGTGTACAACATATGAAGGTTTCATATACAGAGGTATACTGCTCACTGACAAATTAATAACAGAGGAATATCGAAAACCGCATTTAATGTCAACGTTCCGCAAATTTTACGGTCGGTATAATAGTCTTGTTTGCGACTACTCTGTTTCACTAAGTGAAATGTTGAGTTGCCTTTTCGTTGGTTGTTGAGATGTCCGTACCAATTGTGACGAGGATACACTCCTCACGTGTTTCATTGGACTTGACTGTGGACTCACGGCGGGTGTGACCGGTCGACAGGGGATGCTTACTCCTCCATGGCACCTGATCCCACCTCTTGGTTTCCAGAGGTCCGTGTTTGTCCATTTTTACCGGATTTGTATCTATGTCCTGGATATTCTATTGATTTATACTTTGGTATTTGACATTTTTTTATATACTGTATATTTGGGAACTTCGCTCCAATGTAGTTTTCGCCATTTTCGTCAGTAGATGAGAGAGAGAATTAAAAATGAACGCAAAATGTTCAAGCTAAATAGTTAAAGCACGGACACAAATAACATCCATAAATCATGATGACTTAGGACGAAATTTAGCTCGAGTGAATACACTCTCTGACGTAATAGGGCGAAAATAACTACGTATACAGCAGTTTTCAAGGATCACGATGCATATGAGGACGACCAAGGGTGTAGGAAAGGAGAACGATCAAGACCGATGCACATTTCAGTGATTTTCATTGTTGATTGATGTAAATACACAATGTAAATGAATTTTGATATGGTAAACAATTTACAGACAACGGTAACATATGATTTGTTGTTCATGTACAATCATATGTTACCGTTGTTTGTAAATTGTTAAACACTTAATTTAAAAAAATCAATGTCGACAAAGGAAAATGTTAGAGTGCACTCGATCGTTGTAGCGGATGGATCCAAATCGAGCTACGCTCTCGTTGAAATATGATGATACGGATAGTCCCCGAGGATAGAAATAATTATGTTGTTTTACATTTATTACGTGTCCCTTATTTATTTAATTATGTACACAAATTTGAAATTAATTCCTCTTGTAACGATGTCATGAAATATATAAAATGAATGGAATTACAATCAGAGAAATAGTTCCTGTGGAATTTCTTATCCAACTGCAGTGCAATACGACGATATGTACTACATGGGTGTATGAACTCTGTATCTGTATGTCAACACATGAATGGTGGATGAAACCATACTAACCTAGTGATGAGAAAAATAGTACGTGTGTAATGAGTAAATATTGGATATGTAATGAGTAAAACTAGTGTATGTGATTTGTGAATGAGTTAAAATATTGCACATGTAATACAGATTATTACGTGTGTAATGTGTGAATGATAAATATACCGTGTGTAATAAGTTTTTGAATGACTTTGTATGCAGTATTTGTAAGAAATTGACCACAATTTCAACCCAGCTGTAAATTGCTCAAATTTATGAACACCACTAACCGGAATTAATTTAATGTCCGCATAGTAAATACCTACAGACGATTTGTATACACCATTAAACTTATGCCGGTGTCCAGTAGTTAATAATGTCAGTTGACCAGGTACGAAGTAGCTGTGCCAATGCTTAATGAGATGTAAATTCATCGTCCATTTTGATATATCTAAAATGATCATTGGATTCCAAAAACCGAACTTGCCTAGACTATGTTGAAAAAGGAATTAATCTCTTTGTTGAGAATACGATTGCTAGGTCATTGTAACACTCGTTTGTATGAGATAGAATTTAGAACCATTAAGTATTGTAATATAAAGAACATAAATCTTGAATTTTGGTGATGATGGAGTGATCGCGTCGTTTAGTATCCTCGGTATTACTAGGTTGTTTTCAAGTTTATTACTAAACCAAGCAACAGTACACCTTTTCATTTCTCAATTCAAATGGCAAGCGATTACTTATCAGAGCAATATTTAAGTTTCATACATAGATATTTACAGAACTGCAGATACAGGCATACTTGATGTTCTAAGATAATAAAAATAATTTCTCACGGATTTTGTAAACCTGAAATAAATTCACTTTTTATTTACGGATCCGGTTTATATTCCGAACCGGTTTCGGTCACTATGTTTTGTACGTCCTTTATGTTAAGTGTAACAGGCGAATACCTTAAATAGACATTAATAGATATGTTACATCTCTTGATATGCAAATTAGATCTTTAATTGATACCTTTACCGTCAAAATGATCTGTATCAAAGCGCACCTAGCCATTATATGCTAATTCGTGTTATGTATATTCATACAGTCCCCGGGCTTCCTTTTTATAGGAATAAATACCGAGGTTATATAAGTAAGCTTTTTCCCTGCATCTCTAAATTGTGATGTATGGTGAAGAATAATCAAAATATAAAAATTGTGGTTAAAACTTTTTCTATGAAATTTAATTCCATGGTAACACGACAATCAAATCGATACATAACTCTATCCGCAGACAATGATATCAAGAGAAATTCGTGCAATCTAAATTAGTGTACTGTTGACGAGAACGATAAAACAGAATGTATCCATATTCCTTACAAAACACTTCCATCTCTTGTTGTCTGTATTTCGATCGTTAACGCCCCCGTAATACAAATTTGATCACCGCAGGTTCGAGCCCCGCTGGAACCTAAATATTATAAACATAATACGAAAGTTATAATGCTCAAGACGATCGTTTCTGTCAATTAGACTTCATCAGTTGAGCTCCAATTTAAAATGTATGTGCTTTTTCTAAAGAGAAAGTGGTATCATACAAAGCCAAATAATAAATCTAAAAGTATAGCCGAATCCGTCTAAGAGTAAACACTGTAAAAATATTTGAAAGATAGAAAACTTTGGAATTTAAATAGTGTTATCAGTGCCAAATATTAATTTAATATTAGATTATCAGCTGGTACCGAAATACCAGGTACTACGTTTATGTATACCCTCGGGGACTCAAGTATTCCACCAGCAGTTGGAACGACCTAGTGGTTATAAATATTATAAACATAATACCAAAGTTAAAATGCTCAAGACGATCGTTTCTGTCAATTAGACTTAATCAGTTGAGCTCTAATTTAAAATGTATTTGATTTTTCTACTGATTTTTGTAAGCAAATTAGCTTGTGGAAGGCAGGTGGTCTCTTCCCGGGTACATTGTAACCGGGTTCTCTCCTCCAACATTAAAAACAAACCGCCACCATATAATTGAAAAATTGCTGAGTGTGGCGTAAAACATTATTCAAAATCAAGATTCTCCATGATACCAAAGATTTATCGGAGGCCCGTGTCCAATGTTTACCAATATCATCTATTGGCCCTCCTGACAGTTAATATAATGCTTTGGTATGCGTACTTTAAATGTTATGAAATATACATACAATTATTATCAAATTAACTGCAATTCATTTTCTCTGTTTTCAATTGTTTTAGATTTCTGTTTTGGGCAGAACATGGGGAAAATACATACATTGAGAGATCGTTTCTAACGGGAGAAAATCGAACTGTTATTCTTGCTAATGTTGCACAAATCCCAGATCTGGTACTAGACCATCAAGAAAAGAAAATATATTGGCTCGATATCTCGAACGACGGAATAGAATCATCTAATTACGACGGAAGTGAGCGCCAGATCCTACGAAGGTCAACAAGTACATATCTTGATATGGGAGGAGTTACACTTTACAAGGTAACCTAACAACAAGGACTGTCAGACAAAACATGACACGTAGCAAATAGTTTTATGAAAAATATTGATAGAGAGTATTGAATGTCCACACTTTGCACGTGTATCAGTAAATTGTCATTTCGGCGACGAAAGAAAAATGGAAAAGCGGATTGTTATATAGAGTAGTATTATGTTTGATACCTTTCGCGTTTTTCATTGCATGAAAGTAAATAAATCAATCTAGTAATATCATCATCATCATCATCATCATCATCATCATCTCAGATAAAGCCATAGCTATGGCTAATGTTCATTATGGTATTTTGATTACCTGGTAAATAAACTATTAACCCGCATTCAAGTTTTTGCTGAAATTTTCACATGCATGATTTTTTTATTGGATCAACGCGTTTATTACGTAGCCTTGACGTCGAATTGAATGCTTAGCTTTGAATAGACGGAATAGATGAATACCACGTCATAATTGCTAGAACCTAGTTTGGTGTGTTATAAATGTAAAAAATATTTTTTTTTATATTCAACCAAGAATAATAACCGCTATTTAATCTTCAAATGGTAAATAAAACAATTATTATATATGCATTTTATTTTCCCTCTGACGCAAACGCAGTCGACAATAAAAAAAGGATATTTCCATGCTCCAACAATAACTTTATAATAATCTGATATTTTGATAACCTTAAATTTTTTAATATCAATGTAACAGTAATGCGTTGTCGAATATTGTCATTTAGAACCATTCGTGATTTGCAAGTACAAATGTGAACAAGCCGTGCAATCTTAACTTTGTTCTGTTGCTAGGTAAATATACTTCTTTTTATCCATGTATTTCAGGAAGAAATGAAAAATGCAAGTTATACAATAACATAACGAATTTAAATAAATTTCTATCACGTTATTTGTTTAAATTTTGTTTGTGTACGTGATTCATATATTTGTAATGTAATTATGCATGTCACCGAAGTGTGAAGTAGTCCAATGCCATGTTTTTGCGTATCACTACGCCAAGCCTAATTTCATTTTATATATGTTATTATATACGCAACATTTGTTTACTAGGCTGAGGGACAAAAATGCCCTGTTACACCCATTTCAGACTACAGTGAAATATTTGTAAAGAACCTCATATATCTTACTAGAACAAATAACGTAAGTAGAGGCATCACAATCCATCACGCATTGTCCCTTATGTTGTCAAAGGTTCAAATCTGCATTGAAAATGATTTGGAACATAATATTTAACCATTTCACCACTGAATATCCGAATGGAATGCTTTTCCCCATTGTTAAAGACCAGTCTATTATGGTCTGTGGGGTAGAAAGGGTTAAAGATATTTAGTATCTGTTTTGACTATTACAATCTTTCATAGGTTTGTGGAGTGGATAAGGAAAGCAACGTCCGAGCTGTAAGAATGTGGTTGTCAAATCTGAGGGTCTTTCGAGGATTGGACTTTCAGATTTCCGTGAGGGTGGAGATATCCCTTTCCATTAAACACACCCATATTAGATTAT
Organism: Atrina japonica; assembly: GCA_030159075.1. Lineage (NCBI taxonomy): Eukaryota > Metazoa > Mollusca > Bivalvia > Pterioida > Pinnidae > Atrina > Atrina japonica. Next base: position 310,862 of record BROG01000201.1, read on the forward strand.
TTTTCTCCCATGCTTCAAATGCATGTTTATGTACGTAAAGAAAACCTGACGCAACTTTTTAATGCACCGTATTCTCATTACATAGAAGTCCTACATTACAGAATAATACTGTGACGTCATAGCGTGTGTACTTTGTCTACAACCTATGACGTAAACAGAGAATTTCTGGCTTGGTAAAATTGCAGATACGCCTGTCCAAAATTGGGAGAAATGATATTTCCCCCGTTTGCTGCTAAAACTGAAAACTTGCATTTAGATTTTTTTCTTAGAAATTGTAGACAGGATTTCATTAGTTTATTTCAACGAACACTTAATATTATGTTGGGATATCCAAACATTGAGGGATGATTGCTTTATTAATATTTTAAAATATGTAAAATTTATAAGTAAATTTTATCTAATTTTGTTTCAAAGAACGTTGTGTGCGTCACGGAGTATTTGGCCGGCACAGTGGAATGTCTGGACAAAAGAAGTGGTATGTCTGTATGGAGTCATTATTTTGGAGTACAAGAACCTTGGGCAATCGAAGTTTATGACAAAGAATTACAGCAATCCGTTCCACGTAAGTAAAAAAAAAATACTGTTACGATATATTAGGTCAATTTAGTCTTGAGTTTACCTTTAATCATTGACAAACGGAACATCGGTATTGGTGTGTACGGAGAAACCCTTTTCTTTTTGCTGTTGTTACCACCACCGGTAATATTTCACATTTGGCACTAGCAATACTTGAAGTACTGATGTTATTTTGTTCACTTTATGAACTTATGACAATGAAGTGGGCGATCCTCAAAGTGCCACCTCTTTGACAGAAATTCTTACTAATGAAGTCTTATTGACAGAAACGATCGTATTGGACATTTGTTTTAGCCTTTTATCCGAGCAAAAGTATAACTTTGCTATTTTTTATGATATTTTAGTCAGATTTTTTACATCACATATGCAAACCATCCTTTTTCACTTAACTGCGGTGCTGTAACCCAGAACGGCAAAATGATGAAACTCCCCATAAAATTGGCAACGTTGTCACTACGATTGATTGTTCAGTGACCTCATTTTGCAGTAAACTGTATTATTTTTCCACCAATTGTTACTGGACTGCAGTCCAACGGTAAAGGTCCATTAATTGGAACAATTCTTTTTAATTGTACCCCCGATTTGTTCTTATTGTTCTGTCTGCGAGATGAAATATCTCCCTGAATACCATTACAATGTTTTAAAACTGAATACGAGCGATCAGTACCAAAAAAGCCAGTTACTGGGTTAATGTATACTGTCAGATTTTGGAATGGTCTACCATCAGCGGTAATTACTCAGTAGATGTAAATATAAACATGACACCAAAGTCGTAAGTTATATGGTTCTATCTAAAGGAGGTAACCCCCTAAGTATAAAATAATCAGTTGGTACTGACATACCATTTTCTGTTGTTTTTTTTAAGAACCAGCCCACCAGTTATAAACAGCGCCTTTTCAATGTATATCAAATTTTCCTAGAAAGAATTTGATATTACAGCATATAAGTGATAACATTCAATTTAAGATATCGTGTCATCTTAATTGCGATTTGTAACCAAAGGGGGATAACTCAATCTAACTATGGAACCGTTAGTGTTTATCCAAAGGCAATATATTTTAATAAACAAAACTATTCTTGATCGATAAAACTAAATGATAGAGTATATAAACAAGAGATGAAACGAATACCAAAATTGGTATACATAGTACAGCAATTGAACAGATAACTCAACTTTTCATTTCATTTAAATTCTAAACTCCTCTAAAAGTACGATAGTCATCTTTTTACAGTGTTTTCTTTTAGAACAATTGATGAAGTCTAATTGACAGAAGCGATCGTCTTGAGGATTTGTATTGGCCCTTATTTAAACAAACTATATCTTTACTACTAATAATAATTAATAATATTTATAACCACTAAGCCGTTGCCACTGCTGGTGGACCGTTTGAGTCCCCAAGGGTATACATAAACCTTGCACCTGGTATTTAGGTACCAGCTGATTAATATTTCGAATGGATAACACTGTATACATTTTAAACTCCTCTAAAACTGAGATAGTCATCTTTTTACAGTGGTTACTCTTATACGGTTTAAGAAAACATTTATGTTATCTTTGGCCCTGTATGATACCGCATTTTGTTTCGGAACTCTAATTTTATTCTAAATCTCTAATGATGTCTAATTGACAGACATGGTCGTCTTGATCATTAGTTTTTTTTGTACAAACATGGTCTCATGTGTATAATCTTTATTGACACCTAGTAATTAACATTAAAAGTAATTTCTTTTATCCCTATGGCGTCTACGTATTAGAAAGTAGTCTGTCTCTATTTAATTTTTTCATATGTTGAATATTCTGGTATATCAAATTTGTTCCAACGGAGTTCAAGCCTTCGCTGAGGTGATTTGAGGTACTTTATGTTTTTAAGCGTGACGCTCTCATCTGTCGGCCACTATTTTACAGCTGTGTGAAGTAAAATGGCATTTAAACAAAACCAATTTGCTGTATGTGCCTGGAATTCATACATTATTAATACGGTATACTTTTCCATGGCACCTGATCCCGTCTCTAGATTTTCTCTAAGATATGTGTTTTTTCGAAATTTCAATGTTTATACGGTATGCGTCACTTTTCTGATTAGCAACATCTGGGTATTTAAATTTGTATATTATACTGGATCGCTTGCAGTGGTCTAACAAGTGCGACTCACAAGTGAAAGTTCTCGGGTTCGATTCTCAAATTCTTTTTTAAATGGTTGCGTAGTTACGTGCTCCGCGAACAATTTGAAAGCCAAGGGTCTTCCGGATGAAACTCAAGACCGACATCTCTTTCCCATGGAATATGTGGCACTTAAAAACCCTCACTGCTTTGACGTCCGTCCATAGCACGGGTCATAATTTGTAGCGCTTCACCTAAGGCTGACGGCATTTCCTTATAATTCAATTTTCTTGTGGAAGGTCGGTGGTCTTTACCCGGGTAACCGGGATTTCTCCTCCACCAATAAAAACTGGATGCCATCATATGACTGAAAGATTGTTGAGTATGGCGTAAAACAAAAAATCAAATCAAATCAAATATAATTCAAAAAATTATTGTAAATATAAAGTCAAACATACAAATGCATGTATAACAGTGTCTGCAAAAGTATATATGTACATAGACTCCCTTTCGCCAATCAGATCTAAAGCTAACTGGTGATCTTTTCGTCGGACTCGAATAGTTCCATGTAGCATTTGCGACGGGTATGGCATACTAAAAGTGGCCACTGACAACTCCCGAACACCTGGCCCCACCCCATTTGGAATGCTCAATTACCTTTTGTATATTCTTTTGTTCTTTTGACCATTTTATAAAATATCTAACTGTCCTTTGGATGAGACAGTAAAAACCGAGGTCCCTTGTCACAGTATGTGTCGGCACGTTAAAGTTTGTTTGTTTGTTTGTTGTTGTTTAACGTCCCATTCAAGAATCTTTCACTCATATGGAGACGTCACTAAATGCCGGTGAAGGACTTCAAATTTTGGCCTATGCCCATTGAGCAGTGATGGTTCTTTAACGTGCCAACACCTACTGTGACGCGGAACCTCTGTTTTTACTGTTTCACGGGCAGGACTCGAAGTCACGACCTCACGGTCAAGAGTCAAGCGTGCTACCGACTGAGTCGGCACGTCAAAGAACACTCATTGCTCAATGGCCGTAAGTGCCAAGCATAGGCCAAAATTTAAAGCCCTTCACCTGCATTTGGTAACGTCTCCATATGAGTGAAAGATTCTTGAGTGGGACGTTAAACAACAACAACAACAACAAATATCCAATCTGTCGTAATCTAATCGACTTGAAGTTCCCATTACCCTTCGGTACTCCTTCATGTTGAGATTCCCATTTGGTTAAACACTTTATGAATAGACATCTTTACGATAGATTTTGTTTTCCGATTTTAACCCATTAACGCCTGTGATCAAATTTAGACTCACCAAAATCAATTGATAGTATGGTCTACTGCCATAATGTAGGAGTGAACAAGTTATTGTTTCTTGTAAAATTATTGTAAAATTTGGATTCTAAATCATACACCTCTGACAGTGGACTTAACCATTCTTTATAATGGGCGAGTTCAAATGTGGCTCGTGTGGGTCGATTAGTTAAGGGTTACAATACTACATAAAGTTTCTAAGGTTGAAGTGAATTTCCTTGCGGTTGTCTCCCTTTACTTACTCGTTCTAAAAAAAACTATGTATCGCATGTTCAGTATATATCTGTGAGATTTTCAGCTGTTCATTTATTCATTTTTACGAAACCATATGAGTTTCTATTCCATGCGAGAATAAGTGGATCCGGTTGTTCTTGGTATAATAAAATTGCAGACAGTAGACGTAAACAATGGCGTCTTTAATATGAATTAAAAGCAATAATTATTACTTAAGATACCTTTATTTTAAAAAATATTGCCTGCTGTAAAAGGAGGTTAAATCATAAGAATACTTTATCTTGCTAAACACAATTACTAACAGTGTGCACCGTTATATTTATACAGATTAAATCATTCTGAATTTATTATTTGTTTATTGTTGTTTAACGTCCCACTCAAGAATATCTCACTCATATGGAGACGTCACTCTAGATGTCTCATGGTGTACAGTCAAATTAGTGGCCATGAACAGGATAGTAAATAACAACTTAAGGTTTAAATGTAACCTATATTGCACATCAAAGGATATATTTAAGTATTTGACGGGCATTTTTTTTTTAAATTTTAGAATTATAACTCTTTTCAATTTTTTGACAAGGTAAACGGAACTATATAAATTATTAAGCATTATATCTTTCAATATATATATATATATATATATATATATATATATATATATATATATATAATATATATATATATATATATATATATATATATATATATATACCTTTAAATATTTTGTCAAATTATTGCGCTACAGGAAAACATTTTATCACATCGAAATTGTAACGACTCAAAGCTGCGTGTTAAATTAATTTAAGCTATTATAAATTGCATAAGCCATCATGTTTTATCTTACAGGTAGTTAACCTGTTATCATGCTCACGGTCAATAACTTTTTGTAAACATAATGTGGTCAGAAACGAACATGACCTACAAGTTTGTACACGTATATAACCCTCGTTATGGATGAAACAATGTTATATATTTCTCTTAAAATGTTGTGTCTCTTAAACGTTTCGCCTACATATTGACATATTCTAAGTGCATATGAAATTAGCATTTGACCTGACTAATGCAGCCCATATGTTTGTTTTAACGCCTATTTAAGTATCATTTACCATTTGTGATCCCCCCTCATTGATATTTGTACATCACATATTTCAAAAAATTACTTTAAATACATTTTTTAGAAAAGTGAAAGTCTTTGTCAAGTCCTCTTTACGTCTGTATATTTTTCGTTGTACATTTTTTAAGTGTACCGGTATTACATATACTTGTATTTGTTTTTCATTTGTGTATGCCATTTCAATGTCAAGGATATTAGCCCGCTGGTGGTCATAGGGTCCCGAAGTCACCAAATTTGCATCAGTATTCAAGCTCAACTAACTTATCATAATTTTAAGATAAAAACACGCAAAATTTAATTTATTCTGTAACTGGACATGCTTGTATATTGACGGTTACAATTGTAAATAATGATAAAAATCATTGCTCGTTTGAAGAAAATTTTAGAAATATTACAATATTGTTTGAGTACGTACTCAAATTTCGAGTACCGTACTCAACATATTCATTCCTTTTTCAGTAAAACCATAAGTTATATGTGAATGATAATGCATTATAATATGCTTCCCAATTACTCAAACCCAAAAGTTTTACAAATTATTGATAAGTCAAGATAATGAAATAAAAGTTGAGCTGGAGTATTGAGTAAATTTTGTGACTTCGGGCCCTGATCAATACTTAGTATCGCTTTATATCCCATACTATGGTAAACGAGGTAATGAAACGCCCGTTACTTAACCAAGCAATCGGCAAAAATGAACGTCATTGGTCATTCGAGTGGGAATTTAAACGGAAATATTGGTATGCCCGAGTTACGAAATGAAATTAACGTTTTGAAAAATCCCGCATATAAGTTAAAAACTATGTTTGTATAAAATATTTAATGGCTTGATAAGTTACAAGGAAAAAATCTGTACTAGTTTCTGCAACATTCACTTTTATGAATGCACATGTATTATAGATCGGATGATTTCCACCATGGTTTAAAAGGCTCATAAATCTCAAAGTCAGTTTATTTTCTCTTTCATATCAATCATGCCTTTTCGACATACAATTGCAATGGATTTTTGAACCATATACATTAGTTTAAAGTGATAAACACCTTGCTGACAAAGTGACCTTCGATATACTGTCAGATAAATACTTTTGGTGTGTTGGATTACATTTTGGGAGTACACCGTTAAAGCTTCATAATGACACTGATGACATGTAATCGCTCGTATGATTAGAACTGCCAGAGCGTTTTCAAATGCTGATATATATATATATATATATATATATATATATATATATATATATATATATATATATATATATATATATATATATACACAATATGATACTGCGTCGGTATTATTCGAGAAAGTGTTTGGAGGTATGCTCTTTCTTACACGCCAGTCACATGGGCTATATCGATATTTAGACCGACATTGTACCTATATGCCAATGACCATAATATCTGTGAAATGATTAAAAAAGATTAAAAATCCCGATCGAAGTTGATTCATTTGCGTCTTTCAATCTTATTTCAGTCAGATTAATTAAAGTAGTAGTATGAGACAAATACCTGGTTTTAGATTCACCTTTGTAGCTCTACATCATCGTTATGATTGAATTGACTACTTTTTACATGTGACCATAGACCTCCTTTTGATCGTCATTTAAATGGGCAAGAGCTATATTTAGCAAATAAAAAATATTTCAATTTTTTCTACGTTTACCACTTGTACTTGTATTTATTTATTTTTTATTTTGCCTTGAACAGGTGTACTGGTACTGTGACAGTTTTATAACTCCTATTAATATCTTCCTTATTTTACGGCACATAAATATGAAATTCTATATAATAAAAGGTTACCTCAACATCCTTTCAAATATGAAACAATTGGAAAATACCTAGTTTTAGAGTTCCCTGATTGAAGTGCGGCGCCATTTTCCTAGCCTTTACTGTAACAGATCCCGGAAGGTTACTTTTAATGAATTTTTATTCTCAACAAAAAGTGAATTGGACAAAATTTATGTATTAATTATTAGAAGTGAGCAGTGTAATATCAATATGATTATATCCATATTTCCTGTTTGACTTAAAAGGTTAATCTTTTTTTCTCATGTCGTCATGACATTACCTCCCCCATCGTGTGAAAAAAAAGTTGAGAGAAATACAAATAAATCGATATAACAATCTATTATAATATCTGGATGGTAATTTCTGGATGCAGTACTTCCCTTCAAAATGTATAAACAGACGACATGTAGGAAAATATCCCGGAAAATCCCATTAGTTATACCCGTATTCCCGAATCGTCCGGGAACTGTTTGTATCTACCGTCTCGACTGGTCGGAATTTCTCTGTCCATACTCAGTGGTATAGACAAGATACACGCACTGTGTATGCGATTCGGTTTAAGAGATGGTTCTCATTTAGATAGGTTACAAAAATCCAATTTGAATATATTTACATGAAAATGTGTAGTTGTTAATTTCAGATGTCAAATTCAATTGGGCTTCGACAATTGCCTGTTCCTCACTTTTTGAAATCTAAGTATATTTTAAAAATGGTGACACATTACTTCCAAAACGATTAGTGTATCTGTACTTTAATGAGACTTTTCTGAAAATTTCTTCATGCATTGAAAAAAAATTGAAAGAACTTGTATCACATGACAATGATGACACTTTGTACCTCACACAAATGTTTACCTATATATAAATTTGGTCATTTACATTATAATTTCTCACGTCTTCTACACAAGTGCGTATCAGGTATGACAACCGTATTATTCCCATACAATAAGGGAAATATAACGATAGTTAGTGCGCGTATATGACTAGTAAACATTGACGCTATCGCCACTAATAAGCACAGTCACGTGGTAACTACTAATTGTACAGTGAAATAATTGCTAATTATATGAGCTGCATCACGTGATTCCGTATATGTCGAAATATATACTGCCATGGTATAAGTTACATGGATTTTTTGCTAATTATATATATATATATATATATATATATATATATATATATATATATATATATATATATATATATATATATATATATATATATATATATATATATATATATATATATATCCATTTTATTATACACGCTATAGACATTCTAAACACACTAGGCGCTATGGTCTCAAAGTAACAGAGTGTTTATTTTGCATGTGGAAAAACTTGGCTCAAATACAGGCGGGGTCCGCCTAAGACATATTTTTAAGTGATACCAAGATATTTGATGAATACTGTACATATATTCACAACTATCGGTATTCTCTACTCCAAAGCGAAAGTCCGAGTTCGATTCACGTCAGGTGACAAAAGTTAAAACTTGTTTAAAATTAAAGTATTTATGTAGAATGTATTGAAGTTTTGTTTTATCCGACTTGATATTTAACATTGAAACATCAATCTAGAAAAAGAAAGAAAAACACTGCCTGTACCAAGACACATCTGACACGTCGGGGAATATTCACTTGACTTTTATTATAAGTGTGTGTGCGGTGTGTGTGTGTGTGTGTAGGTGTGTGTGTGTGTGTGTGTGTGCGAGAATGTGTGAGTGTTTGTGTGAGTGTGTGTGTGTGTGAGTGATTGTGAGTGTGTGTTAATTGATTGTTCACAAAGCAAAACACGATATATTTATGTTTTGTTTGTTACTAATCAAATAATTGTTTTATCATTCCTTAGATCCGTGTGAGACCAAAGGTTGTCAACATTTCTGCGTGAATACACCACAGGGTGCTAAGTGCATGTGTAAGGAGGGAAGTTCATTGAACTCGGATAATGTCACTTGCGGAGGTAAAAACAAATTTTAATGCATAATATGCCAAAACGTAAATCTGTATGTGTTGGTTTTTCAGTTCTATGTATGAAGAGTTAATTCATTGATATTTTGACAGTGAAATAAATTTATTGTAAATTATTTAAATAACGGATATTTCAGGGATTGTTATCTTTATATAGAGAATAAAACATTTATTTTATGTCGCTTAGAAAGACTAGGTTTAACTCATAAATGTGATTTTGGAGTTCCATAATTATTGGGTGAGGTATTTTCCTAGGTCCGGTTGCATGGCCCATTCCCAATGCAAAAAATAAAAATGCTTAAATTTATATAAAATATAACGAAAATTCCCAATTTGGATTTTCAAAAGAAGAAAATTTTCAAACAAATATCTGAAATTCCATTTTTCTTTTTTAGTCAAAATGTATATTTTCCCAAATTGTCGAACCGGACGGAAACGTTTAAACTGTAGTGCCTTTGATATACATTTCTAGGGAATATTTCAATATTAACCCTTTCACCCCTGAATATCTAAGTTGTATGCTCTTTTCTATTGTTTAAGACCAGTCGATTATGGTCTATAGAGTTGAAAGGGTTAACAATTAATTAATACATCGTATTTGACAACAAAAAAGTGTTAATTTTAATGAAACTATAAACTTTGTCCCATACGTACAATCTATGTATGATATTAATGCAAGCATCTCTTTCCTTTAGCTGGACACAATTTATTTGGAAAAGGAATAATACTTGCCAACGGCACGGATATGTGTATGATTGACATACGATCGATTACAGGGCATGAAAGTGACATTAAATGTTTCATGCAATGGTCATCTAATATCACGCTCGTGGTCGCTGATTCTAATAACGCCATGGTGTACTTGACGGACCAAAAAGGAAGGGAGATAACTCAATACAACATGATATTGAACACAACAAAGGGTATTGCTTCCACGGGTGATATTTCAGGTAAGTAATAATGCATGCCCTCTATGAATATATAACTTTTATACCATAGCTATCAATATCTCCAGTATAAAAACATTTTACTTTTGCTTTATATTTCGCCATTAACATTTCACGTATATAAAAATGCCACAAATTGTGACCTGTAATATGGCCTGATGCCAATATAGTAATAATTGATTTACGCACTAAGTCTATCGTGATACAGGACCACGCGACATCCCTGACTTTCAAATTTTGTGCAAAGAACTTGTCGAATGAACAGGAGCTACCTTTTTAAAATTCTTTTAAAAGCAGAACTCGGTAACAGTATCGACCCCAGTTTCACTAAGCAAGAGATCCGAGTATTTCAGGATTTGTTTCACTTGTACAGTACTGTAATTCCATACATACCTGTTTTAAATTCTTTTTCTAGGTCGTTGTAAACCTTTCTTTATTTTAAGAAACAATAACAGTAGAATAAAGTTATAATATATATATATATATATATATATATATATATATATATATATATATATATATATATATATATTATATATATATATATACACAACACTTTAATAAAGATTTAACACTTTATTCAGTACTCGTATTATATCACTTTGTGATTGCTTAACATTATATGTTAATTTTTATGACACGTTTTAGGACTTGTTTACGACTGGGTCGGAAATAATATCTACTGGAGTGAATTTGATACAGGGATGATTAAAGTAGCTTCACCTACCAGTACACTTGGAGCTGAGGGTACCTTGTATACAGGACTCAATAAACCAGAATATTTGACTATAAATCCACATAACAAGTAATTAATCTATCTATCTATCTATCTATCTATCTATCTCCATCCATCCATCCATCTATCCACCCACCTATCCATCCATTCAACTTTTTATCTATCTATCTATCGATCGATCGATTGATTGATCTGTCTGTCTACATGTTTGTCTATCTATATTTTAATATTGATATGTAAATAACAATTTCAAGTATGTAAATTACAAGATGTTCTTTTCTGTTGTAAAATGTAACTCACTATTCCATTTCACATTTTAAGAATGTCCATGTTCTATTATACAGTACTCTTTTTTGGATTGAACAAAATTCTGGAAGTGAATTTAGCATCGTAGCTGGAACCTTAGATGGAAAATCACAGTGGGTGGTAGCCGTCAATCCTACACTTGACAGTCCAACAGGACTTTTCTATGACGTCACATACAACAGGTAATGATGCCTTTACAGGCACACAGTACATGTTGATAATGGTTTACCTGAGTTTACAAATAAGTTAATGTAAAAACTTAAATGAATCGCATTAAATAAAGAGTGTTGATTTTGTAATGAAAATGATTCTGTTATGTAGATATAAACATAATACAAAAATTATAATGCTCAAGACGATCGTTTCTATCAATTAGACTTCGTCAGTTGAGCTCCACTTTAAGATATATGTATATTTTCCAAAGAAAAATAGTATCATACAATGCCAAATAGCAAAAACTGTCTAAGAGTACCCATTGTCTTAATTTTTGAAAAATTCAAATATTAATTTAGTATAACATTATCAGCTGCTACCGAAATACCAGGTACGAGATTTATGTATACCCTCGAAGACTCAAACGGTCCACCAGCAGTGGCAACGACCTAGTGGTTAAAAATATAAACATAATACCAAGGTCATAATGCTCACGACGATCGTTTCTATCACTTGGACTTCATCAGTTGAGCTCCAATTTAAGCTAAATGTTTAATTTTACTGTGAATTGTCTGGAAGAAAATGGTTTTAAGTAAAATTGAAGAAGTACCAATCAATAATCAAAACTCAAGTCCATTATAACACGACGAATTAGATGTGCAAATGGTCTCAACATGAAGAACAATTACGATTCCCAAACGGGATAAGACCAAGTGTCCGGAAGTATTGTTAATATAGTCGATCACCTGTACATGTAATATCAAATATGTGACATACCTATACAGGATATGTTCAATATTACAGTGTTAAACCAACTGAAGAGGTTAGAACCAAATAATATTTTGTATCATATTTTACTAACTATAATATCTAATATGACGTCACTCCATGCAGGTATAATCATGTATGATGAAATATTGCAATTCAATTTTGTTTAAGAATATTCTGGATCAGCAGGGGCGAGCTAAAAAGTTTTTTGACAGATGGATCAGACAGTATATCATTTCATCCTGTAGGTGGCGACACCGAAGTCATTATATATAAGGTATGATTGTCTAAATAATATCTTTAGCTTTATTCAACATTATAAGAACAAATTGATGATAAATCCATTTATCTCTCTTTCTGTCTCTATGAGAGTGTGTGTTCATGCATTTAAAATCTTTTCATATATTTATCTTTTTTTCTGTCAGGACTATGCACTGACGTCATCCGGAAGTGATGCAATAAATGTTGCAGATTTACACACAGCAATGCCCGACGTTTCTATCGACATACAGCCATTTGGAAATGTAAATGCAATGGCAATATTTGACCCCAGTACCCAGGTGAAAGAAAAAGGTAAAGTCTACAGAAAAGATATGCATTTCATAATGAAAAACAGATGATTAATGATCTATGATCAGTGAATCCTTTTCCGCATGTCAGGGAGAACATACAATTTATTATTACAAAATTGCGTTAAAATTATAATGAAAATTGATTGTATGCAACCTTCATACAGTTCACAATTACGAAGCTGATTGTATATACAATATTCTTGATTCGCCTACAAAGATTGCGACTGGTTTTTATTCTTAAATTATTTCGATTAGTATATGACTCCGGACTAACGGGTGGGCGTGACCGACCGGAAGGAGATGCTTACTCCTCAGTGACAACTGATCGCACTTCTAGAATTTTCGAAAGTTTATATATTGTCGTCTGCACTTCCTAACGGTTAACATATACGCATCTATCCTTTTTTATATTATGGCAAGACAGCATTAATATTCTAGTAAGATCGGTAAATCATATTACATTCGGCTGGAATTGGAAATACAAAACAAAGACAAACAAATGTCCGTAAAACTTGAATGGGTGTGTATTGGAATGTCTTGATAACAAAATATGCCTTGACTTTCTTATAAATACATCCCAACTTACTTTAATTCTGCATTCTTAGAATGTAGTCACTCTTTACGAACATTATATTTTCAAAGAATAATCAAATATCACACACATAGACCCCTATTAACCCATTCAACAATACAAACTTTAATAAACTTGCAGAGACATTAGAAAAACGTAAAACATCTAGATACGTAAGGGTGAAAAGTTTAAAATATAAAAAATCTCAGATACCAAAGCATAAATCAATAGAATGTCCATACCATAGATACAAATCCGGTAAAAAATGGACCAACACGGACCTCTGGAAACCAAGAGGTGGGATCAGGTGCCATGGAGGAGTAAGCATCCCCTGTCGACCGGTCACACCCGCCGTGAGTCCACATTCAAGTCCAATGAAATACGTGATTCATTTCCGTAGATATTGAAACTGACTTCACAATAACATTGTGATTTTTAAACAGATAATTTTCTAAATCATGTACTTCCTCTTTCTCATTAATTCGTAGTTTTTCATTGATTCATAGACACTGTTCATAACTTTTAATTTTTAAAATTGCCATTGTTTGTTTACGATTCATTTCGGATGAAAATACATCTCTAGACCTTTGATGGTGTAGTATGTCGGTATAAGTCACAAATGAGGTAAACACGTACAGATGCCAAAAATACTGTATAATATGTACCAAATAATACGTATGATACCATACCAACGAGTTCTTGCTGCCCAAACAGTTAAATATAGCGAAAACTTTTAAACAATATTTATGCAGCATTTAGAACGCTCGCTGTTACCATTGAACTCTTTCAACCCTACAGACCATAATAGACTAGTCTTGAACAATAAAAAGACCATGCCACTAAGATTTTCAGGGGTGTGAGGGTTAAAACACAGAGTAGGCCAGGCACAACATTTGATTTATTTGATCAATCTCACACACAATCATGCACCACAAATCAATGGGAACAATGTCATGAAAGATAGATGGAATCCGATCCGTGTTTAACAGTCTAAAATAAAAACTGGTAACTTAGGAATAATATTCTTGAAAAGAAAATTAAGTTTGAATTAATTATTTGTTTTATTAACTTTAATACTTTTTGATTCTTAAACGAAATTCAGCAAATGAATACAGTGTACTATTGCACCCACCAGTTGGCAGCATTTTATATTGCATATTTTATTACGCAATATGTTCGCAAAATACCTACTGTGACAAGGAAACTTGTTTTGAATACTTTCAAATGACATGTATTTAAGCCGACGAACGTAATCTTTTTTTCTAAAATTTGTTGTGTTCATGTATTTTGTAAAATATATAAATTAAAATGACATGAAAAAAATAACACATACCTGTTTTAAAATTGCATGTTTAAATTGATAAATTGTGAATATATATATTGTTCTACTACCAACCGCAATTTGGCGCGTGATAATATTGTTGTTTTATGTAACATCGAATATCAAATATACACTGTACTTGTAATTTGTGGTGTGTGCTTAGTGTCCTTGAAGGGTATTTCAAAATGCTGATTAAATCTGTGATTGCCATACCTTATGCTAAAGTTACTTTTATTCACAAAATATGTCATGCAGTAATGTAATTTTGTTTGTGTAACGAGTTGTCCCAGACTTTGAACTTTTAATTTTGGACCCCAAACTGCGATTTGCAAGTTTTTGAAATAAAAAGCTCGTGTACTTTGTCCATATGTTAAAGAATTTTGTTATGTAAAATGATTTTTGTTTACCATCATCGTTGGGGCCTTTACTTTGACAAATCTGTAATTTCACTTTATTTTGTTTGAAAGATAAATCATTTCGATTACACTTTTAAGTTAAATACCAGTAAAACTGAACTTTTTCTCAAATCGATATATTTCATATATACCTGGTCTCATGCCGTTTGCGTTTCGCAATTGTTCTTCGTGTTGAGATCGCTTTGATATCTTGTTTGTCGTATTCTAAAGGACTTTCTAAAGCAATTTGGAATATTTAATATATATATATATATATATATATATATATATATATATATATATATATATATATATATATATATATATATATATATATATATATATAAATATATACATATATATAAATATATACTTCTTCATTATATTTGCAATATGATTTGTATTTCAGGACCGTGTAGTCTTAATAATGGCGGCTGTGAACATATTTGCATCCCCGAGGGCAAAACACGAACATGTCGTTGTGGATATGGATTTACACGTGACGAAGAACGATGTATTTCGAGTAGGTCAATGATACAATTATCTTTGACAGAAATTGTCATTGTAAAATTACATAAAAGAGTATAATTTCGGAATTGTTATAAATAGGGCGTGACAGGTCGGCAGGAGATGCATAGATATCCAGGACACATGTCCCCTCCTCTAGATTTTCCAGAGTTCTGTGCAATACATTCTATATTTTCTAATGGTTATAAAGTGGTATTGATACACTTCAGTAAGTTTGGTATCTACAAATACAATGATTTTGATTATATTTGGACATTTATTGATTCAATTTACGGTCTTGTTTGCGATTACACTGTTTCACTAAATGAAATTTTGAGTTACCTCTTTGATAGCGGTTATTGAGGCGTCTGTACCAATTGTGACAAGGATTTGTTCCTCAATTATTTCATTTGAATTTGACTGCGGATTCACGACGGGTGTGACCGGTCAACAGGGGATGTGTACTCCTCCATGGCACCTGATCCCACCTCTGGATTTCCAGAGGTCCGTGTTTGTACAATATTCCCCAGATTTGAATATTGTATCTTGACATCTTGAAGATTTATACTTTGGTATTTGAGATTTTTATACGACGCTTAAGAATGAATAAATTCGAGATTTTGAATAACTATATGTTGACCACCTCGTGATTATATATATGTATTTATACGCTGTCATCAGTAGTAACACGACAATACACATACGTGATAAGTAAAAATATTAAATTTGGACCACCACAATCAGATGTTGTGGAAGAATTTGACGTCCCTATCTATTGATCACCTCACCCGCAAAACTTTGAAGAAAGTACATGTAGTTATAAAATATTCACATAAAATCGAGCTCGTCTCGTGTAGGTCTTTATTTACTTATACCTATTCAGCTACACCTTTTGGATGATAGAATATTACCAACTAAAAGCAATTTTTTGTCCCAACTCAGGTGATTCCACACATACGTTTCGTATTGCACCAAAATTGAAAGGAAGCTTTCATTCGTGTCAATTTTTTTTTCTGTAATTTGCTGTTTATTTTACGTTTTTATACTTGATATGATTTAAACTCTGTATAAATTTATTTTGAAATTTGATGAGCTTTAACAAAATTTTATATATCTTTTCAGTCCCAACAAAGAGTGATTTCGCGCTTGTTACTGACTATACAAATGGTATTCTATATCAGATAGCATTAGATAATGGCGTTGTGACGGCACTTAACATCCCGGGAGAAATTGCGCCATTACAGGCCGCTTTTGACACTACAACTCAATATGTATACTGGACAGATTATTTGACATCACAAATCCTCAGAAGTACTTTGTATGGCACAAATAAATCAGTGGTGTTTAATACAGGTGAATTTGACCATTTCATATTGATATATCTTTGTACAAAGGAAATAACAGCAAATAGATTAACCATTCTTACAAACAGTTTTTCAAAAATATGTCTACTTTAAACAGATTTGATTTAATTTTGAATAGTGTTTTACGCTACACGCAGCAATGTTAAGCTCACCTAAACTGAAGGTTCTGTATAAGATTGCAAAAAATTTATACAGAGTACAAGACTGCAAAAGTGATGGGTTGGGGTGAATTTTCACTCTATCGGCGTCTTCTTCAAAACCACTAAAATGATTTTGATAAAACTTCATTGGAAGCAAGTACTCAAGGTCCACTATCAAGTTTGTTAATTTTGACCAGATCGGCCCCAGTGTGGGTCCATGGTGGGGCAAATGAAGTCTCAGGAGTACCCCTCTTTGAAATTCTTCTCCAGAACTGCTGCATGGATTGAAAAACTAATTGCATCTGAGTGATTTACATGGATGCATGATTAAATTTCCCGTTTTTGGAATAAATTGGAAATTAAGTTTTGACATCTTTTCCGGCTTTGTCATTTTAAATCATTTTCAAGTCTTCTCCACTCACAAGGAATTGAAGGAGTGTTATAATAATTTGTAAATTGAGATTCCCATGTTTGTAAGATACCAACACAGTTCAGGTGAGCGATGTGGCCCATGGGCCTCTTTTTCAGTTATATGGTGACAGCCAGTTTTTAATGGTAGAAGAGAGAGGACTCGGTTGAAAGAGTCCAAAGGCATTCCGCAAGTAAACTGACAATCTCTTTCACAAAAATCAACTCAGGCTGGAGGGGGGGGGGCTCGAACCTGAGAGATTTCATGCTCGAACCACTCGGCCACGGAGACCCTAAGAGATTTAATAAACGATATTTTTCTTTACGGGTTGAAATTTGTGGGGCAGTTGCTTTACGGCCGTTTAGATGTAATGAAAGAAAAGATACATTTGGAAGATCTGGTTACTTTAATCAGCGTAATTAACGTATAAAAACGTTGATTGTGTCTCGTCGTTTGTCAGAATCTAGCCCATTATTATGCGTAGATGCAATCCCAGAAACATTAACACTAACCTAGATTTTGACAAATAGACGAGATGAATGCACTGAGGTAAAAATATGTAGATAAATTAAAGCCAATACTTTCGTTTCTACCCTCGATAAACAATAAAATCAAAATTTGTTTTATTAGAAAGGAACCTGCAAGGTTTCATACGACTGGGTGAAAATTTGGACCGTCTTTTTAAATTTGTCATAGCAAGGTAACCCATTTAATCAGTTCAGTTTCCAGCAACGTTTGAACCAATGTTGAGTACTCGTTGCAACTCGCAAACACTCGTAAGGGTCCGTACGTGAAGGGAAAGGCAAATGGTTTGACTTGTCTCACATTTGTTTCATGAATATCAACGGAATGATTTTCCGTAAATAACTCTTATGATGCCTTCACATACTCGGATATTTTTTACGGATCCTCATATGGCACAAATTCGAAAAACTATACGGATTCAAATGAACTGACCACTTTTGTGAGCGATTTCAGAGTAATGGCGAGCTATTTACGGATACCAGCGCATTGTATACGGGTGCATGCGAATGACTACGAATTGACGATACGTAAGGACTCAATAGAAAAATGTGTGAAGGTATATAAGGGTGCAAATACACTATACCTAGAAACAAACTTCACTAGGCTTCCCCGAAAACTAAGTACAGGGTGTTTAAAAAAACATGTCCCTAAGTCAAATGTCCATAATTTTGGGCAGACACATGATAATTAAAATCTTGAAAGTTCATTATAAAGAGAATTTAATTGAACATTTATGGTTAAGTAAGCTCAAGACCTATTAGGCCAGAAGGTATTAACTCGTCATTGATGACATCATCATAAATTAGCATTATAGTTAAAACTATCAAAATAGATGAGAAGAAGAGCCTTCATTTCTATGTTGTTAAATTTTATTTTGAGTGTACACAACATGCCCGGGTCCAATTGATCTTGGCAATAAGGATAAAATCGGGGTGATTCCGTTGGATACAGGTGAAAATATGACACGAAACCTCCTGGACTGGTTACAGTTAGTGGTAGAGAAAATGGTAGTTATGTGGAATATGTAAATTAATGAAAAATGATGTTTAACTGGTAAATTTCCAAAATGTTAATAGATAAGAATGTGGCTCACTTAAATAATATTTAATGTGTATGCATTAAAAGTTATATACTAGCAAAATTGTTATGGAACACTCTTTAATATGATATATCCCTTAGTTTGATATGTGACCGGTAACACATTATATTGAACGGTAAAGCAGGGACATGGTTTTTGAAACACCCTGTATGAGTACTTTACATTTTCAGGTGACTACGTGCCTAGCGTTTTCCAGATAGACTCCTCGACGGGTAACATATATTACTCAGCAGCTTCCTATGACTTCTTCTCCGGAATGACGTCACACATTGCAGTCATACGGCATCATGCTGCTAAACACAGAGTTCTAATATCCGAGTTATACGGTGTGTCGCATATTGCTTTACATCCAAAGAAAGGGTGAGTTTGAAAATATCCGAGTTATACGGTGTGTCGCATATTGCTTTACATCCAAAGAAAGGGTGAGTTTGAAAATATCCGAGTTATACGGTGTGTTGCATATTGCTTTACATCCAAAGAAAGGGTGAGTTTGAAAATATCCGAGTTATACGGTGTGTCGAATATTGCTTTACATCCAAAGAAAGGGTGAGTTTGAAAATATTATAAATTATATAACAGGTGTGACATTTTGCGTAGATACTGTTTGACTTTTATATACCTATATTTCACTGTTCTTCATTTCCATGTCTCTAGAGATCACGGGTCGATTAAACACTACGTACTTTTACCGAACTTATAACCTTTGAACTGAATAAAACGAATTTTGTACATACAGTGGTGGAAGTAATTTGTAATATTCAACTTAAATCTAAATAGTTTACTGTAAATGTGAAGCTCTCTCTCTCCCTTCTCTCTCTCTCTCTCTCTCTCTCTCTCTCTCTCTCTCTCTCTCTCTCTCTCTCTCTCTCTCTCTCTCTCTCTCTCTCCCTTCTCTCGTTTGGTTAGCCATCTTTGCTAAATAGCAAAATTGATCTCCAGTGAACATATCTACATTTGAAGTATCGTGAAATATGATGAAATTAAAAAAATGAATGCACCAGGATCATTCGCGTGAACCATGGGATCATCACCACCTTGTTCTATAAGAATTATGCCAAGTTCATTCATCAGGCATTTTTTTTTTTTAAATAATTCTAGTTAAATACTTTTTATCATTTTACCAACTACCTTTATCAAAATCAAATCAAATGAATTGGCTATAGTCTTTTTCTCGAAATTTCTTACTCGGAAATACCAGTGTCAACGCCATTTTGAACCGAATCCCCGAATCGAATTCAACAGCTGGAGATGAAATTTTCATTAAGGCAATACAAAATAAGATGACCGTGTATTGAATATATATGGTTTGCCACATGGTCATAAATGACCAATTGTGTTCCAAATTGTATCCATTGCGATATAAAGTAAAATCAAAACCTTAATTTCAAACCATTATAACATGGTAAGTGTTAAACATCTATTTTCAGATGGATGTTCTGGTTGGCTGCAACAGAATCCGAATCGGCTTACATAGGCAGAAGCTCAATGGATGGAGATAACAGAATCTTTTTTGTTTCAACAGAACTTTATTCACCGTCTTCAATAGCCATTGATTATGCGGGTAAGTTTACAGGAATATATTTTGGTATTGACATGACTGATCAAAACTTGTACGTTCTTGTGGATTTAAGGATAAAGAGAGAATAAACCAGTAATGATAAAGTAAGGCTGTTCTGGACGCTTGTTCCTATAGTTATACGTTAAAATCGTTATCCATATTAAACATTTCAAATACAGAGTGAAAGTTATTGTCACATGCATATCGATAACCTCAATTGATGTAAACATTTCGCAAATTTTATGGTCGGTAAATTTATCTTGTATGCAATTACTAAATTTCACTGAATGAATCTCTACCGATTGTGAAGAGGATTTGTTCCTCACTTATTCTATTTGACTTGGACTGTGGACTCACGGCAGGAGTGACCGGTCAACAGGTAATGCTTACTCCTCCATGCGCCGTTTTTGTCCAATGTTCACAAGATTTGTATATTGTATCCTGGACATCCCAAAGATAAATACTTTGGTATCTGTGAATTTTATATTGTAATTTATGGAAGTGCAACATACCCGACATGAATTGAAATTACATGATACCATGTATATTTGTTTGTTTATTGTTGTTTAACGTCCCACTCAAAACTCTTTCACTCATATGGAGACATCGCCAAATGCCGTTGAAGGGCTTAAAATGTTGGTCTATGCTCGGCACTTACTGTCATTGAGCAGTGAGGGTTCTTTAACGTGTGGACACCTACTGTGATATGGGACCTCGGTTTTTACTGTCTCATCCGAAAGACAGGAAACCAACCTGCCGCCAGCTGGACTCGAACTCACGACCCCACGATCAAGAGTCGAGCGCGCTACCGACTGAGCCAGGTCAGCTCATGATATGTATGTTTCAAGGAATACATATTACAATGTTTATATCCTGACCCTAATTTGAAAATATATTCTTTATAACTTGTTTTATTTTATCAAAGTGAAAGATAATGTATCAGTTAGAAAATACTTAAGTGTAAAGAGCTTGCAAACGTTGCTATCTTCACTTTCTATATTTTTATTTAGAATGTTATCATGAACTAATCTGTACCGGGTTTCGATAAAATATTGCTATAACTCGTCATCGCATTGCTTTCTTTAATTATTACAATATAAATATTAGTTTGCTTTCCGTGTAAAAATTTTTGAATTGCGCAAATATATTGTATATGAGTTTCGAATGGAATATATACTCAAATGTCATCTTATGTTTTACAGAGGACAAGCTTTATTGGACAGATGGCTTTTTGAACACAATCAGTTACGTTGGTTTGGAGGACAGTACAAGAGGAACCCTTGTGTATGACTCCAATGCCGATTTAATGCACATGGCTATAAACGGACCTTTCATATACTATACGGCAATCAACAGACAGTACGAATTCAATTCTTTTTTCACATGTTGTTTTTCAAATTCACAAAATAATTGGTTTTTTGCATATTTGTTTTGAGATTAGGTACTTTCCGGAATTGGAATTGGAACTGTTCTCTATGTCTAACAACTGACAATCCTACCTCTGAAAATCCCGGTAATATTATTTATAAATCTAAAGTTGCAGTATAGAAAAAAAAAAGAAAATAGAACGTAACACGAAACACGCCAAGAAAGAGTAATGTAAATAAAGTTGCTCAAGACGATCGTTTCTGTCAATAAGACTTCATCAGTTGAGCTCCAATTTAAAATGTATGTGTATTATCTAAAGAGAAAGTGGTATCACACAAGGCCAAATGATAAATTTAGATTTAAAAGTATAGCCAAAATCCGTCTAAAAGATGACTATCTTAGCTTTTGAAAATATTGGAATTTGAATTAATGTATTAATTCATCGACCCCAAAAAACTAATTTGGACTCTTCCATTTCAAAGAATGGTAAAGTTCATGTCACAATTCAGCAGTGTATGATTTGAAATAAAAAAATTATAATAATTTTATGTGTGAATTTAACTTGCTCACTCCTGAAAAAGGACGGAAGACGATTTTGTTTAATGACTTGGCCGAGTCTATATGTGGCCACAGCGTTCAATGAGTTCAGCATAGATTCCAATATGTTAACAATACGGAAGTCCGTAAAATGAATATATGATAGATATAAAAACAGAACTCTTGAACATTCGGAAATGGTATAAATTGACACGGGGTGACGCATCTTCGGACAACGTAGTTTGTATAAAAATGCTTTACCATATTCATGGCACAATTTTATTTCATAATTTTCATTACAGATTTGTAACCAAGGTAAACAAACAGACAGGTACATTTTCGTCTTTTATGAAGAAAACTCCTGAATTTGGAAAATTGTCATCCATTTCAATATCTCCTGGTGATACGATGCCAGGTAAGTGCAGATATCTTTCAGTACTTCCAGTATATCATTTCAAATTTTTATCATTGACACCGATGTCTGTAGTCTCCAAACTCAGAACTCAAACTTTATTTCAATTTTTTTTTTACTATATACTTGTTTTTAAAAAAATCAAAAAGAAAGAATACGAAACATATTATCATTTTGTTTTTCATTCATTTCAAAAACACTGGGTCCAATTTATGATCGTCCCATAGAAATAAGAAAAGGTACAACGAGTTTGGTACTCAAAATTTGAGTATGCACCCAAACTATTTTTTATATTTCTGAAATTTTCTTCTTCATTTGTGAAAATAAGGTAGGTCAAGTGTGGTATTCATATAGAAAGAGTAAGGTTGAGTAATCAATTGCAAGTGAAAAAGTGCCAAACTTCGGATTCTCAGGCATTTTCACCAGATATATAAGGATTTAAGGACTTTTATGCCTGAGTATATGTCTTTTTGTTATTGTTTATCAATCTAAGTAGTTAGAAAAAGTAAATAATTTGTTTTGAAAAAAACCCCACAGCTAATGCCCCTTTAAAGTAATAAAGAATTTTTTCCACCTCGGGTTTGAGTTAATTTTGGTGACTTGAGGCACAGAAGGTGTATAAATGTAATTTAATGTTATGCATTCTGTGGGTGTTCGTTGTATGTTTTCCAAGTACGTTGTCACTTGTGTGGTTGTGCGTCAAACCATTGTGAGTCGTGTAGTTGTGCGTTATGTGGTTGTGTGTTTAGTTGGTGTGCAACATGTCAGTGTGCCTCCTGCTTTAACCTTTACACAGCATCATCTTTGAAAAACTTCTGGGTCAAATTTCTTCAAATGTTGTGTGTACCCTTTCAGGTAAGGGTAAACATTGTTAATATTATGACAACTGGATCTGGTGTTTTATAGATACGGTACAGACTCACGTGACCAATGATGTCATTTCAACCCCCATGTTTGTCTGAATACTTTTGAAAAAAAATCAATTATTTTTTTCAGTGCATCAAAAATGTTCGGTAAATAATGGCCTTTGCAGCACGTTTTGTCTACCGACACCTTTTGGAAGAGTCTGCGCATGTGAAGATGGAGTTGGTTTAATGAATGATGGAAGAACATGCTATGGAGGTAATGATCTAAGAATCGCCATCGTCTTTAGATAACTTATGGTAGTTTCTAAAATTAAATATTTCACAAATTCATTAAGAATTATTGAAGAAAAAATCGTACACAAAATTCCAATCAGATCTAATAAGGAACTTTTTGTTTACCTCATATGTACATATTTTGATTATCTTACTAAAGCGAAATACTGTGATTTTTGTAGTAAGTTGTCAACCAGTATAAAATTAGCATGTAGATATATTCGTAATTCGCTGTATGTGAGTGCTTTTACATCGTATGACAAAAAAAAATTGATTATATGTTAGTTGATACACAAAATTACCTGTTTCATTAGGTATTATATCTATAGGGTAATGATCTAGTAGCCTGGTATATTTTTATTATGCAAATGTTCCAACAGAAACACAAAAGCAATAAAATAAATAGATCGATTAAGCCACGTGAAAAATATATGATTCTCAAAACGTAGCCAAATCAGGGAAAGATAACTGAAGATTGAGCATTTTTACACATTTATTGGTATGTCTTATATGTAACATATGTAGAACATATGATCGGATCATGTTTCAGTCAAGAAATGCAACGAAAGCATTCCAAATGGGAGATTTTCAGATGACTGCAGTAGTTACCTTGGAACATCATGTACGTATGAATGTAAAAATGGATTCAAAGCACGAAGACAGTTTGAAATCCTTCCTTGTGGGGTCAACGGTGGATGGGGTGTGAATGTTGCAGAATTATGTAAGTCTGATTTTTTGTCTGTCTGTCTATCTATCTATCTATCTATCTAATATCTATCTATTTATCTTTCTATCCATCCATCCATCCATCCACCAATCGTTCTATCTATCTTATCTATCTGCTTACTGACACAAACGATGAACAATAGAAATAAAGACCACCATTCTTTTGATTTAGTATTAACCCTTTCAACCCTACATACCATAATAGACAGGTCCTAAACAATAAAAAATATCACTTAGATATTCAGGGATGAAAGGGTTAAAGCGAATGTCCAATATACGGACAGACATACCACCATGATTTGTGTAATATTTTAAGCTCACACATTTGTAGCTGGTCACATCAGCAGTGTAGCATTTACCCTTCTCGAAATTCGTTATTCAAACATTACCTAAATGTTAACGTTTTGTAATGCATGAATCACTTTATAAAGGCCACCTGTCTATAACAGCTCTTTTTGTCTGTTCCATTGGGTGGTATTTCAAGGAAATTTGTCTGTAGCTTGAGTACATACTGAAAATTGTGAGCACCACAGTCAAGTAATGTACATTTGTATGGGAAAATCCTACATTTGCCCAGAGTTATATTCATCGAAAAACCCAGAATAACAATGTTTTTTCCTATTCAATCACACTCAGAAGTTTTATAAACAACTAGTGGTCAAATTATAAAAAGAATCTCAGATACCACAATTTTAATCTTTAGGATGTCCAGGATATAGATACGAATCTGGTTAAAAATTGGACAAACATGAACCTCTGGAAATCAAGAGGTGGGAGCAGGTGCCATGGAGGTGTAAGCATCCCCTGTAATAATAAAAGAAAACCTGAACTTGAGTACTGAGAAAATTTGGTGATCTTGGACCCAGACGATTAAAACATGACTTAAAACCACAATTTAACCTCCTGTGTCGAATATATTACATAATTAATATGGGGAAAGACATTTTCAGACTATGATATAGTTTTTGGAGATTGGTCAATAGTTCACGGAAATACAAAAAAATCTTCTTGTAACCTTTGGTGTTATCACAACATTTTTACACCCTGACACTGTCTCCAGTCATGTGATTGGTATTGTTGATGTGTATTTAATGTGTAACTATTCTTATACATAGGTTTGAAGGATGTAACAGGTCCGGAGAGAATATATACAGATTCCGGAATGAGTTCGGGAGCGATAGGAGGCATTGTTGCCGGAATTATCATCTTTTTTGTCATCATCATCATTGTTTTAGTTTTATTTATGTACAAACGGTATGTATATGTTTTCCTGGGATGTACTGTAATAATTGACTCAGACGTGATGTTACAAAACGCAAATCTCATGTAGAAATGACAAACATTTTGAACAAAAGTCCTAGATATTCGGCTTTCGCTTAAAGAGAAATATACAAGGATATCAAAATGTATTTTAAATGAGAAAATTCTGAGAATTATGCAAGGCGGTAGATAATGTTGGTAGAGAAATTGAATGATATTATCGTTAAAATGTAAGAAAAAACGTAGAATTAAAATAAAAATACACGAGGAAGGAATGAAATGAAATATACAAAGATAATGAGGCCATTCTGGGACTAGGTTGAAAACGTTACACACATATCCTGTTGCTTTATTTCACTTTACTGAAAACAGTTGATCAACTTTGTATATGGTTATGAATGGTTGACTTGGCCCGAATTGGAATATATCCACTTACTTATACATTAATATTATCTGATCGATCAACGTTAAAACATATTTAGAATTTTTGGTGTATAAACAGAAGTATCTGGTTGCTTGTGAATTTTGAATTTTGATTTTTGAAAGGTGTTTAACGCCACACTGAAATATTTTTCAGTTATATTGTGGCGACCAGTTCTTATTGGGGGAGAAGAGAACCCTGTTATAATGTACCCGGAAAGAGATTATTGGCCTTCTGAAAGTAAACTGGCAAACTTTCTCACAAAAATCAGCTTAGGTTTCTGCAGGGCTTGTACCTACGCTGACAAAGATGAGAGATATATTTGGGTTGCCTATGTCCGCTCAAATCAGAATGTAGAAATGGCGAAAAATAAATATTTAAAACATTCATTCATTATCAGACCCATTTCAAATGTTCCACTTTGAATCCCATAACTCGTTATGTCCCATAACAGTATTTGAACTGTTTTCAAATATATTTGAAATTTTGGGACTACTTTCTCTTGTTTTATGAAAAAATGTGATAAATAGAATTTATGAATAGTTTTTATGAATAACATTTTTATTTCATCTTGTGAGGCACAAAAATATTCTGCCTCACGTGATGAAATAACAAGAAACCGTTAATGGCGGTATGGCCGGGTTGCAGGGCCTTGACAAAAACTAAAAACAAGTATGAAGTCTGTACCTACTTCCATTGCAAAGAATTTACTTCAACCTGAAACTTTAAACAAATTTTGATTCCCACCCCCAGTACTAATTTATTTCACTCCCAAAATTCAAACCCATATAATTCAATTGCACTTGTCACAACTCACCTAACGACCAAGTATGAAGTTTCTACCTCTATCCATTTCCGACCCCCATTACTAATTTGATCCACTTCCAAAATTCAAACCCACATAATTCAATTGCACTTGTCACAGTTACCCTATAAGCCCCCCGTCCCCCTCCAAAAAAAACCACAACTATTGCACTTGTCAAAGATAATCTACAGACAAAATATGAAGTCTGTACCTCTATCCATTGCCGAAAATTTGCTTCAACCGAACCTTTAGCTAAATGTTGATCCCCATCCCAACCACTATTTTGATGCACCCTCCGAAATTCAAACTCATATAAGTCAATTGCACTTTTCACAGGTAACCCACAGACCAGGTTTTAGGTCTGTACCAGTATCCATTGCCGAGAATTCGCTTCAACCAAAATGTTGATCCCCATCCCCATTACTTAACTTCTTCGATCCACCCATTAAAATTCAAAACAAAGGTTATGGTGGATAGTTTTCATCAAGGTCTATCTACATGTGAAGTATCAAAGAGATATCATCAATGGACCTGAACGCAAGAGCTAAACCAAATTGTTGACGCTGACGATCCACCCCTATTATTACTTTGACCCATATCCAAAATTTAAAATTGTTTTAAACTGTACTATTTTCATGTTATAATGAAATATCAAAAATTCCCCATAGGTTCCTATAGTACATATGCAAACCCAATCTCCACCCTTTGATCCACCTCCCCAATTAAAAAACAAAGATTGACACAGACAGACAACCCCAATAATTACTTTGACCCACCCTGGTCTATCTACATGAGAAGTTTCAAAAAGATTTCATCTATGGTCTTCCCACAATGGACCTAAACGCAAGAACTAAACCAAATTCTTCACGCAGACGGACAGACAAACTTCGCCATTTCATAGGCCGGATTTTTTTTACAATCCGGTGAAAAAATTATTCATAAAATGGCAAATATCCTCTTTATTTTATAACATGCATTATTTTGGTTTCTTTTTTCAGGAGAAAGGGATCATTTGCACATGCAAAGTTTGTTAATTCTCCAAACGTATGTTTAAACCCAGAAAACGCAGAAAATGTGTATTCTGGAGTAGACGAAAAATCATCAACAACTGTTGCCAGTGATTTCAAGAGTGCGCATCTAGCAGCAGCGCCATCTAACGGCACAACAAATCCCTTATATGAGACACCCAAATCTTCTTCTGGAGACCAAAGCATGAATCAACATGTTTATACTTCGCTGGACATGCCAAAAATATGAAATCCACGAGAATGACAATAGTGCCTTTCATTTTAAGAAGAAAAATACTTTTCAGATATATTGTACTATGTTTATTCAAGAAATCCATATTGAATATGTTTATCAAAACAGTGATATACCGATATTGGTATTTACTGGTATCCATTTTTTAACACACGTGTCATATCGGATTTGTAAAAAAAATGAAAACACGGTGAAAGTAGGAAAGTAAATGTTTTAAGGTACATTTATAAATGTACATACAATGTAGTCGTGTAACAAACGCAAAAATCATGTTCATGTTCATGCCATGTAACAATAGACAAAACCAAAACCGGAAATAGGTCGAGCATCTTAAATCCCTGATCCCGAATATGTAGGATTAGACGACAGTACAGACACGGGATGACTGCCGCAATAAATGCACAGCCACGAAAAAATAACACAAAAAATCCAAAATGATTCCAGCATCTCAAAAGGATTTCATTTACCTAGAATGTTGAATGTTATTGCCAGTGGATTACCTTATGCACGGTATTTACAAAAATAAGATGAAGACACTAAAAGTATCTCCACTAATTAGTGGACAATTTTGTAATCATGTTCGGTTGTAATAACCACATACATTTTGCTAAAAAGGGCGTTCGATTAAAATATTCATATGTATGAAATATTTCAAATATGATATCAATGAATATCAATGATGATATCAAGCAACTCAATTTGCATCGAATATATTTGAAGCGGCGATATAAGTAATGTGTTTTGAATCATACAAGAAAATATTGACTTTGTTTTCAGAATAAATGAAAAGAAGAATTGCGTTGCATTTTTTCATATTCTTATGAAAAACACACACGAACTCACACACACGCACACGAACGCACACAGAAGTAGTTAATAGTCTACTTGTAAACATCTTTGGGGTGATATATGGTCGGTAGTTTTCAAACCAGTCAAGCCAAAGCATATATGAATATTATTAACAATACCCAAATATGTAATTTTACAGAGAAATGTCCAAAACAGATGCCCAAGACGATCGCTTCTCTCAATAACACTTCTTCATTTGAGGTCGAATTTAATATACAGTCAAACCTGCCTTAAAGACCACCTGTTTCAGCAGCCACTTTTCTGCAACAGCCAGTTTCTGTCCCCCAATCAATTTTACTACATAAACGTACCTAAACCAGCAGCCACCTGTCTAACGCCGCACACGGCCAGTGATATACAGGACAAAATGCTTGGTCACACTGTTTTCAGCAGTCATTTTTGGAGGATGGTTGATCGCATGGTCTGATTTTAGGAAACCTGTAAACAGGTTAGCTGGGCAGCACTGTAATGTACATGAGTTTGACACCTGATCATCTTAACATCAAACTATCATGTATTGGTATAGGAATATGCATGGGTTGCTATACACTGCATAATGGACACCCATTTTCTTGTGATTTTTGTCAACCTGGAACCAAAGGCCACCTGTCTTATGCAACCACTTTTAAAATTTTCCTTGAGTGGCTGCTGAAAACAGTTTTAACTGTAAATGTATATTTCGGAAAGAAAAATCTGATATTAATGTCGCAGTGGAATGATATGGAAATTTCTAGATCGGGTCGTTTTAGCTTTATTTGTGCAACTTTATTCTTTGCGAGAATGAGTGTGAGTAAAACTGTTAGCCGACGGTCGCTTGTTTACTTCATACTACAAGTTCGAGTCCAGCAGGATGCAGGTCGGTTTCCTGTCCTTCGGATGAGACAGTAAAAACTGAGGTCCCGTTTCACGGTAGGTGTCGGTACATTAAAGAACCCTCACTGTTCAATGGCCGTAAATGCCGAGCATAGGCCAAAATTTGAAGCCCTTCACCGGCATTTGGTGACGTCTCCATATGAGTGAAAGATTCTTGAGTGGGACGTTAAACAACAACAAACAAACAAACAAAACCATTTTTGTTGGTGTCGTTAGTCGTTTTAGTGCTTTATATAATTCGTTTCATGACTTGTATTTATCCGAAACCTTAGGATATATAGTGTTGTTGGTATAGTGCTCTGTATATATATATAGATATATATATATATATATATATATATATATATATATATATATATATATATATATATATATATATATATATATATATATATATATATTTGATATTAGTTTTCTTGGTACAGCGATAAATATTTAAATAAAAAAGTGTAGAACATCACAATTTCTTTCTTTCTTTTTTTAATCCGTGAGCGTTTCACCATCGTGGTTCTTGATTAAAGAAAGAAAGAAAGAAATTGTGATGTTCTACACTTTTTTATTTAAATATATATATATATATATATATATATATATATATATATATATATATATATATATATATATATATATATATAATATATAGATGTATATCTTAGGCGACATCATTTTAGTAGCTCCATAATATCAATGATATATATATATATATATTCCTGTACACGGTTTTATCTATTTTGAGATATTTCGCTTGCAATCTGTCTTTAGCGTCATCATTTAGATAGACTTCAGAATGTCTTATGAAATGTTATCTATTTGAATTTCAGTTTCATTTACATTTAAACGCACCAACATCAAAACATAAAAACCTTCTTCCATTTAAATCTTGGTCACACGCTAGAATTATGTATGCCTCTGGTTCTATAACACAACCATACATTTTCGGTTTATTTCATAGGTTAACCGAAATTTATAAATCATGTACCCTCCTCAAGGGGTCATAAGACTGTTGCCGAAATATCACATTAATTCCAATGAATTGATCATTTCACTTATCACTTGTTTAATTGTAAATAATGTAGAACTTAATAACGTTTTAGTAAAATCGAATGTTTACTCATTTGACATGCAGATAGGATTACCAAACTAAGATCCATGTTCTCGACAAAATGGGAATAAGTAATCTGTTTATATTATCACCCAGAAGCAGTGTTAATCAGATGTGGATACTTAAAAATTCTAAACACCTTTAAGAAATCTTAAAGACACACCATTTGTTTTCAAATTCATAGTATCAAAACATACGACATTTCTAATTTTAACACAATAATGCAGTAGGAAAACTTAAAAAATATTTGGCATCATCCACAATCTTTTTCGCTGAAATTGATTGAACTGTTCCTTTCTTCATACGAAGCAGACTTCATTCAGATGCTTCTGAATCAGAAGAAGAAAAACCTAGCGTTGTCCTTTAATTTGACATTTAGATATATAAGACAATGTTTTGTCAATTAATAATGGCAATTTCCATACAAATGTCAATGTTATATATCCCGAAGAACTAGAAATACACATTTTCCTTACTATAGACACCGACGGGAAAGGAAATTTATTCATCCGTTGTTAAGGTTACATTTAGACTGACCCGAATAAATAAAAAGTATGGGTTACTGTCATAAATCAATAATGAACAGGTTAATAATGCATATATAATTATTGTTAAATGTGGATGCAAAATAAAACAACTCCTAAATTCTGAGACTGGACATAACTGTTCTTTGAAATGGATGAGGTCAAATGTGACCACCGGAGATAATGAGTTAAAAACCAGGCTATACGACAAACGCCACGATTTCAGCTCTCCCATAGTTAATCATCCACAATGAAGTAGTAATATCCCGCACTAATCTGTATATGGTATCTATATCTCAGAAATGATAACATATTCCAGGACATGTTCAACATATGACCATTTCATACACAGAGGTAAACTACGTTATTGTTATTGTCACAGGGATATAAAAAAAACCGCGTTTGATGTCAACGTTCCGCAAATGTTTTGGCCTTGTTTGCGATTACTCTGTTTCAATAAATGAAATGTCGAGTTACCTGTTCGATAGCGGTAGTTGAGTCGTCTGTACGAGGAATCGTTCCTCACTTATTTAATTTGAATTTGACTGTGAAATTACGGCGGATGTGCCAGTCAACGGGGGATACTTGCTCCTTCATGGCACCTGATCCCACCTCTGGATTTCCAGAGGTCCATATTTGTGTCTGAGATATTTATATGATTATGATTTTGTAAATTAACATGTAAACCGTTACAATGAAACGAATTTGAAACAAATTTGGGATATAAAATAGCAGATTTACAGATGTGACATAAAAATAACATTAATGAGATTAGCCTTGTTTTCTACCATTAAACAAGGATTTCCCACTTTTACATTAACTGGACAAAATTTTCATCCGCAAAAATACTTGATTTAACTGGAGGAACCTGGGCCCACTCTACGAAAGATCATAAGTCTTAAGACTTGGTCTAAGGACCACACTTACGGCTAACGGCCGCTTTACAAAGAATTAGCACTTGTAACCTAGGACAAAATCAAGTCAGGTCTTTATGACTACCCAGAGGCAGTGCGTAGACGTAACATACTTTATTTTTTTAAATTTAGCAGGCAAATGTATTCATAAACTTTCAAGAACTTATTTGAAAATATGTGAATATAACTTACTTATCTTAGGGTAGCATTAATAAATCTTAAGACTTACGTCTTAGGACTTACGATTTCTTGATAAAACAGGCCCCGTGCAAAACTAGGATTCATTCATCAAAGTAGTTTTGACATGTCATATATTGATATCAAAAACTTACAGCGTGCAAAATATTTTACTTGTACACACACATTCTAACGTTCCAATGCAAAACACTTGGATGCATTTTATCTGATGAAAACAAGAATGTCTGCTGCACAACGACTTTGTTTGCTTCACGATGACTTCATTGTGGGTAACAACGGCAAATCGTAATGTATATTAATAACAATGACAATATCACCTGAAATTATTTATATCTTTATGTATGTATGTATTTACGTGCGTGTTTGGTAAATATTTTGTGAAAAGAATTCCGACGTTAATCATGTCTGCTCTCTGCCCTCGGTAGACCAACAGCTTTTGTGCTGATAATTTTAACGTAGAGAGCCTACATCTTTACACCTTTTATGTTCCGGGGTATATTGTTTTGTGTAGGTTTATTGCGTTTCAATAAAACATGCACAAATGAAGCATAATAAAGTAAAAACAGTCGTTTAAAAGTCGAAACGACATTTTAGGTAAATACGAAAGGAACAAATTGGGTAATGAATGTTTAGGAACGCCAGACTGTATTATTGCTCTATTCAGCAACATGAATAAAATCCATAGTTGTATATTTGTTTGTTTAAATCGTGTTTCATTTCACAATCAATATACTTTACTGTGGGGTTTATAAAATGTTGGGTCGAAAATTAGGCTGACTATCCGAAAATGGGCCTTTTGGTCGTATTGGTGAGAAGCGTGTGGTCAAACTGTTGTGACACACACACACACACACACACACACACACACACACACACACACACACACACACACACACACACACACACACACACGCGCGCGCGCGCGCGCGCGGACTCCTTACACCAACATCAAATCTAACGAGAGAAATCTGTATGTATAAATCCATACTGTGACATATTTTATTTGCTAATCTTTGTAAAATAAATCAAGTTAAAACTGTTCTAACTTCAATTCACTTGAATAAACAAGATGGTTTTGCTGCTGTTTGATGCTAGGTACGGCATATTGGCAAGGGAACCACCTCTTGCATCGTAGCCCACCTCTGGAATTTTCTTGTGTCCGTATTATTTGAATATTAACCATATTAGTACATTATCTAATGAACCCCCTGACAGGTAAACATTTGACATCTGTATAAGGAGTTGTTTTTTAATTGTCGTTACCGCAATTTTGATCCTAACCCGTAATCCATTATCACTATTCTATTAATACAGACACGAAAAAAATATAATTAGTGGTATAATTTCTGAACATTCGCATGATACACATCCACCCTCTATTATATTTAGAAATTTAAAAGTTAATACTTTACTTGAAATGTGGGATCGTAAATTGCTATACTTAAGGTTGTAACATGATACTTGACGGGACAATATACCTGGCATATACCAATGCTTGTCAACTTTATCAGATTGTTACTCAATCTGAAATCTTAAAATAGGCTTATTGACAATTCTAACACAATGGTGGGGTGTTAATATGTTATCACTAATCTTAGATATTATGTAATATACAAAAATTAAAACTATTATGTAAATAAACGAAAATACTTAAAAAACGGTAAACAGCTGTCTGTCTGCCTGTCTCTATAGCTATCTGTCAATCTATCTATATATCTTTTAGCTGTCGGTCGGTTTGTCTGTCTGTATGTTTGTCGGTCCGTCCATCCATCCATCGATCATGATAGTCATTACAGAATAAGTGTGAATACTTTGCCATGTTTAAGTTTTATAGTCTTTTGTTTGATTATGTATTTTCTTAAATCTTAGTTGTTAATTGTGTTAAAATATATATTTTATGTCGATCATAAAATGCTGAACCAGTAAAGGTATACAGATGGGGGTCGGACACGTGGGTTTTCTCCGGGTTTCCTCCCACAACAAGAACTCCCACACGCCAGCATCAGGGCGAACAAGAGACATTAATATATGTTGACATATCTTGTTTGTCAATCAAAATAAAATAAATTAAAGTTTAAATGATCTCAACATGAAGAACAATTCCGAATTCCAAACGGGATTGGACCATGTTAGCATGGCACACCCATCACAAATGTTACCTGGAAACCTATCGAGATCGGTGAAAAGATCAAGCTCAGTGAAAATGGCAACATAGTTTAAGATCTAATTGACGAAAAGGGGTCACTGTATATGGTCGTGCTCCGGAATTCTTATATTCCTGAGAGCCGGACTACATATTGTTTGACAAGATCCCCGTATCAACCATAACATTACTTAAGGGTACACTGTTACTTCGAAAAAAAGAAACAAAAGAATGTCTGTGTCTGAAATTAGCATTACTAAGAATCACACAAAACGTACAGCCCTATAAACGTGATATTTAAATCCCAGATTCCAAAGTATAAATCTTCAGGACGTCCAGGATATATAGACGACAAATCGTGTAAAAACATTCAACCCTATAAGTGTGACATAAAAATCTCAGATACCAAAGTATAAATCTTCAGGACGTCAAGGATATATAGATAAATCTGGTAAAAAATTGGACAAATATGGAGATCCAGAGGTGCGATCAGGCGTCATGGAGTGGAGAAGTAGGCATCCCCTGTTGACTGGGCACAACCAACGTGAGTCCACAGCCAAATCCAAGTGAAATAAGTAAGGTACAGCCGTCTCAACAATAGGCAACTTAGCATTATAGCATTATATTAATCGCAAACAAGACTATTATACCGACAGTAAATTTCGCGGAACGTAATAGTACCACAATAGATAGGCGCCCCCGATCACAGTACCCAGGAGCTGTAAGAATAATTAATTCTACGATGACTAACAAAATGGACGATGTGCTTCAATTTGTTTATTATGTAGAATCAAAAAAGGTAAAATAAATTAAAAGGGTCAAAAGGTAAAATATATTCCTGTACTGTGATCGCTAAATAACACATTTACTTCTCAGGTAAAACACTTAAATAGAAATTTGATTTAATTTAAATTTGATTTTAATTTCAATTGGCGAATTGAACCAATGGTGCATTTCACCACAACAACAACCACAAAAGAAAGGAAAATGCGCCTTTGATTTTTTACTTATGTAATCATAATTTGGCTGCATTCCAAATATCTTATGTTTTATTATGCATTTGCTCCATAGAAGACGGAACTTCAAACAAAAATCACCAAATCCTTTATATCACACGAAATGTGAATATGATACACACGTCAAGACTTTTAAAGGTCATCAAAATGTAGGACATATGAGTTAGGTACAGGTATATTTAAATCTTTATCGCTGTTATACATATTTTGAAGGGAAAAAGAAATGAAAAGGTAACATATATGCGCCAAATGTTTCAATTGTTTTACTGCGCAGCCTAAAATAACGAAAAGTATCTTGGTCTAAGATCGATGCAGACAATGCACACACACACACGCGTGCGCATATAATATATATATATATATATATATATATATATATATATATATATATATATATATATATATATATATATATATATATATATATATATATATATATATATTGGCCTGTGCTATGGACTGATACCGATCCAGTGACTGTTCTTTTACGTGCCACGCCTTCCTCGACACGGATGATCAGTGGCATTTACTTCGAATGCCGAACATTTTTAAAGAGGTCTCGGTACCGGTATGACCCGGTCTGGGAATCGAACCAACACCTTTTTCTTACGAGTCGAACGTTCTACCAGTAAACCACAGCAAATATGTATAGTAGAAGGTTTTAAAGAATAATGTGTAACGTATTTTTAATACAATTCTAATAGATATTTGATCATTGTTACCGTCATAGGCAATAACTAAACAATCGCTAATGGACATTCACGTAAATATTGTTACATTTGTATCTTTTCGCAAAATCCCCACTAAAATATAGGGACACTCAGTTCTTAAAGGCTGAGATGAGAACCAGCCCTCCGCAAGGAAAGCTTCTAGCGGGTCTCGAACCCACGCTGATTACAGGTGAGCGAAGGCATATGCACAATTGTAGAACTTTAGTCAATACAAATCTATTCATACCACAAGAGGTTCATTTTTAACTACGTTTGTGATATATGAAATACAAAGAAAGTAAAACTCAAGGTTGTTATAAAGAAGCTCTGTATTGTTACTGCTGAATATATAACACGTCCGCAAATTTACAAAACGGGTTGATATAATTTGAAATGTCAATTATCGTTCAAATACAAAATACAAATAACTTAATTCTTTTTTCTTTAGCACTTGGACCAATATTGAATTTTAAAAACAAATCCTCTGTATATAGTAAGATAGCACTTCATAGTGTAATTCTGTTTTTTTGATTCTGGACAATTATTAAGAGTATACGAGCCGGCCTGGCTCAGTCGGTACCGCGCTCGACTCATGATCGTGAGGTCGTGAGTTCGAGTCCAGTCGGCGGCAGGTTGGTTTCTTGTCTCTCGGATGAGACAGTAAAAACCGTGGTCCCGTGTCACAGTAGGTGTCGGCACGTTAAAGAACCCTCACTGCTCAATGGCCGTAAGTGCCGAGCATAGGCCAAATTGTGAAGCCCTTCACCGGCATTTGGTGACGTCTCCATATGAGTGAAATATTCTTGAGTGGGACGTTAAACAACAATAAACAAACAAAATTAAGAGTATACAGGACACTATACAATATATTGTACTATATAAAGGACATTTTATCTTTAATATTTGGAATTTGATATTAATGAATAAAAGAGACCTTGAATAGATAAAGAATTCTTCAAAATATCACATGGTACTCAAGTACTGTCACGACAAGGAAGAGATTAGGATTTTGACAGCAAAACACTGAATGTTTCACGACCATTTGATATGAAATAGTATAGATCTGTAGGATATCCAGGATACAGATATAAATCTGGTGAAATTGGTTAAACACAGACCTCTGGAAATCGAGAGGTGGGATCAGGTGCCATGGATCGAGGAGTAAGCATCCGCTCTTGACAGGTCACACCCGCCAGTAATCCACAGTCAAATTCAAATGAAACAAATTCTCGTCACAATTTTCATAATCGTTTCTTTGTTTACACAACACTCAACAACTTTCCAGTTATATGGCGGTGGACAGATTTTAATGGCTTAGTAGAAAACCGGATTTCAGAGTACCCGGGGAGGGGTTACCGGCCTTCTGTAAGTAGACTGACAAACTTCCTCACAATGATCAGCTCAGAATCCAGCAAGACTCGATCCCACCCTGACTAGAGCCGAGATACTTCAATGTTTGAAGATCAATGCTGTAACCACTCGGAAACGGAAACCACCATAACATTTGTAAACTGATTTGTTCAAACACATACCAAGAATCTCTGAATAAAACTTCACAATAAAACGATTGTGTTTTTGTTTGTTTAATTCTGTATCATGTCCCCCACAGTATCGTTGGTTATATATTACTTGTCGTGTCATAATGCCATCATCTACCTATGTCAATGTCATAATCTACCTATGTCAGTGTAACAGGTGTAAGAATTAATTAACTATCAATAACGTATTTGATAATGTGCACATATTTCACAAGTCTTTTTGTTTGATTTTGACCGAACAATATCCCAGTTACATGACGGCGGTCAGTTTTTAAAGGTGGATAAGAGAACCCGATTACAATGTTCCCGGGGATAGACCACCAGTCATCGGCAAGTAAACTGGGAAAAATTCTCACAGAAATCAGCTTGGGTTCCGGAGGGGCTCGGACCTGCGCTGACAAGAGTAAGATACTCCATTCTTCAAAACGTGATACTCTAGCCACTCATCCCCCTCAAGACTTACGGAAGGGTAGAGGTGACAAGATAAATCCATGACAGTAACATTTACTGAATATAAAATTGGATAGATAGATTAAAAAGATAAGAATTAAGAATGATTTGATATGATTGAATCTAAGACAGCAGGTACTAAGTAATTGATACATCAATCCCTGAAAAAACAATGCACTCTTTCTGTAAATCAATGATTTAGGCTTGTCCAAACGTGTTTTTAGGGTGAATAAGTTTTTTTTAGATAGTAATGTTCATTGTAAAAAATTTACAATAATCTTACATGCGAAACTAAAATAAATTTGTGTAATTTACGCGTCGCACAGGTTACCTCAGTAACTGCACGTTATATGAAAACAAGGACAGGAAAGGGTTCACTTAATATTGCTACTTTCAATAGTCCTAGGACTGTCAGTGCTTGTTTGATAGTGCTACAGCACTCTATCATGTACATTGATGTCAGTTTATAATTGTTCCAGAGGTAAGATCTAAACCTCATGATTACACAAATGTCTTGATTGATACTCCTCAAGAATCGAACTTAATGCACAGCTTAAAGGGCATTAGCTGTGCTTACCAAATTAAAAATACAATATTTCGAAATTTTTACTTTATTCCGATATATTTTGTGATAATATGTCCAGTTTTGGTATTCACATACAAAGAGTAAAATGCAATTGAAAAAGTGCCAGAACTGGGTTTTTTCACAAAATATATAAGGATTTAAGAATTTGCATGCCTGTGTTTATCTCTTTTTTGTTATTTTATATCAATTTATATTGTAGAAAAGAAAAACAAATTCTTTGAAAAAAATAACTAATGCTCCATTAATGTTTTTACACACTTCACGTGTACTTACCACATATTTTGTAAATTTGCTTATTTTCGTTACGGGACTTGATATCATATCATGAGGCACATGTTGTGTTTTGTTCAATGTCATTTTTATATTTAAAGTACAGGTCTTTAAACTTTAAGTCTTCTATTTTTAAAGTTCCTTTTAAGTATAGTCGATTTATGTACTAGAAAAAAAGATGCTATCCTCAGATAATTTAAATGCTTGAGTTGATTTAATTTGGCTTTGCATCTTTTATAAACCTCAATGACAAAAAAATCATAACCTAAATTTGAAAATAAAAAACACATGAAATTCTATTTAGATATATGCATTTCACATTTGTGTTTCGGGTGTGCACCTTCATGTACAACATTGTAATTTTAAAAGAATAAGCTGTCTACATTTCCATCTTCTCAATTTCCCATTAAAGATACTTCGTGTACCTAATTCGAATTTAATTAGCCGCATATGTCGCACATGGCAGAAAGAATAGAATGTAAGGTATAATTTACTTACAGTCATTTTGTTGAAACGTTTAAGGATAAAATGTTCGGATTGAAAAAACATTGCGATTTATATCCTTGATGCAATAAAAATTCAAAATGTAATTGTATATACTTTGATCGGTTAAATGTATGAATAATTTTATCATTATATATAAGCCGTGTTGTTTATATAGGTAGTTTACCTGAGTTTACAAAATCGAGGTCCGGTTTCGCAGTAAGTGTAGGCACGTTAAAGAACACTCACTTCTCAATGTCCGTAAATGCCGAGCACAGGCCAAAATTTGAAGCCCTTCACCGGCATTTGATGACATCTCCATATGAGTGAAAGATTCTTGAGTGGGACGTTAAACAACATAAACAAACAAAGAAAACCTGAGTTTAACGTACCGATGGAAATATTATCAAATAAACCTTATAAAAACAACACATTCTTTGTTCAGCGGAGCTTGAAAAATCATTTGAAATTAACTGATATTTCAATTAAACGTTTTCAAATTCAATAAATGAAATTATAGGCAGAGTTGGAAAATTGGATTTTCAAAACCCGTAAAGCGAGGTGACTAATGAAACGAGATGTATACATATGTCAAGAAAAACTTCTTAACATATTTATCGATGTACCAAGAAAACCAACAGCGGCCGTCAACAAGGAAATTCATTTTATGTTTCAGCGGGACTTGAACCTGTGCTGAGAGAGTCATGGTTTGAAGCGCGATGCTTTAACCACTCAGCCAAGGAGGCCCCTACATTTCAGAGGAGATATAATCCAATATGTAGATGACAAATACATCAATATGTAAACTTGAAACTTTGATAAAATCAGATTTCAAACAAACTGCACGTGTCAAAAGTTACTTAAAATACGTTTGCATAAAACGTCTGGAGATTTACTTCTTTTTAAGTTTTCGATGAGCTGAAATGTTTTATAGAATACCATAAAATTACAAATGGATTGACAGCTAGACGAAAGTAAGGCCACATTTCGGTTCCGAACAATGAATGGTCTCCATTGTAAGAATCAGTTAATAAAACGTACAGTTGAATATTATTTCAGTCTCACTTTTGGTTGTGTGAATTTACGGTTGATAAAGTTCAAATTTGGTAACTGGTCCATTTTAAGTTCAATAGTTGGTCAATGACATCGTTCGCGGTGTTATCAATACATTCTGGTCTGTAACCTCAAATATATTTTGTGTGTTGTTAAAATTAGCTGTTTACAGACTTTAATTATGGTAAACATTGTGTATTTTATCACGGAGTTCACAAAGTTCATTTACTGACCAAAGTGTACTCAAAGTCTTTCAGGTTTTAGAGTATCCTGGCTTACACTGCAGAAATGCTATACTGGGTATATTGCAATCACCAATCAAATATCATAAATCTATATTTAAACATATATTGCAGAAATACTATACCGGGTATATTGCAATCACCTATCAAATATCACTAATCTATATTTAAACATATATTGAAATTTAATTTTACTTTTTTCTGATTATTTGTATTATAGTAAATAAAAGACTAAATCTGTAGGGGGGCAAAGATTCATATTTTGAAATCAATTACTCATTTTTCCAATAAAATATATATTCAACAAGTATGGACTTGCTTTTTCGGTGACAGTAAATTTGCAAATGTGTTTAATGTTTTTTCCGAATTTGATAGCACATTGCTTTACATGACACTATGAGTGTTTTCGAATCATAAAATACACATACATTAAGAAATGTTTCAAACTATAAAACGTATTAGTTCACATGCAATCTGTTAGCATTTAAGGTAAAAAGTAAAATCGTTATTTTTAATGCACCTATACTACTCTCTGACATTTTTCACTTTTAGAACAGATATATTCAGGTAAGTCCTGTAGTATTGTAATGGGGCAGTCCTGAGATCACCATAATGATCATAATCACTGCCTATGTCATCATCATCAACGTCGTCGTTATCATCATCATCATCGCCCCCTCTTCCTCATTGTCGTCATCATCATCATCGCCATCATCGTTTCTGCTTCCAATAATATTTTGAACGGATAATGAAAGACGCAGGTAGTTAAAACTGGTTAAAACAATGTCAATTGTGTTGTTCGAACTTTCATTCGCAAAAATGGGTTCAGCAAATTAATAGCCAGAATATAGCCGTCATCGACTTAAAATTGCTCCGAGTACCCTGAAATGTGTCATGACAAGTAAACTGGATTTGAATTTACAAACAAGTTTGAACACATTGTAATTATAAGAGTTAATGTTTTTCAACAATTATTTAAATTACAAGTCTTTATTGCTTTATTGCACACTTTCCAGTTCATAGCCTTTATTCTTTTATACAAATTCGTATATAAAATGTGCTTTAGTTCTGTAACGCATACATCTTCATTCACTATTATCTGTATCACTTTTATACTATTCATATTGCAGCATTACACTTGACGGATACACATATTATGCCTTTGTATACATATATGTATGTATGTGTTTATGTGTATGTATATGCAAGGGTTATTGAGTATTTAGGTTGAAATATTTTACGCGCGAATTCTTGGCGCGGAAAAAGACAAACCTTGGAAGGAACTTCTCCGAGGGCGTAAATAATTCAACATATGACATTCTATTATCTTTTTATTATCCTTATCAATGCATCAATGATTATAATTTAAGAAATCTTATTCAATTCACAACAAACAACAATAAAATGCGTAATGTATCATCGTTAAAGAGCGTATGAATATAACATAAAAGTAGTCCCGGAACCTCAAAATCGGTCTGGGGGTATATGATTAGGTTATTTATTGCACATTTTCATCTAATGTGAAGTAAATGGAAACCGCAAGTAATACAATAATATATTTTACTAGTGTAATATGTTCATATTCATACACTATGCTCTCTTTAGATGTATACTAAGGACCTCAGTTGTTGAATGGGCAGAGCATCACGCTGCTAAAAACACCATGCTGTTTCTCATCTCTAGTCAGATGATCGAAATCCGCTTGAATCTTAGCTGATTTTTGAGAATGATTGCCGATGTACTTGCAGAAGGCCGGTGGTTTCTTCCAGGGTATATTGCTATACTGTCTCTCCTCCGCCATTCAAACACGCCAGTAGACTTGTTACGTACTTGCTAAAATGAAACACATGAAAATAATAAGTTACAGGGGTTTGTTGGATTTTCTAAAGTTCTTTAACTTACTGGTCCGACATTTACTTTATAAATCAGTTTGAGGAGAAACAAGTATAAAAAGGTCAGTAAATACAACAAAACACATACATACAAATGCACAAATTCATGACATGTCACATTGAAAACTTTAACAATATAAACGTTGATAGAAATCATGGTATAATGTATATTTCACTAAAAGCTTGTATACATTAGTATAAATATATATATATGAGAGAGAGAGAGAGAGAGAGAGAGAGAGAGAGAGAGAGAGAGAGAGAGAGACTCCCATATCATTCTATCCTGATAAATTATTTAACCAAAACGAGCTTTAAAATGTTAGACGCCTTGTTAGTTCCTGATGTTAATGGTATACCGAAATACATGCTATTTGTGGAAAACACATCTACTGTTTTTCTTTCATGAAACTGATATGATATATATATATATATATATATCTGTGTGTATTTTTTTACTGGGCCTCCGTGGCCGAGTGGTTAGAGCATTGCGCTTTAAATCACAAGGCCTCTCACCTCTGGTTCTAATACCGCTAGGGTCATTTCGAATTATGTGGGAAAATTTGTCAGTTTACTTGCGGAAGGTCGGTGGTCTTTACCGGGGTTTCTCCCCACCAATAAAAACTGGACGCCATCATATGACTGAAATATTGTTGAGTATGGCGTAAAACAAAAAATCAAAATCAAAATCCAAACATTTTTTTACTGAGATGATTCTCAATATTTTGTTAAATGAACATTTTTATCCGTTTAACATTAGTCGTGTCTTTTTTCTATGTTCTGGTCTC
Source organism: Atrina japonica (assembly GCA_030159075.1). NCBI lineage: Eukaryota > Metazoa > Mollusca > Bivalvia > Pterioida > Pinnidae > Atrina > Atrina japonica. Next base: position 354,882 of record BROG01000201.1, read on the forward strand.
CCGGTGTATATGTGTCTTTCCGTTAAGTCACTCGTGTGACTCCCCTATTAAAAGAGAAACCTGGACTCAACACTCTTCCTGGAAACCCTACATGCACTCTCACCGATTTCTCCATCTCTGAAATATTAGATAATCATAAACCCGCTCTCACTTCGTTTGGAATACCCACAAGTGACGCGGAGCTTGAATTGCCATACATTTATTGGATTCCGAAAATGCACAAAAATCCCTATAAACACCAATTCATTGCGTGGTCATTTAAGTGCTCCTCCAAAGATTTATCTATTACTCACCAAACGTCTTACACATTAAACAAGGTCGTCAGAAGAACTGTACAATGGTTTACTCAAGAGTAATTTGACGTGGATCCTAAAGAATTCAAAAGAATTATTGGAACATTTAAAATCTCCAAATTTCAAACATATTACAAGCATCTTAAGAAACTAAACTCAAAAACAGATTAACATCTATTATACAAAACTCTAGTTTCTAGTAGACTACCTCTTCTTGGTTTTTGCGGAAAACGTTTACCAACAAATTGTCGGCATTCCAATGGATACCAATTGTGCATCTCTCTTGGCTGATATCTTTTTCATATGAATCGAAATTCATACAGCCTCTGCTCTCCAGAGGAAATAAACAGTTAGCTTCTCGGTTCAATTTTACTTACAGGTATATCGACGACGTTCTGTACATAAATAATTCAAAATTTCAGAATTACCTCGGTCAGATGTATCATGTTGAGCTAGATATCAATGAGACGACAGAGAGCAACACATCTGCTTCTTACCTAGATTTACTCATGTCGAATAGAAAGTACGGTCAACTTCACACCTCCCTTTTTGAGAAACGCGACAATATCAATTTCCATAAAACTTCCCGTTTCTCTGTAGTAATATTCCATCTTCTCCTGCCTATGGCGTTTTCATTTCACAACTTATACGTTATGCCAGGGCATGCTCTTCTTATGAATGTTTTATTCTGAGAGCGAGTCTGCTCGCCAATAAACTACTGACACAAGGTTACGTTGTTGAACGCTTGGAGTCGTCGTTTAAGAAGTTTTATGGTCGATACATGGATCTTGTTAAACATGATGAATTCTCCCTCTCAGGAATATTAGATCGTATTCTGGAGCACAACCAAAGACAGTGATTCCTTTTCCCCAATCGTGCTTTTCACCGGACTTGACCTTTTCACCGAATTCGACCCGTTCATCGAACTAGAAAGGTTTCCAAGGAACATTTGCGACGGGTGTGGCATGCTAGCAGGGGACGCTGACTCCTTCGGGACACCTGTTCCTATCTCGTGTGCGATCGTTCTTCATGTAGAGACAACTTGCACATCTAATTTGTCGTGTTCTAATGGACTTGAGTTTCGATTATAAACTGGTACAACTTCATTTTTACATTTCCATGTTTGATATTCTCTTTTAACACATTCAAAACATAAATATACCAAAGTGTTTCTCGTTAAAAATACAGAACCTAAAGGTGGGACCAAGTGCCATGGAGGAGTCAATGTTTCTGGCACGCCAAAATCACATCAATGACTCAAGCCTAGTTTTTCTTCAGTTAAACCTAGTTTATCCCAATAACCCACATTAACAAAAAAACTAAGTTTATCTGAGAAAAACTTGGTTTAACTGCGCCATAATCACACTAATGAGTATAAATTTTGGCGCCGTTAATTCTACATTTATGGCACACCAAAATCATATTAATGAGTTAAACCTAGTTTAATTGTGAAAAACGTGGTTTAACTGCGTCATAATCACACTAATGAGTATTAATGTAATTTTGGCGCCATTAATTCTAGTATTTCTCAATTAAACCTATTTTTCACCAGTTAATGTTATGAAAAAAACTAGGATTAACTCATAACCCCATTAAGTGGAGAAAAAACTAGGTATTACTCATTTATATAAAAAAAATCTCAGATACCAAAGTATAAATCAATAGAATGTCCAGGACATAGATACAAATCCGGTAAAAATGGACAAACACTGACTTCTGGAAACCAAGAGGTGAAATCAGGTGCCATGGAGGAGTAAGCATCCCCTGTCGACCGATCACACCCGCCGTGAGCCCACAGTCAAGTCCAATGAAATACGTGAGGAGTGATTTTGGCGTGCTATAAGTGTCGTAAACATATTCAAAATCACCAGCGGCAAAACATACCTGTATCATGATGGTTCGACACAAAACTGTCGTATTAATTTTAACATGTTGTACTGCCTAATAAAAGCAAAATTCAATTGGGTACAAATCAATAAATAAATCAGAATTACTTTTAAAACTTCTCACTTAATTAAAGTCATGACAGAATATATTACAATAAAGATTAGAATAGTAAAATGGGATGATTAATAGGAAATATATGTATAGTTATTTCAACATATGTAGTTTCAAGTGTGTAAAAATGTAGGAATTTCTTGTTCAATCAATGTTCACAGAGAAACCAAATTTTCAAAGATGAATCTTATTTTTACATGATACCAGTTGCAGTTCTGAAAAAAAGTTAAGCTCGAATTTAAAATAGATGCAGAGTTCAAATAATAGATGCAGAGTTCAAATGTCATTATTTATATTTGTTTGTCTTACATCTTCTCTTTTTTGCTCTTCTGTTACCGAGTAGTCCGAACATCGAACTTTAAATAACGAGGTTTCTCATTCCTAGTTAGCATGGCTATAAACTTAACCTTATTGTAACATGATTAATTATATTTTTGTCAGAGGCAGTACAGATCGGTGTTTGTTTGTTTTAAAGTCAACAGAGCTCTCCGACGCGCCATTTGAATTTTGTTTTTTAACGGTTTTTTGATGACGTCATCAGAATGCTGGCTTCTGATTGGTCAATTCAAATGCGCGCCGGAGAGCCGTGTTCACAAAAGTGCGTCATACGGAAGTGAGGGTCATACCGGAAGTACGTCATACCGGAAGTGTCATCGGAAGTGCGTCATGAAGTGAGGTCATGTTGTCATAGCAATTAGAAAGAGCCAATCGTTGAGCTTGTGTCTTGACCGGAGGTGGAAGGTTGTGGGGGCAGCCATCTTGGGTAAGAACCAATGAGATCGTTACAAGAGGTCACGAGAAGTCACAAGAGGTCACGAGAGTTCACGAGAAGTCAACGGTAAAGAGAGAGAAGTTGGGTTTTTTCCAGTTTTGAGCTGAGAGTGAATCTATTTTTAGAACCGAAACTTTTGGGTTTTTCCAGTTTTGAGCTGAGAGTGAATCTATTTTTCGAAACTTTGGGGGTTTTCCAGGTTTGTGAAACTCGTAGTTGGTGGCGCCAACGTTAAGAGTGTTTCGCATGTGCGAGAAGCGGTAGGCCGAGCCCGTCACTGTTGTCGTCGAGAGTTCTGACAAGTGCGCAAGCGCGAGAAGTGTAGGCCGAGCTCGACTCAAGCTTGTACTAAGACTTGTAGAGTAAATGAAATAGTGATGGGTCTAAACATATAGTAATAAAAATTTCAAACACTCAATGCTGGTAGTTTTTTTATGTTGAAGCTCCGGATTGCAAATGAGTTCTCAGAGGTCTAACTGAACCTATAATCTAGTCTGACTTTTTTTTTTTGTTTCCAGTGCATGAGAAATAATTTTGTGTGATCCAATAAAAAATGAAATACTCACCCTATGCTAAAAGTAGTGGTTTTTTCTTATGATGTTAACTCTTCGAGCTTTGGATCGCAAATGAGCTCTCAGAGGTCTAACTGAACCTATACTCTAGTCATGTGACTTTTTTTGAGATAATTCTATTTTTAGTGCATGGAAAATAATCTAGCCCTATCTAATAAAAAATGAAACACATCACCCTTGATAGTAGTGGATTTTTCTTATGATGTTAACACCTCGAGCTTCGGATCTCAAATGAGTTTTCACAGGCTGAACTGAACCTCTCTCTAGTCACATGACTTACTATATTTAGACTTTTATCTAATGAAGTGTCATAACAAAAACGTAGAGTTTTGATACTATTACTCCGTCTCATAGTTTTCAATGGTGTTTTTACACCCTATAACTCTTGTACCTTTGTGTCTACTTTGTACTAGTATGCTTACACTATAGGTGGATAAAATACATAAACCAAAAATAATTTTGTTTTTATGATTTTTAATTTTCCCATTTCTGTATTTTCGCAGAATTTTTCCCTCTGGAAAATGTACAATAATTGAAAGAAAAAAACTTTGAATCCCAAAGTCGGCTTCGGTCTGTTTCTTTGTGCCATTGAGTAGCTCTCCAATCTGTTTGTAGACGTCTCTAAATGCTTTAGGAATACTGGATTTCTCTAAACTTTCTTCAAATTTTTCCAAAATGTTCATTTCGTTCACCGTGTCTAGAGCCTCGTCAAAGTAGTGAAACATCATTGTGCCGTCATCATACATCATCAGGCAGGAATGTTGCTTTTGACTCGGATGATCAATCTCACAACCGTAACATTGAAATGTGCCACAGTTGATGTTGACGAAAAATAACTAGTGTAGTGGTCCACAAGCAAAAATTCATCTGGTCCGTTTTCAAGTCTGAACTGCAGTTTTAATAGCTGAGTGAATCACGTGACATCCCATCTATTTTTAGTTGCTTGTACACAATTGTCTCTCGATCATGTCACGGGTTATACCGTAGATCTCCCAATTAGATAGGATTTTTTGACGTAATGCACTTACATCTTCTGTAAAGGTTTCTAATACGCATAAGCGGGTCTGTCGTAAAAATCTCATCATCAAACATATGATACACAATCCCTATAAAAATCACACCACGTACATAAGTATTCCTACATCGTCTGATGTTTCATTTTTTCTGCGTAATAGAGAACAGCAGATCATCCATACAGTTGCAATCATGATTTCTCTCTGTGTGCACTCAATGTCAATACCCATCAGGTCACGTGATCCCATGAATCGTATATTTCTTTTCTCTCATTTCTTCTCTCTCTCTCCACATGTTCACCTTTCTCTCATTTCTTTGTCTCTCTCTCATTTCTTCTCTCTCTCCACATGTTCACCTTTCTCTTATTTCTGTTTTCTCTCTCTCATGCACACCCCCATCTTTTCTTTCTATTTTATATTGTTTTTAACTCATAAATAATTCATAAACAAGTCTATTCACTCAACATTTTATTACCCCGCTCAAACTAGAAGTAGTTCTTGGAGGATTAGGGCTGTCCCTCTAAGACTACGTACAGTGATACCAAAAAGCAATATTAAATCATCAACAAAGAGTTTATTACGTCTCACTACTACGGTTGATCTTGCCCATACAGCGCGGAGCAAAAAGAACGTCAGCTTTTGTCCTAGATTGACGTAATTGTGACTGACAGGGACTGATACACGGTTGACAGGTATGCGATATTGCTCTCTAAACCATCTCCAAACAAAACGATCGTTTTAAAGGATCAATGTTTCTTCTTCTTGGTCTAGGTCGAGGACTTAACGATTGAAATAAAACATGGCTAGGGACACCGCGATGTCTTTTGACGTAAATAATACACACAGATGTCCACAAACTTTGGTGCGAGGGTGTTGACATCTGCTGATTATAAATCACTCGATCTGCATGGCGTTTCATAAACATAGATCCATGGAGGTAGCCCATAAGAGTCAAAATATTCAGCAGTCTGATGACCTATGAAATGAATGGCAACCCAATGCTCTCCTGGTTGATCGTGAGGAGTAGATAGTCCGGTAAAACGTCTCTGGGGTATACTCCGCCGAACGAAGGTCCTACATAAGGGTCTCGTGATAAAATACTATTGAGTTGATGAGCATTCAAGCCTTGAATACTTTGCATGGTTTCAATAGTCTATAGCCACTTCTCTCTGTTTGTTGATTTCTAATACGTTATCAAATTCTCCATAGACAATGCAGTTCACACTCTCTGCTAAAGCTTGAGCAAATTGAAGTTCGATGCTGATCATTGTCTTGATCAGCTGTCAAATCAAAACACCACAAGGCAAACCCTCTTCTATAGTTGTCAATGGTCACGGAAGGGGCCCCAGTCTTCTCCTAATCGACCTAATCCTTGATATATAAGCTCAAGTATGAGCGCAAGTACAAGTTGTTTTCAAAGTCAGGTTCTAAAAGGACGAGTGCAAAGACTTTCTCCATTGTATACTAACATCCACTTTATTGACATTAAACTGTTGAAAATAAAAGGGATTCTTTGTCGCATTGCCCCATTGAAAGCGGCATTGCTCACCATACCTACTACTATACGTTTTGGCATTTGACCTTGATACAAATGATCTGTAATCTTTGAACGTGTCCCAGCAGGAATGGTAAACGTTTTCACTTCTACACGTCTCAAGGGAAATTTTTGCAGTACTGGTATTCATCTGTTCGTTCATCTGATTCAGTAAAGTTGCAATGGGGTTTCACTTTACGTACCACTAGATACATTTGTAATATCTTCAAATAGCCTAATTCACCTCCTCCACACATCATGTAAAAGGGTTCACGACTTCTATTAAACCTTAGGCGTACATCTATACCATTAGGTAGAAATCGTTTCTGTTCAAACAGATCCAAATGGAGACGATCCCATCATATTAAAAAGGTTTTACTTTCACTGATACGTTCATGACGATCAGCTAATCCTGAGTTTTTTCTCGGCGACATCATCGGCATGAGGATTTCAACTTGTCAAATCGTCCAGGTTGATCCTTGTACCATAAACTGGTAGCACTAATCTGATATTTTAGCGTTTCGTTAGAAAAGGACAGCAACTTTTTCGAGATAAGCTCGATAGGGATAGGTATCGGTTCCAGGAGTGATCACTTTTCCCATTTAGATTACAATCGATCTCGGAAAACAAACTATGCATCAAATTGTTGACGGGAGTGATTTGAGTATCATTTGCTAGATCAGTTCCATCTTGTTTGACGATTTTAGCTTCTACGTACACATAGGTCTGGTTCAAATCCAAATACTCATCGCCTTGTCCTTTGATTTCAAACTCAAATAGGAGCAGAATGTGTATTGACACTAGAGATGGGGTAATATTCCACCCATCTTCCTTCTTCTAAGGTTACATTGGTGGGAGGGACATTAAACAACTCTAAAGCTTCACTACTACACTCACAGGAATCTTTTTGCATCATCATCTTGTTAGTCAAAGATATCTTGCTCTCTTCCGACTGTTTAGATTTACTTGTAGAAGTAGACTGAAAGGGACGGCTCGTTCGTTTCTTTTTTATACTACTGTTCGTATGACTCGTTGTTCCTGTTCGTTTCTTGCCTGCTAAACGAGAAGCGACATGAGAGGGGGCACGAGCTAATGTTTTTCTTAGGACCCACGGATTCCTCGTTTGAACAAGAGCATTTTTCAATGAACGTTTATTTTGTATCACATCCATACCCGTATTCAAAGCAAAATTTAGCTATATGAGGAATGGCTTTCGTCATGGTAGGTTTGAGAAAGTCTGACCAAATACCTTTGCCATATTGCATATCCCGATGCTCTAGGACTAAATGCTCCTACGAGTGTATTGACGATATTCCCTGCTCAGACCATGAGTTGTTCTCGTTAACGATTGAGTCAGTTTAGGGAAGAGAAGCCCATAGCCTTTCTGACGGGGTACCCCCTTTATGTCATAATGTCACCTTCACTATCAATACAGTCCCTTAGGAATGGATTCAAACGTGGGAACTTGAAAGTCTTTATAGATTCAATGATTTGCTTTGGAAGGTAGTTTCATACTAGGATTAGGCATGATGTACCCCATACACCCACTTAACATACCATCCAGAACTGACTATTGTCAATGACTCACTCTATCGGGTGTTTGCTCGGTGGGCTCATTGTTAAACTCTGATAGACACTCGGCTTACCGAGTCTACTGGTCGATCAAGTTGGATTTGGGGATCCATGAATCAAAAGTAGAAGGATATCCTTTCCAATGTACCTTCACTTCTTCTCAATAACACGATTTTTTCCTACACGTCTTTTTCTATGATCGAGAATCTCGTCGACTTCATAGACATCATCTGTTTTCACAACGGGTTGTAATTCAGATTCGTAAAACGTACCTTCCAATCGTTCTTGGTGATCATCCTGGATGTAATACACATAAGGATAACGATCAGGTACTCGTTTCTCGACCGTGAACAGTTCCGTGGTCCAGTTAGGTAAGTATCCCTTATCAAATGTACGCTTTACTTTACTGATACGTACGCGATCACCTGTATGAAACTTGGGCAATGACCGGTTTTTAGAAGGGGTACCATATAAGGTCTCCCAGACTTCTAACACATTGGAAGGATTGACTTCTATGGGACTTCTACCGATACTACGATGATACGATTGATTATAAGCTTGAACAATCTGAGGTAGAACGTCAACATAACGACGTGAACGAGTATGAGTAAAAATATCTCCACATGCGAGCTTTTAGGGTCCTTTGAAAGCGTTCTACAATACTAGCTTTTGTTTCTGTATTGTCTGTCGTAAAGAAATGAATATCATGAAACGTATGACGAAATTCACGATTCAAAAACTCTTTTCCTTTATCGGATTGTATACGAATAGGCCGTCGTCCTTTAGCTTGTTTTAATACTGCTTGAAACCCTCGTACCATTTCTTTGGCAGATTTATTTTTCAAAGGGATGACCCAAGCATATTTAGATAGAACATCAATGACACATAAGAGAAACGTATAACCCATCATTGTGTGTCTTTGATGTTGGATACATCCGCTAAATCTAATTGCCATTGTTCATCCATATCGGTCACTCTCGTTTGGTTACGAGGAAACTTTCTCTTGATAGATTTATGAAGCGTATACGTGTCTTGTTCTTTCAACCATTGTTTGACTTCATTTAGAGAAATGGGGGTACTTTCGAGACGTTTCACTTCTCGATAGAGAGGTTGTACACCTGCATTAGACCAGGCCGTAGGAGTCAATCTTTGCCAATCCTTCACCATTTTCTGACTAAGGGGTGTCTTTGCAGAATCTTTTATGTCAGTAGAAGGAAGAGTAGGCATAGCGTCATAGAACCCTGTGTCATCTTCATCATCATTTTCCAGAGGTTTAGGGGTACTCATAGCCTTTGGTTTTACAATAGGTTGATTCATCACTTTGATAATAATTAGGGTTACGTATCCAATCACGAGGAACATTCGATTCCACTAATCCTTTTACAAAACTATCAAGTCCCGAGGGTTGATACCCTTTTCTAGGTTGTGTTCGTAAAGCATCAGTTACGAGATCGATCCAGGGACGGTCTTTCCTTTGTATTGTATTTGACCGTCTTTTTCCCATGTTAGTACAAATCAGAATGTTTCTTGAGATGTTTAAATAACAGAGGGACTTTTGGTTTTAATGGAGCAGTGACACTGGATGAAATAGCTGTCATAAGATCTTGTGATCATCAGAAGACATTTCAGTTTTAACATCATCTTTGACTTCTTTGACTTTATCTGTTTTCAGAGACCAAGGTCTCTCTTCTACAGGATGACGAGCTTGTTGTAGATACGTACGGTATCGATGAAGTTCTTGACCAAACTTGGCTACCTTAGCTTTAGGAGTCAAATCATCACGATCTACAATCGTATCTAATTCATTACCTAAACGCACCGAAGATGAGTGTTGTTTCTGGCGTTTTGTTAAAGGAATCACTCCTTTTAAGATGTTATACACCACTTCACAAATTTTCATGATCGTATCATCAGGGGCATACCGTAAGATCATCTTTTTAAACTCAATAAGATACTGCTTTTGTCCTAAGACTTTAATCAAAGCAGCATGAGATTCAAGCCCATGCTTACTTTTTCGTCGTGGTGCCATGATGTCACTACAACTAAGTATTCTATACAAATGACTCAATACATGATCTGAGGTAGTTTTATAAACCTATATCAACATAGGATGTTGAAGTCGTTTATGATCTTGAAGTTCTTTACTCGTAGTAAAAAGAGCCCCCGACACCATAGACATTTGTAGCTGATTCATATATGAAGTAGCCTGTGTCTTAGGCTGACTGGTGATGGGAGATCCAAAGGTAGAAGCAAACGAAGGTAAACGAGTAGACTTTGGAGTAGATGTAACATGTTTGTTCCGCTGAGATGATACATCTTTAGCAGTTAAAGGTTTTGGTAATAAGGGAAATAACAAAGACTGCTTGGGAGTATTAGTAAGAGTAGACTTCTTAGGTACATTCAGTGCCTGTAGGACTGCTTTAGTCTTAGTAATAGAAGATTGTTTCCGTTGTGTAATTTTGATGTTAGGTCTACCAGGAAGACGTATAGGTTGTCCAAAGATAGATGTTGCAGTAGCAGAAGTTCCTGCTACAGGACTGTTGGTTACAGGTGGAGACGGTATTCGTGTAGGAGTAGCCTGATTCATTGTATTAGCTTCACGAATCTGTTTCAGATTTAGTTTTAGAATCAATGGTGGGTTCTTCTTCTTAGGACTCTTCTTCTTAGGACTCTTCTTCTTCTTAGGACTCTTCTTCTTTTTAGGGCTCTGCTTTCTCTGCTTAGGAGGAGGGGGTGTTTTTTTCTTTTTAGGTGCAGTGTTCTTCTTGAGACGACTAGCCACTGTAATACGGATCGAATGATTACCCCACCTAAGAACCCTGCCCCTCCTCGTTTTAAGATAGCAGTTTTCTTATCTTCTTCATCAGCTTTTGGGTCAGCAATGATTTTTAAATGATCAGCATTTCATCATCTAAGGTATAAAGACAAAAACGTTCCGAGTAGTAGTAGTAGGAGTCATGAAACAACTCATACTCCGAATAGACCTCTGACGTCATTGATTGCGTGCGCGTTCATAGTCTCTATATAAACCAGACATTTGGTGTGACTCGGTATCAGTTCATCATCACCATGGACAGGTTTGGAGATATTCCAAGTGAAACAGATTTTGTCAGAGGAATTCGTCGGTGTTCGTCGCCGAAACGAAAAGTGACAGTAGTACGACCTACTACCCCCGTCGACCAGCATTTTTAGACCGTCCGCCGCCACCGCCACCTTGCAGCTTTAGGGTACCACCCCCTAGACCTCCTCCACCCAGGGCTGTACCATCAGCGCCTCCACTGCCTGAGCTGCAGTATACTATGGCTCAGGCAGATTTGAGACTTCTGAGGCTGCAGGAACAAGAAATTAGACGACTGATAAAGGAAAAAGAAGTGCAAGTCAGTCAGTTGCGACGTCTGATGGACGGGGAATAGGGTTTTTTAAACCCGAAAAAACAAACGGCCCTTTTCAGGGCCACCTAACTTACACGAAAAGAAACCTTAACTGAAACGATGCAGTTTTTGTGTTGTGTTATTATACTATAGTGGTAAGTCTAGTAGTAAGTAAGTTAATTCTTTTTACTTGATTGAACAAATTTTATGAGATAGAAATCAATTCTAAAAATAGTAACATTAAACACTTGAGAAAAAGTTTAGTTAGAAGGACACAAATTCAAAACGAGGCAATTCTAAAAAATAGTAACATTAAAAACACTTGAGAATAACTTCAGTTAGACTACTGAGAGCTCATTTGGCAGCCGAAGCTCGAAGAGTCAACATCGTCAGAAAAAACTCTCTCTGGGTGAGTGTTTAATTTTTTTATTTTATATACAGTAGTACAAGAAATAATATAAAATAATACAGATACTATTTTCACTATCTGAACTTTGATACTTGTTGAAACGATGTAAGTGAACAACTTCATACTTTACACTTTACTACTTGTGTCACTTTGTCACTTGTGCTACTTGTGTCACTTTGTCACTTTGAGACTTCATAACTTAGAACGTTGCACACGTTGCAAAACTTTGAAACATGAGAACGGTACAACACTTGATCACTTTGACAACTTTGAGAACGACACAAACACTTGATCACTTTGACAAAACTTGGAAACATGAGAACGGTACAACACTTGATCACTTTGACAAACTTTGAGTACGTTAACACACTTTCATGTTCTATGGTTCTCACTCCTGCCGTGAGATTAGTCAGTCCCTGGAAACTAGATATCCCATGATTCCCATACCCAAGATGGCTACCCTTCCTAACCTTCCTGTTGCGCTACCCACCCGCCCCTTTGGTTTAATGCCTACAGCCCATAAAGAGTCATCGCACCTTTTGTTCCACCCTATAGTCTATACAGAGTAATCTCCCTTTGTTTCACCTACACAGTCTATACAGAGTGATCTCCCTTTTCCCCATCTCTACAGTCTATACAGAGTAAGCTCCCTTTGTTCCACCTATAGAGTCTATACAGAGTAATCTCCCTTGTTTCACCTAATACAGTCTATACAGAGTGATCTCCCTTTAGTCCTACTCATACAAGCTATACAGAGTAATCTCCCTTTGTTTCACCTGTAAAGTCTATACAGAGTGATCTCCCTTTGTACATTACTCGTCACTCTACAAGCTTAGTACAAAGTCTTAGTTCAAGCTTGAATCGAGCTCGGCCTATCGCTTCTCGCGCATGTTCGCATGATACACAACTCTCAACGACGGTGGCGCCACCAACTACTAGTTTCACCGACGGTGGCGCCACCAACTACTGGTTTCACAAACCTGGAAAAAACCCAAAGTTTCGGTTCTAAAAATAGATTCACTCTCAGCTCAAAACTGGGAAAAACCCAAACTTTCGGTTCTAAAAATAGATTCACTCTCAGCTCAAAACTGGAAAAACCCAACTTCTCTCTCTTCCCGTTGACTTCTCGCAAACTCACGTGACCTCTCGTGACCTCTCGTGACCCCAACCTCTTGTAACGAAGGCTCTCATTGGCTCCTTAGCCAAGATGGCCGCCCCCACAACCTTCCACTTCCGCTCATAGACACGCCTCCATGCTCAACGATTGGCTCTTTCTCCTTATTGCCATGACAACATGACATCACTTCCGGTATGACGCACTTCCGGTCTGACCTCACTTCCGGTATGACGCACTTCCGGTTGTGACGTCACAGGCGGCTCTCCGGCGCGCCATTTGAATTGACCAATCAGAAGCCAGCATTCTGATGACGTCATCAAAAACCGTTAAAAAGCGCCCCCTGGCGGCAAAATTCAAATGGCGCGTCGGAGAGCTGCCTATAACTACTAATTGTGTCAATTATGTAGTGGCGGTCAGTTTTCAGTGTTGGAGGTGAGAACCAATATCCAGGAAGAAACCACCCGCCTTTCGCAAGCGGCAAACTTTCTCACATAATCAACTTAGTTTTCAGCGGAGCTCAAACTGTCGCTGACAGGAGGAGGTGAGAGGTCTACGTAATAGTTTAAACCGGGATGTTTTAATCAATCTTCCACGGAGACCCCAGGGGTCGATCTTTAGCCGAAGTCGTCGTAACCAGGTTAATCACTTATTTTCATTTGACTGTGGACGCATGGCGTGCGTGACCGGTCAACAGAGGATGCTTCTTTCTCCTTAGCACCTGATTCCACCTTTGAATTTCCAGTGGTCTGTGTTTATCCAATATTCACCACATTTGTACATGTATCCTGGACATCCTGAAGATTTATACTTTCGTATCTGAATTTTTTATATTATTATTGAAACATGGCCACCGAAAACATCTTTAATCATACAATCTGTTTCCGTATTCAATGTTATTCATACTGTAATATTCTGTATAACAGTCCACAGAGCGAGCACCCAGTATTTATTTTAGGGAACCTTATTTACCCAGGAAACTTAATGTATTTAACGGTTTCCGATACAGAAACTAAAATGCCTGATTATGTATGTTATTTTATACGCAGATACATATGTATATACAAAGAGTGATTTAAAACGTTTCTTTAAAATTAAAGTGAAAGAGCGTATTAAATCTGCAATTTGCATTCGATAGAGTGTTTTATCTAATAAATCACCGAGTCATTGCAATCTCACCATACATAATATATATTGATCTACATGAACATAATTTCAGCTATGTAATTTGCATATAAAAAGTACAGATATGGAAGTTTTAAACGGAAGACAGTTCATAAACAATCTACTAAATATTATACAAATACATATATCAAAGTTTTGTAAAAAAGAAAGACCAAAACAAATACTCTAGACGATCGTTATTTCGATTAAACTTCACCAGTTGAGCTCGAATCCAAAACAGAAGTAGAGTTCCGAAAGAAAATCAATATTGGACAAACATGGTAAAATCCAGAACCGGAAGTCACTATACATTTACTTAGTACTCAAGCTCGTTAACAATTCATGATTTTAAGATGAAAACATACACAATACGATTGGATTATTTTGTATATCTATATCACAGTTTTAAAAAAATTATGAAAATTATTGCTCATTTTTAATAAATATATTATATTGAGTACATAATCAAATATGCGGTACTATGTACAGAAGATATTTTTCATTTTAATGGGAAGGTCCCGAATTTTACCCTGCGTTTTTTTATGTCAATGAAAAATTGAAGGAAGTTGTGTCCCGTTCAGTCACATCCAGAGTTTTAAACAAATGATCACTAGTCAAATTTATATAGATACAATTTAGGCATGAGTATTTAGTTTGTTTGTTTATTTTTGTTTAACGTCTTACTCAAGAATCTTTCACTCATATGGAGACATCACCAAATGCCGGTGAAGGGATTCAAATTTTGGCCTATGCTCGGCACTTATGACCACTGGGCAGTGAGGTTTCTTGAACGAACCGACACCTACTGTGACACGGGACTTCGATATTTACTGTCTCATCCGAAGGACCGGAAACCAACCTGACGCCGGCTCGACTCGAACTCACGATCAAGAGTCGAGCGCGCTACCGACTGAGCCAGGTCGGATCCATGAGTATTTAGTGACAGAAGGGGATAAATATTATCAACAATACCAAAGTAATAGTTTAACAAAGCAGCCCAATTTAAATGCTCAAGACGATCGTTTCTGACAAATAAGACTTCATCGATTGAGCTCGAATTTAAAGTAGATACATTTCCGAAAGAAAAAAAAGTGGTATCATACAGGGCGAGAGTATCGATCTAAATGTGTTGCCAACCCCGTCTAGGAGTACCAACAGTAAACGGGGAATATCTTAGCTTTCGAGAAATTTAGAGTTTAAATAGTGGTGGATCTATCCGAACGATATATAACTTTAGACTGAATTGTCGGCTGGTATCGAGATACCAGGTACTGGGATTTTGTATATCCTCAGGGACGCAGACGGTCCACTAGTAGTGGTAAGGATCTACTGGTTATAATTACAATTAAAATGTCGGCGATACCACGTGTCGTGCCATCATGTTCACATAGTTTACAGTCAAATCCAAGAAATTAGAAATTAATTCTGGGCTTAATCAGTAGACCTCATGCTATTTTTCCGTAATTGTGCCAATAAGTGGGAAGATAATTCGGTAATACAGTTGGGTATGTTCTATACACAACAATCTACAAAAAAAAAAAAAGCTTGTGCATCCGTAGATGCTGGTATACTGCCAATAAATCAACTCTAGATCACGCAATTCATTCGGATAATGTGACCCCACATATCTCATATTTGAAACATGACGTTGAACTTTGTTTCGATTCAGCTTCAAGTTCATACCGCAGTACCTAGTAAACATATGAAATACATTCTCATCACACCCCTTGTCAATTTTCCCATTAACTCGTATGTCATTTTCTATACATTCTACAGCAGGTAAATCTGCCATTAAGTCGTGTACACGTTTTGGAATACAATTTATGAGCCGAGGTGATACTACTCTATTTTGCCTCGTATGGTGTTTAAAAGGAAACTTAGGTAAGTATAGGTCTTCCAAGATAAAATCTCACATCCGGATTCTTTCAATAACCAAATTTCAAAAGAGGGTTTATAGGTACAACTAGGCTGTCACCCTTTTTGTAATTCATTTATATTTATTGAGCTATTTTATCTTCGCAGAACTAAAACTTGGAACTCTCATAATCTAGTTCCAGATATCTTAATGAATTTGAAGCATTCGAAGTAGCATCTAGTGAACGCTCGACAATTTATCACATTATAATGAGACGGATCACGTATAAGGCTGGACATTCGATTCCATTATTTTGTTTTTCAATCGCAGAACTGTGATATGTAAATATAAGGTATGAACGCTTGTCAGAGTAGTCACTATGGATACCTAGCAGACGCCCTCCTATTTATCTGTCACCCAAGCGGCATCCATAATCCATATTGACTATAAATGCACACTGACACGCGTTTATTCGTTAAGTAGGTTACGCGTAAATCTACATAAACATGAATTTAATTGGACGTGAGAGAAAAACAATCAATCTCTACCTTGAGATAAGCTATGACAAAGGAATCTCAATCCTCGGGATATGATACTTGAAACATAAAAACCTAGGAAAGCTTCGGGTTTGTCATTCAAGAATCTTACCCTCGGATTAAGATTCCTTTATCATACCCTCAAGGTAAGGGTTGATTCTATTATTCTATGTTAAGGACTATTATCGACTGATTAACTATACTTAAGTAATATTTCGTTGTTTAAATTCCTGAAAAGCTAAGATAGTCATATGTTTTTACCCCAAAAAGGATTTGGGTATACATTTATGTTTAGTATTTGATCTCGTAAGATACCTTTTTCGGAAATTATATCTATTTAGAATTCCATTTCAACTGATGAAGTCTCAATGACAGAAACGACCGTCTTTAGCATTACTTTGGCTGATTTTGCAAAACTGCAACTTTGGTATTTTGTTGATTATATGCACGGTGATGTGTTTTTATCGCTATGAGACTTCAGCTTGACAAACTTGCAAGCAGATATTATGTTTGTTCATATTTCTAAATTAAAACGAGTAGTTTTATTATACAGAATAATTGGTTTTGTCCGATCATCGTCAGTGATTGGATCTTAACACCTAGAAATATTTCCCAGAAGCAGATAATTTCATACAATAAAGTCTACTTCCGTTTTCCCATGTGTAAAACATAATGTTGAGAAATTATTCTACGCTTACAAATTTTCTGTATGTTGAATATCGATTTTACCATTTACTGATCGACGATTCTGACAAGAATGATGTCCGCTAATCATGTGCTAGAATCAGCTGCAATATATAGCGGAATCAGAAAAAGTATGTACTAGAATCAACGGTAGTATGCACTAGAAGCAGGATGCGACTACTATTAGTATAATCTTAAACTAGAAGTGATATGTGCTAATACCAGCAGTACTATGCTCTTGAACCAGCAGTAGCATATGCAAGTACCAGCAGTTGTATGTGTTAGAACCAGCAGCAGAATGCGCAAGAACTTGCAGTATTATGCGCTAGAGTTATCATTTGTGTGTTCCAGAAGCAGTAGCTAGCAGTGTTCGTCGGAATCGCCAGAATCAGCAGCTTAGGTATGTGCTGTACCCAGCAGTAATAAGCGCTTGAACCATCACCATTTGTTTGTTTAGAAGTATACGCTAGAATCGACATTATTATGTGTCAGAAACCGTATTGGTTACCACCACCGGAAAAATGCACTAGAACTAGCAGTATTATGCGCTATAACCATTGCCATTAGTATGTTCTTGAGGCAGTAGTAGTTTGCGCTAGAACCAGCGGCAGTATCTGCTAGAACAAACAATATTATGCGTATGGACCATTACCGTTAGTATTTTCCAGAAGCAATGGTATACGCAATAACCAGCGGCTATATGTGCTAGAACCAGAAGCACGGGTATGTGCTAAAACATGCGGTAGTAAGCGCTAGAACAAGTAGATGTGCTAGAAAACAGGATTACCATGTACTAGAATCAGCTGTCGTATAAATTAACACAAACAGAAATAGTAGTAGTAGTAGTAGTAGTAGTAGTAGTAGTAGTAGTAGTAGTAATAGCTACATCAGCAGCAGTAATAGTAGTAGTAATAGTAGGCTCCTTGTCAGACGCTGTATTTTCCATGGATTTTATTATATTTTTATGAACACTAGTTTTCTATTTTGTAATAACATAAGCCACATAAACATATCATTGCACATGTATATAGCAATAATCAAAATTTAAAACGCTTGCCATATTATTCAGCCTCTACTCTACGTTAAAATTCAGTCCCTACTTTAAAATACAATTTGGCCACTTCTTACAAGCATTAAATCTTTGTTTGGATGTAAAAAATGAAAAAGACAGATGTTTGTTTTTTTTGTTTGTTTATTGTTGTTTAACGTCCCACTCAATAATATGTTAAACTCATATGGAGACGTCACCAAATGCCGGTGAAGGGCTTCACATTTTGGCCTATGCTCGGCACTTACGGCCATTGAGCAGTGAGGGTTCTTTAACGTGCCGATACCTACTGTGACACGGGACCTCCAATTTTTACTGTCTCATCCGACAGACAGGAAACCAACCTGCCGCCGGTGGGACTCGAACTCGCGATCCAGAGTCGAGCGCGCTACCGACTGAGCCAGGCCGGCTAAAAAAAGACAGATAAAGGCGCCTTATCACAGACAGTCGTTTTACGATCGGAACGTATTTTTGTGTTAACTTATGTTTTTGTTAATTACTTAAAAAGTTGAAAATATTATCATTGAAATAAAACAAATCAGTAACCAAAAAAAAAAAAACAAAACCGCAAAGACAATGAAGCTCTTTTACTGTTTTTTTTTTTTTTTTTTTTGCAGATGTAATTTTTGAAATAGTGAAACGACGGACATTTTTTGGTAATTGGTCTATTTGTCTCATATTGACCATTGGGATCGTTTTTTTTTTTCGTCGTAAACCTCTATAAATCTTCGATTTCTTCTCAAGAACTGATAAGCCAATCTTAACCATTTTTAACTGTCCCATCTATGAAACTTTATAATTGCGAACAAATTGGGACTAGATCACATAGTGATTCCGGAAGACGCCAAAAATGGTCAAAACGTTACATCTTTAAAAAAAAATCTTAGTCTCATTCATCAGTGTTCTGTTTTCTTTAGTATGCATAATTGTTAAGTAAATACCTACAAAGTGTGCGATTGAACATAAACGAGCAACGAGAGTCAAACACCACTCTGATTCTACACATAAATACACTGAAGTTGATATAAAAAACATGCTGGAATTTGTAATAGACAATATATTTGTAATATTCGGAGACATGGTCCTTCAACAAACTGTCGGCATTCCTATGGGAACCAATTGTGTCCCATTCTTGACCGACCGGTTCCTTTATTCATACGAAGCAGACTTCATTCAGAAACTGCTGAATCAAAAGAAGAAAAAGTTAGCGGTGTCCTTTAATTTGACATTTAGATATATCAATTAATAATGACAATTTTCATACATATGTCAATGCGATATATCCCAACAAACTAGAAATTAAAGATACAACAGAATCAAGCACACACGCTTCATACTTAGACATTTTACTTAATATAAACACAGACGGGAAATTATCAACTAAGCTATACGACAAACGCGACGATTTCGGATTTCCCATCGTTAATTTTCCACATTTAAGTAGTAATATCACTCAGTCACCCGCATATGGAGTTTATATTTCACAAATGATTCGATATGCCAGGGCGTGTACAACATATGAAGATTTCATATACAGAGGTAAACTACTCACTGACAAATTATTGACACAGGGAGATCGAAAACCGCGTTTAATATCAACGTTCCGCAAATTTTACGGTCGGTATAATAGTCTTGTTTGCGATTACTCTGTTTCACTAAGTGAAATGTTGAGTTGCCTTTTAGTTGACGGTTGTTGAGACGTCTGTACCAATTGTGACGAGGATACACTCCTCACGTGTTTCATTTGACTTGACTGTGGACTCACGGCGGGTGTGACCGGTCGACAGGGGATGCTTACTCCTCCATGGCACCTGATCCCACCTCTTGGTTTCCAGAGGTCCGTGTTTGTCCATTTTTACCGGATTTGTATCTATGTACTGGACATTCTATTGATTTATACTTTGGTTTCTGAGATTTTTTATATTCTCATGAACCATTGATAAAATTCCTTTTATATTTGCTATGCATGGTTGTTAGTAAGCTAGTACACATAAAATCATCTTGATACGCTCTGGTGACGTACTGGCCCATTTGACATCTTGATAAGATAGTAAAACAATAGATTTTATGAAATTCTTTGAAAGAAAACTTTTAAAAGTGAAATATACTCAAGCATACACATGACTTGTGGATATTTGAAGGTTCGATTCGCAGATTTGACCTCCCTATTCCTTTTTTAATTACGATTCAAACATAATACTTCTTAATTTATTTAATGAGAACTTAAAAACACGGTAATAACGTTATATGGGTATAAAACATTCTTCTTTAAGCGTTTTTTGCCATGTACATTGCGACTAGACTTACAGATAATTATGTGGCATAAATGCTTCCTTGACTGTTGAAAGCCAAAACCGTTCATCGCTATAATTTCCAAATCAATTACATCTATGTAAACATGTTATTTTATCCACATATACCCGTGATCTCTTATGCACACGCATGTATTTGAGTACAGTACAGAACTGTTAAAACGTTTTGTTCACGTATAATTTACCATAAAGGCCAGCTCTATACATATGCAAACGAATAAAAGAAGACGACAAAAGCCGTCCAACCGTAACTGAAATTCTCATTACAAATCAGTATTGTGACTTTTAAAGGTAATAGTGTATATATGTGGAGTAATGCAGTTGTCTTGAATAAAATCTGCACCCATTCATGTGACGTGTATATTTCTGCTTCATAGCCTGTGGATTTTGATCTACCAACCATCCACTACTGCTCGTGAGAGGCGGTACAGCGCAACACTGGATATTTTCTCTTATTGGAAACTTCACTACCCGACCTTCGGAAGGATTCCAGGAACATTATAATGTGGTTTTCAGTGATTTCTGTGGCATTTATTTTGCCAATAGTAGTTGCAGGTAAGAAATATTTTTTTTATATCTGTAATTTGGGACTTAACGTTAGATTATAATTTGCCCCTGGGGTTGATTTTTGTGATATATACACGAGAAAGTCATTATCCTCAACTGAAACTGTCTGATCGATAAACTATATACAATAATAATTTCCTTCCGTAAATGTAATAAGATTATCTTGCTCATCTCTGTTTTCATTTATAATTTAACACAGGTGGTTTGGGAACCTGTCTGTTTACAAGGCATATATAGATACTACAAATTAAATTCAATATTTTGTCCTTTTTTCATTCCCGTCAGTCAGTTAATCTATATACAAATCGATAATACGGGAAATACGATACTTTTTATGACGCAGTGGAAAACATTGATTTACAGAAATCTATATCTGTAAACTAATCGATATCCTTATACATATACATGTATTTGCATCCTGTTTTTCTCACTATCCTGCCCCCATTTTATGACAAATTAAGGGTGAAGTGACCTAGGGATCAGTCAAAATCATATTTAACATTAAACAATGTTCGTTCTAAAAATAAATAATTTTCAACAACTGATTTTGCTGTCTTATACCATTCGGAATTTTGATTTATATCCGGTCTCCCATTCCCTTCTATACCCGTTAACAAGAAGATTCTAATATTGCTTTTAAAAATTGGATAATGATGGTGACCCATATTTGACAAAGAGTTCGTGTGTGTGTGTGTGTGTGTGTTGTATAAATTACACGCACTATCAGAGTTTGCATGTGTGTACACACTAGTATGCACTATTAGCTGAAGACAATATGAAAAATATGACCCAGAAAGGTACGACCGAGGTTCTTAACAAACAATTCCACCTAATAAGTCGTGTACATGTATACAGTGTACCGCCTTGTGTAAAAGAAATATCCGCCACGAAACGACAATGGTTGAGTAGATCTGTAACAACGTAATCACACGCCCCTCTGCTCCGCAACAGAGTGATACCAGGGACAAGGTTACTAGCAATAACATGTTTAAATGGTTTGGAATATGATACTATTTTCGAGATGTCGGGAACGGGCGCAAGTGTAATGAAAATCGGAAATAGGATTTTGTTTGAAAAATGAAAAAAGACTATAAATTTGACATTGTTAAAGTCCTATCCTCCATGGCTATGGTTGGGTGAATAGTTTTTGCTTATATAATTAGACAAGAGGTCGTAGGATAGATGACCCCATTTTGTTTACAACTGTTCTATGATTCATAATGTTTAGAAAATATACTGCTGGTTTACATTAAAAACACAAATAGCATTGTCATACAAAAGGAAGAGGTTGTGGTAATTTTTTTTTTTTTTTTGATTTTGGTGTATTTTTACAGAAGAAACGTGATTGCTATAAGATATTTTATTGATATCAATATCAGATTTTAAAAGAAGACAACAATGGCGAAGTCTCCACAACCAGGGGTCTATATAATATATATTTGCGGCCACGCTGATTTATACGGAAGACGATACTTGCCATATGTAGTAATAAAAATATGTCGTTATAACGACATATATCTTGTGAAACGACTTAATATGTCGTTATAACGAGATATGTATTATCTTGTTATAACAAGATATTATGTCGTAATAACAAGATATTATGTCGTAATAACAAGATATTATCTTGTTATAACAAGATATGAATTATCTTGTTATAACAAGATATAATGTCGTTATAACAAAATATTATGTCATAATAACAAGATGTTATGTCGTAATAACGAGATATCATGTTGTCATAACGAGATATAAACTAACTTGTTATAACAATATATTATGTCGTAATAACAAGATATGTCGTAATAACAAGATATTATGTTGTTATAACAAGATATGAATTATTTTGTTATAACAAGATATTATGTCGTTATAACAAAGTAGTATGTCGTAATAACAAGTTATCATATCGTAATAACAAGATATTAAGTTGTTATAACAAGATATCGATT
Source organism: Atrina japonica (assembly GCA_030159075.1). NCBI lineage: Eukaryota > Metazoa > Mollusca > Bivalvia > Pterioida > Pinnidae > Atrina > Atrina japonica. The sequence goes on from BROG01000201.1 coordinate 377,648, forward strand.
ATCTTGTAATAACAAGATATTATGTCGTAATAACAAGATATGTTGTTAGAACAAGATATGAATTATATTGTTATAACAATATAACAAGATATTATGTCGTTATAACAAAATAGTATGTCGTAATAACAAGAGTTTATGTCGTAATAACAAGATATTATGTTGTTATAACAAGATATGAATTATCTTGTTATAACAAGATATTATGTCTAAATTACGGAAGCGTATTCGGGCCACGAGTTGTCTAATAATTTTTAGTTATTAAGGTTTTATTTGAATTGTTTTAATAGTTGTTCTTAATAAGGCATAACATCACATTACTATCTGGTAATAATTGTGTTACAAGACACTAATCATGTTATATTGTATCATTCTTATTCAATATTATTATTAAAGCAACCTTAATTTAAAGAAGCTATATTTTATGAAAACTAAAACACTTCTAACTTTTCACGAGATACTCCTTTTTTAAGACATTGTCTTGGGGAAAATTGCAACAAATTGTTGTATAATGTCACAACCTTCATTTATTTATTTCTATATATTTTAATGTTGTCTTAATTTAAGTTTTATTATGGTTGAACCCTTTCACCCCTGAAAATCTGAGTTGTGTGCTCTTTTTATTGTTTAAGACTAGTTTTTTATGGTCTGTAGGGTTGAAAGGGTTACAACTCGCTGGCAAATTTTGTCGAGTCAGATTATATATTTTCATACCGTCACAGGACAGAATAGTTATTTTAAAGCAGACCATAGACAGATTGTTTATATTCTTCAGTTTTTTTAACTTTTGTAGTCAGAAAAGTAATTTATTGCAGTGGCAGATAAAAAAATGTCATAGGGGTGTTGATGGTGTAACATAAAAAAATATTTATACTATTTAAAACTTATATATATCTACAATACATACGGCACTGTATATCGAATTAGTGAGGCAAGATTTTGCCACGGAAAAGGTGACACGCTGTCGCATCTTTCAGAAAATTTCAGAAGTGGAAGTCTAAGCAGGTAATATGTCACACTGATTATCCATCTAAACTAAAACTGTTTCAGGAAACATAATCCATCCCTCTTATAGACGGGTCAAACCTCCAAAATGAAGTGAAATTCAACTCCGGCTAGGGATTCTAGAGTATGTTCTCCAGATAAAAGTTGGAATGTTTCCAATTTGGAAGCCCAATGAAGCATTTTGTAACTGCCCCCCGAAACAAATCAGTTTTCCATATGTTCCAGGGAGTATACTAGTACTCTCTAGGAAATGTTAAATTTCACAAGTCCAGAGAGTTCAAAGTTCATTATCTAGGTTCCAGACATAAATTAGGAACTGGTCTTATCTCAAATTTATTAAACGGAGAGACTGATTATTTGTATAAGTCAATTTATTTATTTTTTTTTTTTTTTGGGGGGGGGGGGGTTGTCAGCGTTTTTCTCCTTCCTCGTGGTGGATTTGCAGTACAAATGGCTGCAGATGACCACTGATTAAGTCAGCAACGAAACGTCTTTGATCTCAATTACATATAAATATCTATATGTATTAATCAAGAAAGATGAGCGTTAAAAATGATTTTCATCACAACTTTAGCACCAGTTAAGGTCAGATTATTTATCAACTTGCTAATAAAGGACAGACTATTTCTTTTCAATGTTTTCAAGGCCAGAATATTAATTTTTAAATTCTGCCAGCTCCCCCCCCCCCCCCCCAGAATCAATAGTCATCGCCTTATATATCTCATTCCTTCCAATGTCTAGCCTACAGAAAGATGAACTGCGCCTAGCTGGGAGCTTAAAAATTAAAAACAAGTTAGTGCGTTAATATTAGAAATATGACACAAATATTTGGAAAAATATCAAACAGAAAATGTCTTATAACGGACCAGTCTAATTATAAACCGATCTCTTATCGCTCCTTTTTTCTGATATGTCGCGTAAAGGATCTAACGCACTCCGCTATGGGGTCACGCGCGGATAACCTCGTTAATTTGTCATTTTTGACCCATGAAAAAGCGACTTACACAATCTTGTAACCGATCTAATGGCAAAGAGATGTAAATATTTTTTAACATTTTAAACAACACAAAATCCAAAAGTACAGAATTATTTTCATAACGTTGGATAGATTGGAATCACCAAATATATTCCGGATTTTTTACGGCCTGACGGTTTCCTTTTTATAAAATAAATTACATCTTTTTGTCATTCAATTTTGTAAGTCGCATTTTCATTGATCGAACATTATAAACTTACGAAAGGTCACTCGCACGTGACCCCACAGCGGATTGCGACATATCAGAAAACGGGAGCGGTGAGAGATCGGCTTTTAATTAGATTGAAAACGGACAATTTAAAACAAAGCTTTTTTTTGCATAACATACCCTTTATCTTATCAGTTTTAATAGAACGTATTTATTAAGGTTGCGATAGTAACAAAATTGAACAAGAATGATCAAATGTGACATGAATAATGTCTTGCGACACACAGACAGTAATGCAATGTTATGCCTTATTTTAAAGAACAACGATGTGAAAAACAATGCAAATGAAACCTTAACAACTAAGAATTACAAGACAACTTGTGGCCCTAATACGCTTCCGTATATTTCATATCTCGTTATAAGCACATCATATCTTGTTATAACAAGATAATTCATATGACGTTATAACGATATAATATTATGTTATTACAATATAATATCTCATTATTACGACATAATATCTTGTTATAACAAAATAATTCATATGTCGTTATAACAACATAATATATTGTTATTACGGCATAATATTTTGTTATAACGACCTAATATCTTGTTATAACAAGATAATTCATGTTATTATTACAACATAAATTCTTGTTATTACGACATAATATCTTGTTATTACGACACAATATCTTGTTATAACAAGATAATTTATATTTTGTTATAACACTATGATATCTTGTTATTACAACATAATATCTTGTTATTACGACATATTATTTTGTTATTACGACACAATATCTTGTTATAACAAGATAATTCATATGTTGTTATAACGACATAATATCTTGCTATTACGACATAATATCTTGTTAATACAATATAATATATCGTTATTACGACATACTATCTTGTTATAACAAAATAATTTAAATCTCGTTATAACGACATAATATCTTGTTATAACGATGTAATATTTTGTTATTACGACATCATCTTGTTGTAACAAGATAATTAATATGTCGTTATAACAACATAATAAGTCGTTATAACGGCATATTTGTATTACTACCTATGGCACGTGTCGGTTCCCGTAGATTTATGCACATTGGGTAAAAAAAAATTAAACCCACCATGATTAAACTTAGGGTTTCTAGTGACTGCTTCTTCCACTATGGATAATATTCACAAAATAAAATATTTCGAAAAACTGCAATAACAACAACAACATCAGCAACACTATTAAAAGTCCAAATTAAAAAAAAAATACAAATAAAAACAAAACAGGAACCAGATATTCGTCCAAAACGTAGATCTATACCTATAGAGCATATAGTATCGAATAATGTTAAAAATCAACTATTAGCCTTATTCCTAAATCAACTTGATTACAGTAAAAAAAATTGTTATCTGCATCTAATTCTTTTTATGATGTGTGTAATAATGGCGTGAAGACACGTGACCTATATATTTATTTTCAGGCATGACCTGGATTGGCAACATTCATGACAGTTGTCTGTTGTAGGTCATTGTGGGATTTTAGTGAAATAAATACGCATCAAGTTTTCATAGACAAATATTTTCAAATATAATTTAGGTCATTTTTGTGTTAATGAATTGGATAAAACTTACGGGTTCGACATTCCCACTATCAAAGAACGCTAGGATGCGCACAATGGGTCGTTGACCTTTTACACCAAAAATACTAATTTCAGACAAAATATTGTTATTATGACGTAATTCTCATATTGATGGATTTATTTTATTTCTAATACCTGTCACGAATATGGCATATCACACCTCTGTTCAGATACCCGGATAATGCGATTCCGTAATTTTAATTATGCACTAGTTTTTGAAACTGATACATAGGCGTCGGAGCCGGGGGGCTAGGGGGGCTTAGCCCCCCCCCCCCACTTTTTTTTTGCAAAGATAGGCATAGGTGTTGAAAATTGGGGCTTAAACCCCAAGACGTTTCTGGCGTGTGTGTGTTTTAAGTTGGTTTAGCCCCCCCCCCCCCCCCCACTTCTGGCGTGTGTGTGTTTTTTAAGTTGGTTTAGCCCCCCCCCCCACTTTCAATTTGCTTCCGACGCCTATGTGATATACGTTCTTTTGAATATGGTGCTATTTTTCGGTATGATTTTCTTAGTGGTACGCGAAAACGATAAGATTAATTGATATTGAGTTGTTTAAACAGTTTAGTGTAGAAGGAATATAACTAAGATTTGTTACGTGTACAGAGTTTTCAGAAATTCAATCATCCGGGGTTATTTGGTATATCGGCAGAGTTGCACTTAGGAAATCCTAACATCCGGTTTTTTCGACAGAGTTGTAATATGTCACGTTCATACTTTCACGGTCTGGTAATTAGGAGCAATATTTTTTTTTTTACAAATTTTATGACAAGCCCGGCCACATTTGTTAATATGTTACTGTATAAGGCATTTATCGTCGCCCGAGAATAAAAACATTTTATTGACCAAAACAGGGCCCGAAGTCACCAAAATTACCCAGTACTGAAGTACAACTTTTATGTTGTTATTTGGACTACTATAGTTTGTAAAACTTGTCGGTTTAAGTGATTAGGAAACATATTTTTTATTTTCATCATCAATAAACAGTAACAATAAATTGAAAAAAGACAATGACAATAATATCTATCTATCTATCTATCTATCTATCTATCTATATATATATATATATATCTATATATATATATATATATATATATATATATATATATATATATATATATATATATATATATATATGAATGAACGAATTTGGTACTGTACTGGTCGATGTACGTTAGTGACACATTCTTTACAAGACAAAAAAAAAATGAAGAGTAAAGCAGAAATATTATCCCGTTTCTATATTGTATATATATGTATATTGTAAATGCATTCAGAAAGATCCCATCTATCTTATCTGTAATTGAAGTACAGATAGTTTCAGTTTTAGTATTTCGAATAAGGACAATTGCTTTGTTTCATTTTGTATTGTTTTTGTATTGTTAACAATGTTTCTGTTTCTACGCCTAGTCAAGAAGATTTCAAATAAAAGTGGACACACAATAATTCCAGTTATTTCAAGACAGTCTTTTATCTATCAGGTCATTTTATTCTTCAGTATTTGTAAATCTGTGAGTCGGGTTTCCAGCAAGTGAACAAGGGAGGTGGTGTTGTTATGCAAAGTAGAATTATTTAAACACATAATTTAAAGATATTACAGTTATATATTGGAAGAGCGTTCGATTTTCAAGCGTGGGAGTTTTGGGTCCTATTACTGGTATTAGGTGAAACCACAATCTTCCAAAGGTAGTAATTGTTCTTTTGTCAAGAGCTCGGTAGACGAAGTGTAAATAACCGGTTTGTTAAATTTGTTTGTTTATTGTTGTTTAGCGTCCCACTCAAGAATATTTCACTCATATGGAGACGTTACTAAATGCCGGTGAAGGGCTTCAAATTTTGGCCTATGCTCGGCACTTACGGCCATTGAGCAGTGAGGGTTCTTTAACGTGCCGACACCTACTGCGACACGGGACCTCCAGTTTTTACTGTCTCATCCGAAAGACAGGAAACCAACCTGTCGCCGGCGGGACTCGAACTCACGATCCAGAGTCGAGCGCGCTACCGACTGAGCCAGGCCGGCTCCCGGTTTGTTATATGAAACTTAAAATCGGAAGGTGTTGCACCTTAAATGACCCTGATTGCATTGACATCAGTCATCAACACATCACACAGAATTTGGATTACTTCCTCTAAAACTGATGCCATGTTTTTTATGTAAAACTACAATTTAATGGATCTATACATCGCTAAAGGAGTTTTTGTTAAAATATTGGTAATTTATTGTAAACGCGGAGAAGAGAAACATTTAATTCGTAAGGTGAGCGGTTGGAAGGACATTGACCCCCAGACAGTTGACGTTTAATTTCATTCTGCACTGAAGATATATATATATATATATATATATATATATATATATATATATATATATATATATATATATATATATATATATAATATATGACTAAAGATTTTTTTTTTTAACCCGTCATCTTAACTGAAAATGCAATTTTAGATAAGAACACTAAGTATGATAATTTTATAGAATAAACCGGTGTTTCACATCTAAATAAACACGTTTTGGTTCAGATCATAAGTAGTTTAACTACTCCGTGGTCTACTGTACTTAATCACCAGTTCGAAAGACAGAATACAAAAGCTCACTGACTACCCGCAATGTCAAAACATACATGTAACGAAAAGACTTGAAATCTTGATTTAAGCCGTTTGGATGAACAAATTGTTAATTGGTGTTGATCTAAAGGCAATCTTTATCTTTTAAATGCAATATATATATATATATATATATATATATATATATATATATATATATATATATATATATATATATATATATATATATATATATATAACCTATCACAATATGGCAACACCATGAAATATATCAAGTTTATATACCTGTGTGCATATGTTTTGGAATTTGAAGTTTAAATGTGGTAATGAATTATACACAAAGGCGTGATGGACACGGATCGCTGCACACATCATGAGTTGGAATATAACTATACAAAAGTCAACCCTAGAGTTCTATACTGGCGTACTTCTTCTATTCAAATACATATTTGTGTAATTTGCGATATAGTATAAAAATTCGTTTTTAAAGCTACAAACATTTTTTATATTTTCTCTATCATGACCTGGGGCCCGTCGAAAGGTCGTAAGTCCTAAATCCTAACTTTTAGCCCTAACTACCATGGTAATGCATCGCTGATTGGTCATTCCCATGATAATTTGGACTAAAACTTAGGACTTACGACCTTTCGTAAAACGGGCCCTTGTTTCATTCACCTTAGCTTTTACAATTTTGATTTGATTTGATTTTTTGTTTTACGCCATACTCAACAATCTTTCAGTCATATGATGGCGTCAAGTTTTTATTGGTGGAGGAGAAACCCCGGTTACCCGGGTAAAGACCACCGACCTTCCGCAAGAAAACTGGCAAACTTTAGCTTTTACAAAGATAACTTGAGGACATTTAGAGCCGCCCTGGCTCAGTCGGTAGCGCCCTCGACTCTTGATCGTGAGTTCGAGTCCAGCGGGCTGCAGGTTGGTTTCCTGTCCTTCGGATGAGACAGTAAAACCCGAGGTCCCGTGTCGCAGTAGGTGTTGCACGTTAAAGAACCCTCACTGCTCAATGGCCGTAAGTGCCGAACATAGGCCAAAATTTGAAGCCCTTCACCGGCATTTGGTGACGTCTCCATATGAGTGAAATATGCTTGAGTGGGACGTTAAACAACAATAAACAAACAAACAAACAAATGAGGACATTTATCAATCTGTAATCGGTCAAGTCAGAGAAAGGGTGTTGTAGGTATCACTTTCAGGAATGCTGTATTGCATTCTGGAACATGAGCATGTACAGTGACTTCCTTTCGCTTATCAGACCTAAAACCACCTGATGACATGTTTACCAAACTTGACCTTTTTACCGAACTCGAGAGGTTTCCATGTAGCATTTGCGACAGGTATGGCATGATGGCAGAGGACGCTGACTTATCAGTTTACTGTATGTCGTTTTTTATCTTTCAGATAAAGGTTTTTTTTTTTTTTTTTTTTTTTTTTTTTTTTTTTTTTTTTTTTTTTTTTTTTTTTTTTTTTTTGTGGGGAGGGGGTTGGTTAGTGTATTACCAGGCTATATTAATTACGGGGGAGTAGAATGCTTCGTTGGACCAGTGAATAAGTTTTCCACAGGCGACAATATTGACACAAATTGGTTTGAACATGATAGTGATATTTTGGATATGGTTGTGGATGCTAGAAACAAAAGTGGATACCTCATGGATGGATATGAAAGTACGATATTCAGAATTGACAATGTAATGCCATCTTTACCATCTTCCATGAAAGTGCATCCAGTGTTCCCTGGCCTGTCATACACTGTACACGGTAAACTCGCTTATGATTGGTTGGCTGGTAATTTATACTGGAGTGATTCTAAATACAACTGGATTGCAATGCAGTCAAGGAAAATGGAAGGTTCCAGTTTATATACAGTCATTCTTCATGAAGGTTTAGAGACTCCGGCTGCATTAGCTGTCGATCCTGTCCACTAGTAAGTTTGCACTTTTCAATAATGTTTGCTGTTTAATGTTAATATAAACAGTATTTCAGTCAGATCGTGGCGGCATCAAGCTGACGCTGGCTTCAGAAATTTTGACTTATGCTAAGGACTTTGTCCTATGGAGTTAGGGTTCTTTAACGTGTCAAATCTGTACCTGACACGGAGCCTCGGTTTTTACTGTCTCATCCAAAGGACAGGAAACCGTCGTGCCCCGGCTTGGGATCGAACCAGATTCCAGCGGACTGCGACTGAGTTACCGACGATTCATAGGTCGGACATTTTATGTTATTATTTTATACTTAAGTAACACTTTGAATGGATAGCATGGCTTACATTCTTAAACTCCTCAAAGGGTAAAATCTCGTCTTTTTACAGTTGTTACTCTTAGATGGCTTTAAGAATACTTCAAGGTTATTGTTTACGTACGTGAATAAACGAATTCATGTGCCACATTTGTATACGTGCGTAAATTTAATCACGTATGTATTTTTACATATGTAAAAATTCTTTGGGCTTAAATTAGCTTTTGATGAGTTTAGAATTAAACAACGATGCTGTCAGCAGTCCATACTCGTGAAATAAGGAAAGGGATAACCAGTATATGATCTATAAATTAAATCCTTTATATACTGTCAAACCTGTCTATAACGGCCACTCAATGAAACAGGCAAAAGTAACAGTTATAGACAGGAGGCCTACTCATTACTAAAAAGTAACCAAAGGATATGTTTTAATGGCCTTTATAGACAGGTGCCCTTTATACAGAGGTGGCCTTAATGCAAGTTTGACGGTACTTGCGTAGTTGCACATGGAGTAGTTTGCATATTACTTGAATGTGCAAGACATTTTAAGATATAACATTACAGCCCACGATCGCTTGTTTATGCTCATGTAGCGTGCCAAGTTTATTATCACATTGTGTGATAATAAACAGCATTCAGTGGGTTTACTACCAGATGTTAGACGGCGTTGCGCAATGTTCATGGCGAGCTCAAATTAGAAAGATCATAAACATGCGCAGTGTGACATCCGTAGTTATAGAAACACGATTTAAACCATAGCATAGTCTCTCAATTTTAGTGACCACGGGTTTGAGTTTCGTTGATTTTGCGAGGAAGTTGACTTGAAGTTGAGCGGTGGTCTCTTCCGGGGTATATTGTACATTTTAAATGTGTTATCTTTACCAATACTAAAACTGGTCGCCACCACGTGACTGATAAATTGTAGAGTGTGACGTCAAAACAACATAAATACTGTATAGTTGCTTTTATTCGCAGAGGATTTTTTTTTCGCTCTATTCCCGATCAATGAAAATTCTGCGAAATTAGATACCGTGAATAAAATACCTGACACTTATGAAGTATCAGAAAGACAATTCATAACCAATCTTGTGCGAAATTTAATACCCGTGAACAAGATCCATTCCAGAAAAGCGCAACATTTCCCCCATGAAATCAAACGTCTATACAGTAATTGTTGAGCATGCGTACTTATTTGTTTTCATAATAATATAACAATATGTGTCTTTATGTTAAAGTGGCATTAGCTGTGTTCACCAAAATAAATTATTTTGATTTTTTCTACTTTTACGACTTGTACTTGATGTACAATAACATAAGAGCTATACAAGATATACATAATCTTATATTCCTATATATTGTGTCAAAAGAAGGTCAGGTCAAGTGTGGTATTCATAAAAAAATAATAAGGTTGAGTTAAACAGTTGCAATTTAAAAACTGCCAAACCAGGGTTAAGGAAGCAATTTTCACAAAACATATAGGAATTATGATCGGTCAAAACATAAAATATGTTTATCAGTTACTGACACCAAACACTCCTTTGGCAGATTTCGTAGACATTTCCGAAGAAAATCGGAAAGAAATTAGACGCAATGTTTTGTTTCGGTTTCCATGAAAGTACTATAAATATCGATGATTATTGACATCTGCACTCTTGTTTTTAATACTAAACCTTTTTCTCGTGATAATGATTTACACATATAACCGTTTCATGCTTGGTAAAGACATGTACTTAGATATGGGACTTTAGAATCATGAATATGAATTGAAAACAACGTTTAATTTCTAGATCTACATTTCATGACAATGTTTCTCCGAAAAAACTCATTGTAAGAAAAGTTTGCATTGTCCGTTACATTCTAGACATAAATGTCATTTTTGTAGCTGAGTGCATTTTATCAGTATCCATAAAAGATGTATTTTATCTTAGTCCAAATCCAAATAGTGAATTGAAGCAGCATCTATATCAGGACCTAGACTAGCAATTTTGCCCTATGATCACACCCAAATTCTGTGTTATTAGTCTTCATGAAGGTTAAACCTCCATTTATACCTTGAAAGTATTTGTGACAAAATAAAATTCTTGTTCTTGACAGTTTTCTGGAAATGTTAATAGTGTTTTCCGTGAAGTATTTGGATGAGTTTTCTGGCCCAGTATCTGTATCATAACCATCAGAATGAATGACTAATAATCTTCGATTCCAAGAAGATTATCGATTTTTGATTCCAGCCGACCCCAGCACAATTCATTTTGGCCTTGACACCAGACCGATGCTGAATGTCTTCCTAGGCCCACCTTCTTTTGCTTTTTGCCCTCATGAATGTATGCTTGATTATGAAAGACCCAGAAATATTTTTTTTATTTTAAATAAGAAATTCTTGTGTAAAATTATAAATTGAACTTTGAACTTTGAATTGGCGGGGAAACAAAGATCACTCTTTAAGACCTTAGACTGGCAGTGTTCCAGCTAGAACGTTTTCTTGGGGCGCAACGCCCGCCCTTTCTGTTGTGACGCTTGATGCCCTTTTTCGCAGTGAACCTGACGCCCGATGCCCTTTTTATTAATTTTTATCATGATAATTTTATTTCCTGTATTAGACATTTTACATTTATATGGACTCTGATGGTGGACACCGACGGTCCCCGATAGTATGCATTGATCCAGTACCTGGAATTTCGTATCAGCCTATTATTTTATACTACAGTAATATTTTGCTGTGGTAACACCACTTAAATTCTAAAAAGCTAAGATAATCATTTTAACAGTGAGTACTGTCAATTACATTTAGATTTATTATTTGGCCTTGTATGATAACACATTTTCTTACAAATCATAACCCCAAAATGACAAATATGTTCCAAATTTCATACTATAAAACCGGTTTTATTTGCAAGAAATTTTATTTACGCGTAATTTCGCGAGATCTTATGCTTGCGAAAATAAAATTATCACGTAATGAAGTATGATAATAATATGACGAATAAATCTAGAACTTGTGTATCGCGAAAATAAAGTCCAGAGAAAATATTTCGGATTTGCAGTACTTGTCTCAATGTTAGAGAAAGAACTAATTCAAATACTGGTTCTAGAAACTATCAAAACAGCGCCATCCTATAACATGGATAATACATTTTTTTCTGTGAAAATACGGCACGTAAAATGTGCTGATTTCTGAGTTCGAATCACAAAATTTACTCAGTATTCAAGCTCAGCTTTCATGATTTAAGGTAAAAACGCAGAATCTATTCTGTAAATGGGCATGTTTGTATATTGACGGCATACGGTTGTAAATAATGATAACAATTATAGCTAATTTGTAGAAAACTTCAAAAATATTTGAAACAAAATTGAGTACGTACTCAAATTTTGAGTATCGTACTCATCGTATTTATCTGTTTTGTACAGGAACATTATAAGCGTGACATGAAAATATATACGTAAATGATGAAAAATAATAATATTACTCAAACGCAAAAGTTTTACAAGCTACAGTACTATTCAGTAAAAATTATAAGATCACAGTTGAGCTTGAAAATTCAGTAAAGTTCGTGACTTCGGGCCCTGGTGTCAAAAGTAGTTGCATAATTGCCTCATGTATTGGAGTTGGAGTTAAGACTGCATGTGGAAACAGCTGTCGAAACCGGACCCATCGCTATCGAAAGGTAGCATCTGCAATTATGTTAAAATTTCCAGGAATATGGACAGATTTAAATTGAATGTTATACCTCATACTCAAAAAAGTATTCGAAGCTTCAAGTCAATTAGAATGCGATATGTTGGATACTCAAATGGGCGCAACATGATGAACTAAAAATCCCAAACAGGATGGGACCAGGTGTCCGGAAGAAATAAGTGTCCCATGTTAGCATGCCACATCCACCGCAAATGTTCAATGGAAACCTCTCGAGTTCGGCAAAAACCAGAGGTCAAAGGTTAAAGTGTTTGTTTGATGTTTTACGCCACACTCAACAATTTTTCAGTTGTATTGTGGCGACACGTTTTTAATAGTGAAAGAAAGAATCACCAGGGAAACGAATACTGCCCCTCTGGAAATAAACTACAATGTCTCGAAGTTTTGGATCGGTGTCATGTTGTAAATTTTTGATTTCACAAATGATTACAAAAATGACATTAATTGCCCATGACCGGCTAATACTGAACTACATTTAAATATCCTAAAATGTTCTCCGATTCACATATTATACAATTTAAAAACATACTAAAACTAGTGCACAAATACACTGCAATTTGTCAGAAAATGATAATAACAACGTGATACAAACACCCCTAATTAGCGATCGCACGTGTACCGTTCAGTGCTGTTACATGTATACGGAAAGCATGTTAAACATGAATAAACGTCAAATTATGGATAGTATTTTATCGAAAACTGCAATTATTCATTTAAATTATTGACACAGGGATATCGAAAATCGCGTTTAATGTCAACGTTCCGCAAATTTTATGGTCGGTATAAAAGTCTTGTTTGCGACTACTCTGTTTAACTAAGTGAAATGTTGAGTTGCCTTTTCGTTGGCGGTTGTTGAGACTGAATTGTGACGAAATACACTCCTCACGTGTTGGATTCATTGGACTTGACTTTGGACTCACCGCGGTGTGACCGGTCGACAGGGGAGTGCTACTCCTCCATGACACCTGATCCCACCCTCTTGGTTTCCAGAGGTCCGTGTTTGTTTTTCACCGGAAATGTATCTATGTCCTGGACATTTTATTGATTTATACTTTGGTATCTGAAATTTTTTATATTTTCTAATTAAAAATATTGTATTTCTATACATATACTTTTATCACTTTCAAGTTAAGCAGATAAAAACAAAAGAATGTATTGGTATTCTCCTACCAGTTTGAGAATCCACGATTGAACAGTTTATTTAAATAGCCTTGACAGATTGAGGGTTCTTCAATTCACAAAAAGGCTGGCAAATTATTGATTTGCTTTCAGCTTCATTTCCTTCCTCAAAAAGCATTTCAACGCTCTATTTCTGGTAAACGTACAGGACCATCTTCTTTATCGTGCTATCTCTCTTCTTTTTCTATTTTTTGTGTGTTTTGTTTGTTTGCTACCTATATGGCAACGTATTTACGTGTTTGTGGAATGTTGGTAAACTCGGACCGACATAAATTCGTGCCCATCTTGTACACAATAACGTAGGGATTATGGTTACACTGATGACTTAGTTCCCAAGCACATAGAAAAACTATCCAGCCTCGATCATTTTTCTGCGTAGGAATTATGAATACCCTTTTATTCAATAATATTGTGTCTCAGTTCTTTTCCTGGGATCTAATTGTTGGTAGATATTGGAATCCTTTCTTGTAACGACTACAACTGCCGTCATTTCTTTGTAGACTGCTTTTCACATCTGGCATCTAGCACTGCATGGTATCTGGATTCCAGGTCATATATATAAGATAAAATGTTTAACAGGAAGTTCTCTGAAGTTACATACTATTATGACAAACAGTAACAGAAAGAAGAAAGAATCAACTCCGAAAAGGTCTATTGACCCATACCAGTAAAAAAGATACCCGTTTTCCGGATAACTTTTTTTTACGGATCTAGAAAATAGAAAAAATGACCCAGGATTTTTTACAATAGAAAAATAACCCAAGTATATCTTCACAATAGAAAAAAATAAATATTCAACAGTTAATAATGACCATGTCGAACAAGTTACACGTGTTTTAGTTGGCTGAAATCATAGCTATATACATGGCAATTATGTGGTGTTTGCAAGCAGTGCAATTTCGTTTGAAAATTACAACGTTTTCGATGGCATAAGAAGTTTACAACGCGCAATAACGATCCTACTAATAATATGTTCCTTAAAGGTTCCTCTAAACCGACTAAGTACTAAGTGATACGACAATTTTCTCTCCTGTCATAAAAACAACTGAAAAATTCGACATAGTGATTTCTAAATTTGCCATGTAAACTGTAAACAAACAGTATAGGTAGCCCTATCGTCGTAAAACCACGGTCCGGATACGCTATGCTCTTTCCCACCCGTAGTTTCATGTGCTAATTTCGAGCATATTATTTATTATTCATGAAGCCTCAACCGATGCGAGTAAACGGTGCTCGCGCATTCGTCAGGTAATCAGATCGAGGCTATTAAACAATTTCAGAATTATATTAGATCAACGGACTTTGCGATAACTTCCATTGCTGATCACAACTGTTATTGGATAAATTGAACACACTAACTCCTTTATAAATCTTCATTACCTACAAGTGATTTCGGGTACATGAAACCACGGATAGGCAAGTGCATAGTGATTTTGGACCGTGGTTTTACGACTATGAGGGCGCCTATCTATATAAAAATATATATGCACATTCGGGGGTTTTAAATTTCTTTGTTTTCGAAACCAAAATCAAATCGCCAAAAGCTCGAAAATTGTAACGACCCCTTTACCTTATATCCATACAACCTGGCGAGATGTAGTGTCATGAACCATTTCCTGACCCGGACACGTTCAAATTTTAGGTAATAAAGAATAGCGATATTAAAATCGTTCTTTCTTGTTATCCTACCTACGAGTATCCAGTGGGAAATATAACGGTTTTTTTCTATAAAAATTGTCATAACCAAAAATTGCGTAGAATCATCCGCAAGAAAATCAAAAGGCTAATCCGCCTATCACGTTTTGTGAAGTGGGCATTACCTCTGTCAGCGAAGTACTTCTGAAGCCAATTCATTTCCACAGATAGTTCTATGTCAATTCAATACCAAACGACATTATTGTAATTACCTTGTTGATAAATACATGTATACCTTCATAAATAATTTTACAATCAAACAGGCGATGGGCATGAATGAGTTAATCGATAGACACGAGTCAGCTTAAACATGAGTACGAGTCAATCAATTCACTTAGATACGAGTTGTGATGGATACGAGATAACAATAACCCATATGTTGAACTTATTCATCTGAGGTTGCCTTGAATATTACGCAACTCCGTTTGTGTTTTTTTAATCTTCAATATCAGATTACTAGAAAACAGAGAATCACACAGAAGCGTAATTAATGGAAAGATGATAACTTTATATAAACATTTTGCAAAGCATATTGCCATTTAAATCAAAATTAACAATCTTACTAAGCGAAAATCGTCGGCCATGAGCCTTTAACAACATGGCGACTGTATATTTTGTATTTACACCCATCTGTTGAATCAAAGAATTACAACATGACTCAGATCTAAGCGTTTTCCTTCATAAATAAGTATCTCTTAGTTTATATAATGTTAAAAATCCACATAGGTAGATTTTTTCAGTTCTCGAAACCTCGCAGTTTTTTTTTCAGTGGTCCAGTCTATCAATTTAAAATTTGGCAATAACCCATTGATCAGATCAACTTATGATATACCGTATATATACTGCATTCCATTAGATATAGAAAATAAGCAAAACGTTATAATTCATATTTTCTTCAGGAATCACATGCACTGAATGGACATCGACGGTGTTTTGTTTTATCCCAAGGGAATTTCTATTCTTTTTATGTTAATTTCATAAGCTGATATTTCTGGCAATAGACCTTTATAAAGTTGAAATCTTGTTTCAGGTCATTTGAGTAGGGGAAAGATAAACTAAATGTTCATTCTTGTAAAGATGACAAGTGTCATGCCTTCACTTTAGGCTACTTCTCAAATCTGGCTCCGTTCACGATACGTAATCCATATTTCTGATCATCTAAACTCATTAATAGGAAATTATGTAGGACACATTTTCCGTTGAATATGCATAATATTACTACAAACCGGAATAGAAGAATTCGGAAAAGGTCTATTGTTACGCCTTCGGGAAGTTTTATTTTCACCCAGGATTTTTGTTTTTATTTTTTATCCTTTCAGGTGAAATTGATAAATGATTTATAAATGAAAATATATCTAAAATCGCCTCTCTCTCTCTCTCTCTCTCTCTCTCTCTCTCTCTCTCTCTCTCTCTCTCTCTCTCTCTCTCTCTCTCTCTCTCTCTCTCTCTCTCTCTCTCTCTCTCTCTCTCTCTCTCTCTCTCTCAGACTTTACAATATGGTTCTATTTTATTGCGATTTTTTTTAATAATTACTACTTGTGTTTTCCTACTTTCTGCAGGATTTCAAATTAATTGAAGGTTTTAAACTATTATGTGTATTGTTCAAAATGAAATATAATAGATACCCTCTTTAATAGTTTACCGTTTCTAATTCCCCATTTGTGAATTTGCCCACAAAAAGGAGGGCGAAAGGGGCTATAAAAATAAAACAGGGTAGAAAATTTCCCTGCATACAGTATTTACACACACACACACACACACTCTCACACACACACACACACACAGATATATATATATATATATATATATTATATATATATATATATATATATATATATATATATATATATATATATATATATAATATATATATATGTTTATGCTTGCAGTTACTTGTTCTTCTCCGAACATAACAAGTACAGCGCCTTCATTTACCGGGCAGCTTTGGACGGTTCAGACAGGACAGTTATTTTTCACCAAGGCGCTTGGATAATTGATATTGCAGTGGATATCGATGAAAATAAGATATACTGGGTTGACAATGAAGAGAATGCTATATTTTCCTCTAATTTTGATGGAGGAAGTGTAGACATGCTGCACAGGAAGACAGAGTACAAAGGTTTAATGGGGAGCATTGACGTCATCATGGTGAGAATTGTATTGCAAAGTAACCTTTGAAAACACTAAAACGCGTTAGTGTTCTAAGGTTTCGATTAATCAAGTTTCATTACTGGAGCTCAACTGATGAAGTATAATTGACAGAAACGATCGTTTTGCAAATTATAACTTCGGTATCATGTTTATAATATCTGTTGAAACCAAAAGTATACACAAAACATAAAACATTGTCCGTTCTATCTAGCAATCTGAAAAAATACCCCTAACAAATATAAAAATCACAGATATCAAAACATCAATCGTAAACAGGTTCAGAAAGCAATATAAATTTTATGAATATATTGCTCAAGACGATCGTTTCTGTCAGTTAGACTTCATCGTTGAGCTCCAATTATAAACAGATATTCTAAAGACAAAGTGGTATCAGACAAGGCCTATTAATAAATCTAAACGTATAACCAAAATCCATCAAAGAGTAACCACTGTATAAAGATGGCTATCTTAGCTTCAGAAGAATTTAGAATTTTAAATAGTGCTATCAGTGTGGAATATTACTTTAGTATAATATTATCAACTGGTACCGAAATACCAGGTACTAGGTTTATGTACACCCTCGGGGACTCAAACGGTCCACCAGCAGTGGCAACGACCTAGTGATTATAAATATTATAAACATGATACCAAAGTTAAAATACTCACAACGATCGTTTCTGTAAATTAGACTTACAATATACAAATCAAGTGTAAAATTGGACAAACAATGACTTCTGAAAATCCAGAGATGGGAGCAGGTGCCATGGAGGAGTAAGCATCCCCTGTTGACTGGTCAGACCCACCGTATGCATGAGTCTACAGATAATTTCAATTGAAATAATTGAGGAATGAATCCGCGTCATAATCGGTAAAGGTGACTCAACAACCAGTGTCGAATATTGTGACTTAAAACAAGGTCATTATACTGGTTGTTAAATTTGCGAAATTTTGACATTCAGTACCATTCCTGGTATCCTTCGTAACAACAAAATTAGGTGGTTGATTGCCTCTATATAAGTAGTAATCCAGAGCGTGTTCAACATATGAACATTTCATTAACAGAGGTAAACTTCTTTCTTGAATTATTGTCAAAGGGATAAAGAGAATCGCGTTTGGTGTCAACGGTCCGCATATTTTACGGTCGGAATAATGTCCTTTATGTTTAAATAAATTAAAAGCTGAGTTACCTGTTCGACAGAAGTTGTTGAGCTGTCTGTACCAATGTGATGAATTTGACTGTGGACTCAGGTTGGGTGTGACCAGTCAACAGGAAATGATTACTCCTCGATGACGTCTAATCCCACCTCTGGATTTTCAGAGGTCCGTGCCTGTCTACTGTTCACCAGATTTGGATATTTGTCGTCTTGACATACTGAAGATTAGTACTCTAGTAACTTTAAATGATATATTAAAGTTATTTTTGTAAATTGGCTCAATTTGGCTTAGTATAAACTTAGTTTCTCTTTGATGGATGCTTGTCAATGAACGAAATTTGCGTTTAAATGGAGAAAAAGTAGCTTTAATTGACAACTAGATGTTACTAGTTAATGTGATAATGGCGCGCTGAAGTGTAATTAGCTTCGCAAGCATACTTAGTTAGTATAAATTACTCATATTTATCAAACGATTGAGAAATTATGTTTTTAGACTTAAAGATTGTCAGTATATATATATATATATATATATATATATATATATATATATATATATATATATATATATATATATATATATATATATATATAAAAGGGAATTTGTGTGAACCATGTGGTGCGAAAAAAATGTGTTTTATGCAAATATGTACAAAAAAACCTATTTTCGAAAGTAATGGTCAAGTGTGCAATATCAAAAATTATATTAACTGTAAATCAACTAATATTGTTTATGACATATGCTGCAAAAAATGTGACAAAATTATTTATGTGGGAGAAACCGGAGGTTCACTATATCAGAGACCCATTTTAAATTTATCTTTTATACGTGAAAAAACCGGTGACCCGGTGGCTATCCATTTTTACTCTAATTCACACAATGTTGAGAACTGTTCCGTTATTGGTGTAGAAAAATTATACAAAGGTGAAATGTACCGGAAAGTGAGGGAAAATTTTCAGTAGTATTTTTATAGTAACTTATTTTTTTTATTTTTATTATAATTTTTATTTTCAAGATTTTCTTTCATGTAATTTATTTTTCCGCGATATTTCTTCTTATTATGACTTATATATATATATTTCTCTATTTCTTCCTTAGGACACCGTGGTAACTGTCGAATTTTATCAAGCATATATCCTGACCGTAGATAAACAAAAAGGCCAAGAAAAATGGCATTATGAGTACTCCTTTTGGGATGGTTACCCATGGGTAGGAAGGGTATATGACGAAAGCAACGTGAAACTCATACCAAGTAAGTTTGTTTATTTATTGTTGTTCAACGTCCCGCTCAAGAAACTTTCACTCATGGAGACGTCACCAAATGCCGGTGAAAGGCTTCAAATTTTGGCCTATGCTCGGGACTTAAAGCCATTGAGCAGTGAGGGTTCTTTAACGTGCCAACACCTACTGTGACACGGGACCTGTCTCATCCGAAGGACAGGAACCCAACCTGAATACAAAGTAAGTATTCTATCAATCTTTTGCCTTCAGTCCAGTCTTACTTGCTATTGGACACCGGGCATACGTTCCTTCCGGACACCTGGTCCTATGCCGTTGGGGATTCGCCATTGTTCTTCATGTTGATACCATTTTTATATCCAATTTGGCGTATTCTAATTTACTAATGCTGCACATTTTTTCAGTACAATACATTATGTGCAGGACAATAAATGCACCACGCATGCTATCTAATGGGATTTTGTTTTATAGTGTCATAAAAATCCCTTTCCCTTCTATGCTGTGTAGCTCTTGACAAATTAAAGCCCTACCTTTTGACGGATAAATAACATTGGTTCAGGTAAGCTAAATTCACTTGTAATCACTCTGTGACTGTTGTTTGTTATCCGTCGATGTAAACTCTGAAACTACCATCAACATTTATAATATGCTTCTAGACGAAAGGGGCTATGTCAAAACATTGCCACCAAAGCCAAAATTGAACAAATGAGTCTGCAGATACTTTTGACTTAATACATGTATCTTGAATATTATTAAAAGTATAAAAAAAATCCGTTGCCCAAAGGTCAGGTTTCTATGTTCTGGAATTTTTTTCATATATTGTACACGATACGATAGAAATACGATAGAAGACAAAAAGGAAAGCTCTATCATAAAATGAAATTTTATTGAAAATTGATCGTTCCGTTTTCTTGCAAAACTGGGCCAAAGACATGGAAAATGACAGTTTATCACAATTGATGTATTTATTGTATATCTAAGTAGTAAAAGTGGGAACAAAACTTTGAGAAAAAAACAACAAAAAACAGTTACTACCCCTTTAATGCCCTTTGCTCCTCTTTCCTGATGTTGATATATTGTTATCACATTAAAAAGTTGTACAATGTACGAAATAATACTTCGTCAATTTTAAATGGTAGAGGAGATAAACTGGTTACAATGTATCCCTGGAGAGACCACTGGCCTTCCGCAAGTAAACTGGCAAACCTACACACAAAAATCATGTCAGGTTCCAGGGGCAGAGGACATTTGAGCGAAAATAAAAAATGCACATATGGTCATTTGAGCGCCGACATCATAGGGCATTTGAGCGCCGGAATATTAACTTTACCTGGATTTTCGATATGGACTTTGAGCGAAATTTACCTGTGATACTTTTAATATGAATTTAGAAAATATTTTTGAAAAGTAAGAATAAAGAGTAAGTTTTTTAAATAAATATATTTTATTTGATTTTACACCGGTTCTGGCTAGTTCATGGTAGCGTAGTCCTGAGTTGATCTCTACTTACCAGTCAATTCTACTATAATTGATTGGCTATGCAAATTTTTTATGTTATTTGTTCCACCTCCCCGTGGTGAGCAGGGATAACACATTATATCTGGCTAACGGAAGAGGTACTCCATTCTAATTTTTTTCGCTCAAATGTCCTATGCTAGTTTTTATTTTCGCTCAAATGTCCTAACATTTCGGCGCTCAAATGTCCTATACTTTGGCGCTCAAGCGTCATTTTTCGCTCAAATGTCCTGCAAATTCGCTCAAATTTCCATTGTCGGGTTCCGGACGGATTCATACCCACACTATTATAGATATTAAAGCCCAAAGTGATACTTTATACACTAATTATCTATGTACGTTTATTTGATTAATGTCTTCGAGTCTGCTTATATATATATATATATATATATATATATATATATATATATATATATATATATATATATATATATATATATATATATATATATATTATATTTAATTTCAGCACCATGCGACGGTAATAAATGCTCGCAGATATGTATTAATAAAGATAATAGGGCAGTGTGTATGTGTGCAGATGGTTTTCAAGTGGCCGCAAATGACAGTACAGCTTGTGTCAGTGAGTGATTTTTAAGTCACGATTCCTAAACAATTACAGTGGAACCTCGCTTAAAGAATACTTCAAATTTAAGACTACAAATATTCAGTCTCTTTAAAATGCCAAATAGATATTTCATAAAAACATTCCCTTAAAAAGGGACCATCTCGCTTAACAGAATACTTTTACTCTGTCAGTCAGTAAACGAGGTTCAAATGTATATAAAGCGTCATTAGAATATTTATACAATTATATAACTGAACTTTTAGTACTATTATTATCATTATCATCATCATCACCATTATTATTATTATTATTATTATTATTATTATTGTATTATTATTATTAGTAAGTTATTATTGGTATTTTTATTGTTATAATTATTGGAATTATTATTATTATTTTTATTAATATTATTATTATTATTATTATTAATATATATATATATATATATATATATATATATATATATATTATATATATATATATATATATATATATATATATATATATATAGCGATGTTTACTGTTTGTTGTTATGTTAAGGTACGTTATCTACATCATTTACAGGAAACTCTGCGTTATATGCTCGTGGTATTCTTGTTGCCAATAATAATGTGAATGGAAGTGAAATTTGCATGATACACAAAAGCGCTATCACCACATTGACCTCAGATGAGTTAAGCAAGTGTTTCTTTGTTTGGAATGCAACTATCACTCATATGATAGCAGATGCAAACAGATCCCTGATATTTTTCAGTGACAAAACAGGAGTCTTCAAGTTTGATGCTATGGAAAATATTACTACAATTATTACACCTGTAATAAACATAACCGGTTTGTATGGTTTTTTCCATTTAATCTGTCCGTCTCTGTTCATCCTTCTCTCTCTCTCTCTCTCTCTCTCTCTCTCTCTCTCTCTCTCTCTCTCTCTCTCCTAATCTCTCTCTCTCTCTCTCTCTCTCTCTCTCTCTCATCTATATATATATATATATATATATATATATATATATATATATATATATATATATATATATATATTTATTTATTTATTTATATGTATATATACGTACTATGATATATAGAAAGATGCAGAGGTTGTGAAATAATCATTGAATAGTGGTAATAAAAAATACATATGTGTGTTTTCCCATTTCGCCTTAGTAGTACATCTCAGGTAAAAAAAGATGAAAAATTACTAAGGCGAAATGGATTATTGACAATGTACACTTAAATAAACAAATTAGCGTTATAGATGTTTCAATTAATAAATAAAGATAATTACTTACGTATAGTAAAAGGTAAAATAAGAATGGAATGAAAGAAAATATAAATACACTATAGCATAATTTCATAATTTGAAATTGATTATAAATACAGAATTTATATCATATAGTTTTTATTCATAAATCTTGTTTTAAATCAAATATGTGCTGAAGTTTACAAGTTTATTTTAAAATCTCAAAACCAAAAAATGGTACAGAGAAAATACAAACATATTTACAAATAAATTTCATGATAGCATTGAGAAGGGTCATGTAATATTGTAATAAACTTGATAAACAAAATAAAAATATCTAGACTTATAATTGAATTTCTAATCAGAAATCAATATTCAAACAGCATTCAAACATGGAATAACGAGGAAGCTTTCATTTCAGGGAGGGCATATTTTCGTTGATATTCTTTGTATATGAATAATTTGGTAATTTTCCAACATATTTTATATTGTTTGGCTGAAACGTTGTTTCAGTTTTAGAGTGTATGGTCTTTTTTTCTTTCTTCTAAAAATTCTGGACATTCTAAAATATAGTAAAATTCTTCTCTGATTTTGCAAGAGTGCTTTGGTTGCAAAATATTTCACCCCTGTTAGTTTTGTTCATCTTCGAAAATCAATAGGTAATCTATAAGTTTCCAGTTCTAAATTTTGTCATTTTTTGCTGTTTTAACCCTTTGCAATATCCAAATAATTTTCAAAACCAAAGACGTCTTTAAAAATTTTGAAACAGAGGCCTTTTGGTTAATTTTCACCATTTGATTTCCACTCTTGCTTAAATTTATCTATAAAAGATTACACACTTAAGAATTCTTTAATCATTTAATATCAATATTTCCTTGTGATTTCCATACATAAGAAATATCAATGTTTTTTTTTATATTTCTTTGGTATTTTGAAGCAGACAACTATCATAATTCTTCAAACAAGTTCAGGTTAATTACTGTGTTTATACAAGATTCCATTTCGCCTTAGCTGATCATCAATTACCTGGATGTTTTGACTAAGGCGAAATGGGATTTTTTTTCATATATGAATTTTCACAGCTAAGGCGAAATGGCAACAAGCATATATATATATATATATATATATATTCATATATATATATATATATATATATATATATATATATATATATATATATATATATATCGTCAGATCTTTCGACAACTTTTGATACTTCTATTGGTCAGTTGAATCTTCTTGACAGGCTTGTTTTGTAGTGCTAAAAGACATTTAAAAACTATGAGCTTGTCAAATCAGCTCTTTACTATTTAAATAAGATAAAACTATATTTCAACGCGATATAAACTGCATTACGGTAAACCATAAACCATAATGTTTAGACTCTGAGACAACGTATGTTTTGCAATACAGTATTCCCCGTGGCCGTAATATGCAAGTGGCCACTAGTTAAACATTCAGTACAAAGTTGCTTAATCTGGTAAAGCAATTCTTTAAACATAAATATGAAAAAATACAAGCACTTACGTTTGATTCCGGCGTCAAATGATAAAAGTTTCCTCGGAGTTCCGTTATTTTTCTAGGAAGAAAAAAAGGTAGGTTTGTAATGGCAGGATCAACTAATTGTTACAACATGTTACGTTTGGTAATGTTTATTTCATATTTATGCATTTGAGTTGATGTCTTTCTGATCATATTAGAGAAATTATTTCGCTAAATCTGCTTGTTAAATATATGTTGACGGCTATTATATTAATCAATTATGAGCTTCTCCGGCTTAAATCATTTCTCTCTTGATAGTTACAAGATGCTAGTAGTAACATGGTAAAATTGTATATGTTTTAGGTCTTGCCTACGATTGGAATGCAAGGCATCTATATTGGTCAGAGATCAGTGGCGCTATCAGAATGATGTCGACTGCCCCGGGAACTTCTGTCGAAATGAACATTTATACCGGTTTATTGCATCCATCATCTCTAACGATAGACCCCCACAATGAGTATGTGTCGCTGCCTATTTAACTCATTTTGTAATGACGTGTGACAACCATACACGTTACAAATATGTTTACCTTTGTATTTGTAACACGCGTTTTGTAATTGCTTACAAGGGTTGAAATGTATATGACCAGTTTTTGAATATTTGAATTACTATTTGAGTTTTACGCCAAATTTAACAATATTTCAGTTATATGGTGGTGGCCAGTTTTAACATTGGAGGAGATAATCCGATTACCCTGCAAGAGACATCCGGCTAACCGCAAGTAAACTGGCAAACTTTCTCACAAATATCAGCCAATTTTTCAGCAGGGCTCGAACCTGCGCTGACCATAAGTTATAGAGATTTGGTTCCCACCAGTTTGGGTTTTCCATTTACTCTTCACATATTGTGTTTCCTTGAGAATATAACAAAGAAAATTCATGTAATCTTTCTTATTTTCTTACCCCTGCTAGATCGATTAAGTAGCTACCTGTTTTATCAAACCTTTTATATCTAATTCTACACTTTAGAAGAGCAATAAAGTTCTTTAAGAAATACAATGTAAATGAACTAGAAATGCACAATAAAGATTTAAATATACTATATATATATATATATATATATATATATATATATATATATATATATATATATATATATATGTATGTATGTATGTATGTATGTATGTATACACTAATAATTTTTACTATACATGTATATTTCATTTCAATATAAAACCAGTTTTTCAAAACATATTGTAAAGTAATTTTTTATTGCATTTCAATAAATTTTCACCGTTAAAAAGATAATGTTTTCAAGTTTCATTGGGATTTTGGATGTAATTTTCTAATATAACATTTCAAAGATTTGACAATTTAAACAAAGTAAAAATTAGACATCATAATTTTACTTACACATACTGGGAATTCTCATATAAAAACTTAAACTTTCTGTTTAAATAATTAAATCTTTTCTGATTCAGAAAATTAAAAATCAAAATATATAATGAAACTGTATTCAATTTTTATCAGCGGTGAAATGCGATTAGAAATCACTTCATAATTATTTTGGAGGGAAATGTGGTAGTATATGAAATATATAGTAAAAATTAAAAGTGTATGAATACGTTTTGTACGTCTTTGTATGTGAAAGTTTAACGAATGGTACAGATATTTATGCCATTAGATCCTCTACGCGACATGTAAAAAAAAAACGATAACGATAAGAGATTGGTTTTAAAGCGATATAAGCTGTCACAGTGATTATATTTGTCCCCTTACATATAGTCAAGAATATGATAAAATGTGTGTTCAAATACATTATCAAACACGTGAAACGTTGTAAAATGTTTTCCTGTACCTTAAAAAATCCAGCTGTATTTCTGTATGCGAACCTCGGTAGCGCGCTCGACTTTTTATCGTGAGGTCGTGAGTTCGAGTCCAGCCGGCGACAGGTTGGTTACCTGTCCTGTGGATGAGACAGTAAAAACCGAGGTCCCGTTTCACAGTAGGTGTCGGCACGTTAAAGAACCCTCACTACTCAATGCCCCTAAGTGCCGAGCATGGGTAAAAATTTGAAGCCCTTTACTGACAATTGATGACGTCTCCATATGAGTGAAACATTCTTGAGTGGGACGTTAAACAACAACAAACAATCACCTTTCAGGTAAACTCTTTCGCCATATCATATATACTTCGTAATTCGGCCATGTGATATCGGTCCTTTACGCGCTCGGACTATGTTAAAGTCTGCCGATTTTTATGTGATTTATTTTTACTTTTAAAATACAGGACGTGATTTTTATTGGAAAGTGCATGTATTATGTAAAACATGCTTTTCAACGCTATTTTAAATATTTGAAGAAAATCGGATGAATATATGAATAAATACATCAGTTCAGTAAAAGAATTTTTTTCCGATCTTTGATGTAACCCTGAATGCTGACATTGACAGAATCAAAACAATATAACTGTGAAAAGTATGCGTACCTCATGTTTTACAACCGTGCCTCCATGTCAGGTGGAGTTGGGCAGTTCATGATCATATATGTCAAGAATGATAAAGCCGAGAATGCGATGGGACAAGTTAAAAATGGGTCGCGATCACCTGATATAACCGGCACGTGGACAATTTCAGAAACGAGTGTTTTGAAACGATGAAAAAGACCAACTTTGCCTGATTTAGGTATGAAATAATGATATACGAAAATAAACGCAAATGGTAATAAGAATAGAATGTATATCAACTGCCAAATAGCACGTATTAATTGGACACTCGGTAATCTTCATAAAAAAACAGAAAGTTAATTTGCAATGCTCAAAGTAATGGGCGGACAAACAGTAACTGATATTACGGGTTGCGTTTGGCAAGATCGTTGCAATTTTACAAATGCATTTGTTATTCTAACCACCAGATGGTCTCTTTGGACTACATATGAGATAAAATATTACATAAAATGGGCATGCAAATATTTTACCTACGACAACTCATATTGCTTTAAGCATTCACTGATACACCAATTCTAGTCAACGTGACCTGATCGCCAAGTGACCATGATCTGAATTATTACAAGAAAGTTATCAAAGTTTTCTGGGAGATCGTAAAACAAGAACAAATTACATTACTGGACTACTGAAGATGTAGCTAAACATCTTTTACTTTAACCTTAGATAATACTGAGTGCATGAATCTCGTTTGAACTATCACTGATGACTATTTTTTTTATCATTGTATGTCCTGAATTGTAAACAACACTATGGTGTTTTCTTTCTTTACAGTCAGTTGTTCTGGATATCGGAACAGAATGGGGAACACAAGATACAAGGTGGAACATTTTCCAAGGGATCGATTCGGACACTAGCAGAAGATTCAACATTAGATGAACCAAAAGGACTTTACTATGACGTCACTTCAAGAAAGTGAGTATTTTTATTACATTTTTGTTTTATCTGCATAATTAATATACAGATATTTAAAGTAAGTAAACTGTGATAATATTTTCTTTATGAATTGAAATTATATATATTAACCTTTAACCCTTATGTATCCATGGATTTGTTCTTTCTCTTGTATCAAGTCAGTTTATTGAGGTTTAGGGGTTAAAGAGGTCAAAATAACTCCAATTTCAGTCGTGCAAAAACTTGTAGATTCTTTTGACAGGCTGTGAGATTTAACAAAGATTCGACATGTTATAATAAACTATGAAACGTATACCAGCATTTCATAGGAAATAACAGAAAAATAAGTAGTTATGAAGGAAAAACTAATTACTTTTAATTAAAGTTGATCACATTCAGCATATGCATGTTTTCATTTTTAGGATATTCTGGATCAATTCAAAATATGTAAAATACATGAATGACGACGGATCCAAGGTGAAAACGATACATACTTCCAGGCAGGATTCAATGCTGGTTGTTTTTAAGGTGTGATATATATATATATATATATATATTTAATTTATTTATATTATTAATTTATCAAAATATTTTTCTGATGTGAAGGTCAGAATAAAATACACGTTTAGCTAGAGTATCAAGTATATAGGGAATTTTGAGCCCTGACAATCGTACAGAATGGTTGTTCTGCACCTTGGAAGCAATTACTATGCAAACAAGGGAAATTGCCTCGATTAATTGAATTTTTGCAAGTTTACTTAAATCATCTGACTTTTGTCTCACCTTGAGCTTGATACAATTCACCATTTTGTATTAAAAAAGCTGAACAGCTGCACATTTAGTATCACAGTAAGAGAGCTACATAAAACTTTTTCGGTTTATTACATGCAGGACTACGCAGTGCAGACAAATGGAAAAGGCGATTTTCTGGTAACTGATATCGAATATGAAGATACTACTCCAGCGACTTTGAAAACTCCCCAATACTCTGATATGACAGCGATTGCAGTTTTTGATGCAACGATGCAGAGGGCAGAAATAGGTAATCAATGAGAGAGTAAAAATTAACTGAAATGCATACAAGAGGTGTATTAAGTGAAATATACTGTTAAAGGCGTTATTTCACTAAATACGATCTGGAAAAATCCCGCGCGACCATGACCACAGCTATGTATGTTTTCGCGTAGTCCCGGACAAAATCTGCGACCTAAACCATTATTTTCTGTGTATGCTCTATGTTCGGTGTTATCTCGTTCGACCTTCGATGTGTACGCTCTATCTGCATCCTATATGCTCTGTACACGATCTACATAGGCTCTATTTGCATCTATCAACTCGATCTGATGCGATCTTGACGCGACCAAGGCTCGTCCTGTTAGACCAATTTGTGACATAGCGTCAATCACTCGGCGATCTACCCTCGCAAGTGCACGACCTTGGCCAATCAAGGCTGAATCTTGGCCGATCTAGCTAAGTACGAGTTGCAACATAGATCAATACGACTTAGCCTGCGATATAAACATTAAAGTTTTGCTCTGTACGCTCAATTCTCGATTTTCGTGCAACCCACTCCGATCGTATAAAAAGGCCCGGCAATCGGTGACCGAACATCAGTTTTTGACCAGCCTCCAACGGACAACATGGACTAAATAGCTCTGCACCATGCTATGTTATTATAGCACCGTATCCCGCAACTGCAACAGGGCTCTCTGGTTATGCTAACAATGCTAAAGATGAGGAGAAAGAAGAATACCAAGGAGAAATATTGGGTTGCTCCCTGGCTGCGTGAATGCCAGAGAAAATATAATGGTCAGTTCTCCTCCCTCATGACGGAACTGAGTCTGGGAGATGAAGCTACATACCGGACCTATCTCCGTATGCCTCGAGCAGTACAACCATGTGCGCAATCAGTTCCCGCACGACAAGACTGAGCATCTCTCATCCCCGTTCTAGCCTCGATCGTCTCTCAACCAATGTGCCCTTTCCTCGACCTTGTTCGCGCTTTCGACGCTCTCCGTGCGACCTTTAGGTAAAAAAACCCAAGCTATGATCTCTTTGCCGGGAGACCATTCCTAGACCACATGCAACCATGGAAGACAACGGCTTGAACAACCCTAGGTCAACCGTCGACTGCATACGACCTGCGTCGACTAAGCCACGCTCTGAGAGCGTAGCTCTGTCTTCCGGGAAGATTTGAAATGACCCCTTAAGTCAAATTCTTTGTGGAAAACGCCATTTTTGTCTTCACTGGTCGCAATCATGTTTTTTTATGAATCTTGGGTAATTGCCAGTGTTATATCTTGAACATCGATCATGATTTTTTCTGCGTCATTTCAATATCTATCTTCCGAGTACGAAATATCAATTTTGAACGGTCTTCTCCCTTATTAGGTAATAATAGTTTAGAGATTAGAGTACAGGGACGTATTTTAATTATCACTTGAAAGTCACAGCGACGAATTGTATCTAAAAACCTGAAATTTATTCTCCAGATTCGCGTATTAGATATTGTATCTAAATAACATATGTTAGTAGAACGTCTGGAAAAGTATCCACGTTATTATATTTCATACGGTGTTTTTACTTTTTATTTTCCATCATCGATATTAAAAGCATTGTGATATAATTATGCATCTTATGGATATGTCAACCATTTTGAGGAGAAATAGCAACACGGGCAGTTTTCGTTTACGTTTATTATTTTTTTCAGAATTTTTTCAAAACGAGCCTTGGCATGTTCCCGAAATATAGTTTGATAGAAGTTACAGTTATTAGAAATTATTTCATAATTGAATTATTTTCACCGCGGTACAATGTTTATGTATCAGTATTGACTTGATAACACACAAACGACCAATAACATTTTTATTTCAACAGCCAATTTTTGTGTGCAATTGTCTTGACAAGAAAAGACACCCCCCCAAAAAAAAAAACCCAAAAGAACAACAAGAACAACATAAAAGAAAAATTGAAAAAGGCTTTTAATGAATTAGAATAATACTTTTGTGTTCATCAAAACAATTGCACATATAAGGTCATTTAGATTTCAGTTTCAGTTTTCAAGAAATAGTGGGGCAAAAAGGGCCCTTACCAGACATATTCCTTTTATTATTCGTTTTAGATGATACATTACCTTATACCAAGACCTTTACCTGATATCAAAACATCAGCTACAAATCTTTACTCATGCTATGTACATTTGGCAGTGTGATTGTACAGAATTATGTCAAACGTCAGCAAAAGACACAACCAGTACTATTTTAAAATTCCTGAGTAATCAAATAAAAATCTATCTGCCTAATTAACTGTGCCACAGCTGGCGAATTCTTTAAAAACACTTCCACATCAAAATAATTTATAATGGTAATAGTCCTCAGTTTGCAAAGACTCGTCCATACTAGACCATTTTGTTCCCTGGCGGCTAGAATTTTGTCACGATTAGAATCTGAACACAAACTGATACTGCCCTTCTGAGTCAAAGTAGGATTTCATTCGAATAAGATGAAAACGAGGACCTATTTCGCGACACGTGTGACCAGTCCAAAAATTATATTCAACTTTGGCTAATCCTGAAATCAGATTGGCCATGTAGGTAAAGTTGATAATATTCTCAGACTTAAATTTTATAGTGCCGGGCCCTGTATAACGAGTCGAAAACATAAATATAAATTCTCCACTTTTTTTAATGGTTATTAAAATTCATCTTTCACATTTTTGATTCTTTATATTTTCCAGGACCTTGTGAGATTAACAACGGAGACTGTGAACAGTTCTGTATTCCAACTGGAAATAATCAAAGACGTTGCGCATGTGGTAACGGATATATTAGGCACAATTTAACGGCATGTACTTCACGTGAGTAAGATAACTTTCGGATTACCACTGTCTGAGATATATCTTTATGCATAGATTTTTTTTCATCTTTTTTAATTACCCAAGTTGAAAAACAGAATTCAGACTGGAGAATAAAATGTTTGAGTATCTTGTTATTCGGAACCGTCGCAGTTTTTCAACGAATCTTAAAGTTCATATATGTTTCTTCTAAAATTACTTGAAAGAGATAAGAAACATACGTCTGTATTTATTTACGAAATTGAAATATTTGTATTTATTACAAATGTTGAAAATGAATATGAATGAAAATGGTTATTTTCAAAAAAGCTGTTTCCATATATCCGAGTAATAACGACGACTGTTTTCAAATTGTCAAAATGTAGAGTGCGGAGTGACGGAAAGAATAGATAACATAAAACATCTCAGATACCAAAGTATAAATATTTAGGATGTCCAGGACACAGATACAAATCCGGCAAAAAAGGCAAACATGGGCCTCTGGAAACCAATAGGTGGGATCAGGTTTCAACGATATAAAAAATCTCAGTATACCAAAGTATAAGAAGTAAGCATCCCCTGTCGACCGGTCACACCCGCCGTTAATCCACAGTCAAGTCCAAATGAAATACGTGAGGAACGAATCCTCGTCACAATTGGTAAAGACGTCTCAACAGCCACCAACGAAAAGGCTACTCAACATTTCACCCAGTGAAACAGAGTAATCGCAAACAAGACTATTATACCGACCGTAAAATTTGCGGAACGTTGACATCAAACGCGGTGTTCGATATCCCTGTGTCAATAATTTGTCAGTGTGTAGTTTACATGTGTATATCGATGTCAACGATTTTGAATCATTGTCGCCATATTAATATCTACGTTGTCGGAGTAGCTCTGTTGGTAGACTGGTATGATGCCAGATCTTTCCACGTTGTCGGAGGTGAGTTTTCTACTCCATTCGGCACAAGTATGCGCCCTGATGGGGGTTAAACCTTACTAGGATGTGCCCTTTAATTACTTCGTCAGATTGTAAAGTTTTGTGGCACTAAGAATTGGAAATACGAACTACTCAGGAAGGAGACATATACACACTAGACGCCCCCCCCCCCCCCAGTGACAAGTGAATAGATTCTAAAGTTGATAATTTTTAACGTTTTCTTGTATATCTCGACGTGGATTTGTTTGGTGTCTCCCCCAGTGTATCCTATTTTTTCTGTCACAGTCAGTTTCCTAGTGAATTAGTAGTGAAATTATCAATTCAGAGAAATTGCTCAACGTTATAACAAAGTAACAGTTAACATTTTGCTGTTTCAGCATTTCAAATTCTTCAAACATTATTTTACTTTGTTATACATATCAAACAGACATTGACGTTAGGTAAAATACGCAAACCCGCTTTTTCTACTTTTTTTTTGAAACTCTCAATTTCCTGGATATTCAGTTGTCTCTGACCCAAGGGTTTAAGTAATAACACTACTCGACTAATCAGGCGAATGCATAGATCTACCAATGTCTAATTGGCAACGAGTCATAAATAATAACAGGGGTGACAGGCGTCTTGTTGATCGTATTGTTTTGGTTTTTGACAGAACCCGGATGTGCCACTTCACCCTGATAGACCTGTTATATGAATATCTAGAAATATGATATGTTCTCGACAATGCTGATAAATGGTTATTTGTCTTTTACGGAGCAGCAGTGTTTAGTTTTACCTTGTATAGTAAATAATGTTATGATGAGATGGTATTGTGGTCGCTAACTCGGACATATGGTTTATATTTCTCCCAATTGGAACCAAAGAGTCCACACTCAGACTTAAACCAACGAGACACACGTATAGAAGTTGCAGAAATGTGTTTGTTTTAATTTACTAAAATGTTATCTATTTTACCATTTTGCTTTTAGAGCCCAAGAAGAACAACTTCATTTTAACAGTAGACTATTCACACAAAGAAATATTCCAGATCGACACTTCTGATCCATCCAATTATGTGGCTATTGATATCAAACAGCCCATCACTCCATTCGCTGCCATTTATGACTTACCTAGAGAGACAGTGTATTGGTCAGATGTCGGCACTAACGATATCCGAAGATCAAATTTGTATGGGAAAAACATCAGAACTCTTTATAACCCAGGTGTGGTATACTTTTATGTTGTCGTTGAGAAATCAAATCTGCTTGACTAAACTCCCAAATGGAGGCTTTCGTTCATAGTAAATGTAGTCGATCAATTCAGTAGGTCCTGTCTTGTTAAGAATTTACTTAAAGCAGAACTAGGAAGATAAAAAACTTTTGTACTTTGAATAAAAAAAAATTTGCATTGAAAAACAAAATGTTTTGAAACATTCCCGCTTCATCTCCCTATGCACCAGATATATTTGTAGTTGTTTCACCAAAAAACTCAAGTCCCACAACAGGTTTAAAAGGCGGATTAGTAATATTGATAGTTATTGTATATCTGTACTCTCAACGCGAAAAGCGAAAGTCCCGGATCTCGACAAAAATAAACATCTGTTTCTCAAGTACAAACAGCAACAAGCAACGAATGATTAGTTCATCCATGATAAATAACATGATAAATAAAATTTATTCCATTATACTAAATATCGAGCACAATTCCGACACTGAGCCATGTTTCGTCTTCCGATTTTTCGGAACACCTCGCTGTTTACCGAAAAAAGATGACTCTGTGGCCGAATGACAGTATGTAGCAGATCATGTTTGTTTATTGTTGTTTAACGTCCCACTCAAGAATATTTCATTCATATGGAGACGTCACCAAATGCCGGTGAAGGGCTTCAAATTTTGGCCTATGCACGGCCATTGAGCAGTGAGGGTTCTTTAACGTGCAGGCACCTACTGTGACACGGGACCTCCAGTTTTTACTGTCTCATCCAAAAGACCAACCTGCTCACCCCACCGACTGAGACAGGTCGTCTCCCTCTCTCTCTCTCTCTCTCTCTCTCTCTCTCTCTCTCTCTCTCTCTCTCTCTCTCTCTCTCTCTCTCTCTCTCTCTCTCTCTCTCTCTCTCTCTCTCTCTCTCTCTCTCTCTCTCTCTCTCTCTCTTCCACACTGGAAATGACCCTATTTTCACAAAATATATAGGAATATAAGGTATTTTTTGTCTGTGTATAGCTCTTTTTTGTAGTTGTACATCAAGAACCAACAGTAAAAAATAAACAAGAAATCAAAGTAATATATTTTCACAAAATGTATAAGAATATAAGGTATTGTTTATCTGAGTATAGCTCTTTTTTGTAGTTGTACATCAAGAACCAGTAGTAAAAAATAAACAAGAAATCAAAATTAAATACTTTGGTAAAAACAGCTACTCAGCTAATGTCCTTTTAACTGATATCATTTCAGGGGAAGTCGTTGTACACAGTATGGTATTGGATCCATCTACTGGACTGATCTTTTTCGGTGGTGATTCCTATTCGTACTCCATACCTTCTTTCATTGGTGTACTACACCCGAGTAACGGCAAACACAAAAAAATAATCACAGATTTGGTCTATGCCTACAGTGTTGTTGTTTATCCGTCAGAGGCGTAAGAACATTTTTGTCTTTTCTTATTTTTGTTCCTTATTGTAATCAGATACGTGTCTATGTTATCTCATTTAACATTGAATTGCTGACAGGGGCTGATGAATGCCAAATTGACAAAGACGAATTTCAGCAAGCCCGTGAGCCCGTTTGTGATTTTATGAAAGTTGTATGGAGTGTCACATTGTATCGAGGAAAAGAGTATTTTTATGACAGCGAGACCAAGTGTACATGGTCATATGAAAACAAGTGTTAATGAATTACGAGGGGATCAGACTGTTAAATATCTACAATGTATATAAATTTTGTTCGGTAAATTTTATTTTCTTGAATATGAGGAGAAAATAATCATTTGATTTACTTATGAGAATCCTGCGACACAGTAAGACATCTTTTGAAAATAAAGATGGCTGCAATGATTTGCTGCTAAAAAAGACTTCCAAGTAATTGGACATCCTCGATGAGTTCCGAGAATCTTAGAAAATATAAACGTAATATAATGGATACAGATTGTATAGACCCTTTAGCAGTAACTGCGGATTGTGGTTTTGGTCTTCTAGTTGGCAAAATGATACAGATTCACAAAAAATGACGTGGAGAAACAATCAGTTATGTTTTTGCGGGTATCTCTATCATTTTGCCGACCGGAAGACTGGCAAAGCCACAGGACCGCAGTTACTGCTATAGGATCTTTATGTTTCTGAGATATCGAAAATATTACATGTTGTTGAGATTAACCATCAGTCAGTTATCGTTATATCTAAACAATTATCTAAATAATTAAGAAGTAATTTATGAAGGTCATATACTTACAGTTCCTTAAGACCTTAAGATTTGCATTTTGTAATTGCATATGTATTTTTGAAAGAACTAAAACAGAAAATATTCAGTAATATACGTCATTATAATACATTTATAATAAAAACAATTTACATCAGTTTACATATGATGCAAATTGACCTTATTCTATATTTAATTTCAGGTTGTTATTTTACATCGATGTAGGATTTTTCCAATCCGATAACAGAATTGGCAAAGCAAAAATGGACGGATCATCACATAACAATCTTATTTCCTCTAGTCTTACGCATCCAAGATCCCTGGCATTAGGTATTCCTGGTAAGAACCATACCAATATGCGTAACTGCAGTATTATTCTACCTGTATGCTATTCAAGGCAGTTCTTGTGATATGCATTTGTTGTTGTCTCATTCCTTAACTGATATTTTTGAATAGACCCTTTAACGAGTTGTTCCGTATCGCCACGTTTTTTCATACTAGTATGCATTCAGAGAAAATTGCGGGCAGCATCACGTCCGGTTCGGCATGTTATCACTTCCATGACTATCATGTAGTGTTAGGTGCCTGATTTGTTAAGCAGACTACTGTAAGAAAAGCATCTATCTAAACTTTATTCCTTGCAGATTAACTAAAACGAGATATAACTAAATGTTGTAATTGTAAATAATTGTAAAAGCAACCATGACCTACTCTTTTCAAACATAAAAGCATCTGAACGAGAAAGGCAAAGAGTTGTACAGGTGACAATGATTCAACATATGTATGCATCAACAATGTATCATTGAGAAATAAATACCAATTGTAATAGTAAGAGGCTGGTCGAAAAAGTAATGACACTAGACATGCAGTGTGTTATAATTGGGTGTGAGGGTTAGTAATTGTCTCCCTGTGTGACGTACCGCCCAGGGGAATGGTAAAATATATGGAATCATATTTTGGAAGCTACGTATATTTACATTCGAGCTTATCTGGTGAAGTCTTTTTTTTACAAAAATGATCATCTTGAGCATTTGTGTTTGCCTTTCCATGAAAAGTTATATTTTTATTGGCCCTATTTTATGTCCAAGATCCATAATAATGGCCGAGGATTGTATGGCATGAGACAACACCAAGGGACATTATAGCTTTTTTTACTAATCGAGGACATATAACATTATAGAAACACCCATTTCTTAATTAATACATTTATCAAACAACTTTACAGAAGAATTATCTATCTTTTTTAGTGTTTTGTTTACATGTCAAAATATAGTCTATAGTATAAATATCTATTTTCCAAAAATCGCCTATAGTCTGTTGCAGAAAAATTGTGAAGTTGATTTTCTGTATGACATATGTAATGATTATTTCACTGCAGAGATCCATTCTATAAACAGTCGACCATCTTGAATTTTGTGTCGTTTCTTTAAGACGCTGCAATAATGCCCTGTTCACCTGTAATAGGAGCTGTTTCGATTTCAATCAAACATGAGCATTTGAACAATAATTTAAAAGTTTATTAATAATATGTTTATAACATTATTATCAGTTATATTTGTCAATTTAGGAACTAGTACTATGATAACTAAAGTAATACTAAAATATCATACATCATATAAATGCATTATAAAATGACTATTTTATCTCTGTTTTTCTTTTCTTTCAGCTTCAGGAAAACCAGGTAATATATATTCGAATTAATCCAACAAAAAGTCAATGTTTTTGTAAATTGTTAAAATATTTTCATAAAAAAATTCCAGACAGTTAAACTTCAAAATTCTTTGTCCACAAATATCCATATCTGTTCCTTGCACTACATTTCAGATAGTTAGGTTAAAAATCGATAAATTTACATTTTAGAATGGCAGGAAAGAGTTTCTGATTTTTCATGGTCTGCCTTTGAATATATATATATATATATATATATATATATATATATATATATATATATATATATATATATATATATATATATATATATATGCCTTAAAGACGCTATATATCTGTTTTACCCTATTATACATTTGTATGTACAAATGTATTCCCTTTAGATTATGAATGTTATTTGTACAGTACTAGAAATATTTCACCTTAGAAAAGTGTAGATAAAATGTTATGCATGTCTTTGAAAAGTCGAGACAAAGAAAGAATGTCGGAGTTCTTTGGGGCCTTTGTGACCTACACGGTCATGTGAGTGAAACGGATGAGCTGAGTAAGAATGCTGATCATTACGTTACGTACCTACTTGGAGGCCGTATGGGTTAGCATACTCTATACAGATATCCAAAGCGATGAATCCTTCATCATTTAATTATTTTAGAAGAAGTGAATATTTATAATAAAACTTATATTTCTGTTCACTTAGGTGTCTATTATCTTGCAAATTTCTTTTATGCCCATTTATTTTTGTAGCGGATGCTAAGCTGTTTTGGTCAGATTCCGAAGAAAACGCTATATATTATGTGAACCTGGACGGCACAAATAAACAAATGCTCTTCGAAGACCCGTCTTCACATATTGTGCATATAGCTGTATCAGGAGCATTCCTCTATTACACTGCATCAAACAACCAGTACGTGGTACAAATTTATTATATACTGGTCAGCGATCAATTCTTGCCAACTTGCGATATTTTGCCTGATATTTTCTGATTTGTCAGAGAAATTATATTTTCATTTCTGTTCGGCAGTAAGAATGGAGTCTTGTCTTCCAAAAAAAAAAAATCCGCAAAAAAGTTTCGCGTGTTTGCACGCACCGCACCAAATCGAGGCAACTGACGAAATTTAGTCGCAGACATATATAATTATAGCATCTCTTGGTTTCCTGGATTTTGATCTGTTAGATACATGCTGTCTAAACAGTGCAGTGTACGACTAGACCTGATGATAGGCACATTTTGTAAATGATCTGTTTTTCTTATGGGACTATACACTGCCCATACAAGTATTTGCCGTAAGTGAAAGCTTTTCTTGTCCACGAAGATGTCCATGATGTTGAATGCTACAAGATCAGATTTAGTAAATTATCAGAATTAGTTTTACTATCAATATTATAATTTCATTTATTATAATTAGCTGGCTTGGATAAAAATACCGGATAGCTATTATCATAATTTTTAGCGGCATTGATGTTTGTGACGAAAACTTTACACTGAGCTATACGTTTTAACTGTTTAGTATAGGGTTTTGATATTTTGTATGTAGATTCCAAGGGATTTTTGTCCTATTCACCTTGACCATTTCAATCTAAACCTACTTTTAATTTGTTTTTACTCTGGGTATATTCGTTAAAAGGACAAAAAATGTACATGTACAATTCCTATAATCCGCAGTTTCATATAGCACCACGACGTGACCTAGATAATGTTATTTTTTCTACTTTTGAAAAACTTTAAAATTGACTTTAACTTTCTAAGTATAAAGAGTATACCATTAATTGCTCACATGCATAATCCTTATGATGGGTCCTTTATCTTTGTACGAGATAACGGACCCTGTGACCTGAACAATGCAATTTGACCTACACTTTACAAACAAGCATTACATCTAAACTACGATGTTCGATGATGTCATTCAACCCACTTTTTTGAAACGTTTAGCATTGCTGTAGGTCTTGGTTGTAAGGAACAATTCTTTGGAAAAACCAATACATTTTAAATGCTCACGTACATGTATATGTATGGCATGCCAAAGTCACATGAATGAGGTTAATCTAGTGTTTATAATCCATTTAAATTTAGTATATCTCATTAAATGGCATTTACTGCTCAAATATAGACGTAACTGAGAAAAGCTATTTTTAAATGCCAAACACGTATTAGAGAAACCTAGTTTTTGTAAAGACAAAAATCTAGATTTACTATCGAAAACCTAATTTAATTGCGTCAAAATCACATTGATACTTTATTCATTAATGTGAAGTTGGTGCAGTTAATATTAGATATTCTGAAAAACCAAACAGAACACTCTACATATATTTCTCGTACCTGAAATAGACTGATCTCATTTTTTTATCTGTACTGCAAAATTCTATCTGATCCGGAACTCTGTATCCCTACACACGTCGTCTGCATTGTTCGTAAACATGGTAAATCAAGGAGATTTTCGTGTTGATTCTATACATTGTTAAAATTTGATATCACTTACACATAAATCTTACCAAATTTGTTTGAAATAAAATAAATATATGTTTGTATAGGAGGGGTTATATTTATTTGTGGATGGTGGGCGAAAAAAGGGATGAGTGATGCGTTAATACATGAATGTAATCAGACGAAATTTCAAGCTTTCCATGCGCGAGAAAAATAATCAAGCACCCCATTTGAGTTGCAAATAGAACAAATATCAGTCTCGGCTAACGCCTTGGTTGGGATTTATTGATTCACTCCATCCTCGACTGATATTTTTCTATATGGAACTTAAAGTGGAGCTAGATTATACTAATAGATCATTTTTGAGTTCTTATGTAATCCTGTTTTGGATCCGGATTTTTCTTGCGACGCTTCAACTTTGCTATGCTTAGCGATTTCCGGTATGTGTCTTCGTGTCGATCAAGAAAAAATATGCTTGATTTCATACAATACATCAACATGTCACAATATTTCATTTCTGGTGTAAAGTTAACGTTAAGGTCAATTTGTTGTTGACATAAATGAACTTGTGACAATAATCTGGCCTTCAGATTTAACTGCGTTTTATTTCTTGATCGACTCAAAGACACATACCGGAAATCCCTAAGCATAACAAAGCGGAATTGGCGCATGAAAAATCCGGATCCAAAAACGGACTACGTAAGAGCTCGAGAATGATCTATCCGAATATTGATCAAGTGATCCGGACCAAAGTGGATAAGGTATGATATATAGAAGTAGATAAATGTAACAGACAAATGTTCGAAAAGTTTTGCAGGGGTTTTCTACTTTTTCCAGTGAGTTAAACTATCTTCACAGTAACAACGCCAAATTCAGTACAATTAGTTGTACCTAGTTTATCTCATGTGAGCCGATTTTATATCCTGTTAATTCAATTTGCTGCCAAAATTATTTTATTGACTTTAATCCTTCTGAAAACCCACATTAAGTGGAGAATTATACTAGATTTAACAAATAAAAGTTATTTGTCCCATCAACGAGTTCTAATTTGTCTGAACATTCTACTTTGAATTATTTTGATTATATGCAGGTATATTACGAAACTTGATACTAAAACGTCAAAGACTGTTAAATGGATGGATTCAATCCCAGCCTTTGGAAGACTACAATCCTTAGAAATTTATCCCAGTGATCCAGTACCAGGTAAGCGTTCAACATATAAAATTCTCAGATGACAAAGTATAAATCTTCAGGATGTTCATGATCCGTATACAAATCTGGTGAATATTTGGACAAACACGGACCTTTGGAAATCCAGAGGTGAGATCAGGTGTTTTGGAGTGAGCATCCCCCTGTTGACCGGTCACAGCTGTCACGAGTCCACAGTCAAATTCAAATAAAATAAAGAGGATGAAATCATTGTCACAATTGGTACAGACGTCTCAACAACCATTATCGAACTAGACATCTCATTTTGTGAGACAGAGTAGAAACAAACGAAGCTAATATACAGACCGATAAATGTGCAGAACGCTGACATCAAACACGACTTTCGACATCACTGCAAATGAAATGTCAATAAGTTAACCTGCTTACTGATAATTTGTTATAACAAGGATATTAGAAATCTCGTCAAATGTCAACATTTCGCAAATTTTATGGTCGTTATAAATCTTGTTGCAATACTTCACCGAGTGAAATGTTGAATTCTATTCGATAATATTTGTTGAATCGTCTTTACCGATTATGACGAGGATTTATTCATAAAGTATTTCATTTGAATTGACTGTTGGCGCACCACGGGCTTGATCGTTTGACAGGAAATGCTTGCCATCAAGTTTAATAATCTTGAAAAGAAGAAAAATAAAATGAGTACAACGTGAACACAGATTTAGTCAGTTTTTAAAGAGGTTTTCGATTAAACTAAACTATGTAGGTTGATGATGCATCAATAATTATCTTATACGATATTTTGGAACATTTATTTTGATCAGTGGTGATTACGGGTGTTTAATATGCAGTCATAAATTGGAATATAGCGTAATGGCACGGATATATTCATCCTATATTCTACCACAGTCATCCTATTCTCTTCAGTGTTTGATACAATCTCCGTTATACTGTATTATAGCGATGGCCGTCGTGGTTCCACGGTAGAGTGCTCAATTTGCAACTGGAGGGTTGCGGATTCGAGCCTAGGCCGAGGCGATTGGCTTTTCATTTTATTCGAATGAGACAGTAAAAACCGAGTTCCTTTGTCACAGTAGGTGTCAGCATGTTAACCCTTTCAACCCTACAGACCACAATTGACAGGTCTTAAACAATAGATAGAGAATAGGTCAAATTATGAAGCCTTTCACCGTCTCCATATGAGTGAAATATTCTTGAGTGGGACTTTAAACAACAATATAACAACTAAACAACTGAATCTTAGCAGATTTGAATGGCTAAAACAAGTCTGCCACACCTGTTATGATTCAATGTAATGTCATTGCGTTCGTAAGCATGTGCCAATTTACCTTGGTAGACCTATAAGGAATTTTATTATGGACAATGGTGAGTACGGATGCTAAGTATGCATTCATGAACTGGCGTATAATTCAGTGATGCGTTTATATGCCTAGTATACCTACAGCTGAGTGGTAAAGCATCGCACCTGAAACGATGGAGTTTCTCTCCTGCAGAAAACGCAGGTTATGAGTCCCATGATTTTACGAGAAAAGTTTGCCATTTGACTTGCGGAAAGGCAATGGTTCTTTCCCGGGTACACAACAACTGAATTCTATCCTCCACCATTAAGGACTGGTCACCACTATATAACTGAAAAATTGTTGACTGTGGCTTTAAACACCATAAAAACAAACAAACAAACAACTGCCGACTGATTTATGTCTTAGAACAAAGTGTTTTGTTCCTGTTACATGCATTGTGTTTAAGCATATTGCACTGCTAGTGTTTCTGGATAATTTGTACAGGTACTTGTAAGTAAATGTACTTCCAGTAAGACAAAAAGGCAATGTTTGACTGACTAAATTCCATCACTGGTAGCGCAAAACAAATAAAGATTACTCATCAACCGTTATTTGTCATTATAAGGTATTTTCAATACCCAGAGTAACCATCTGTTGTAGCAAGTATCGATTTGATGTCATTTGTTTGTGCGTAAAATGAAAAACGTTATCAATTGTGATGTTATATGTTTGTGTGAAAACGACGTTGTTTTCTCAAGTAAAGACTTGACGTCACAATCGATACCTGCTGGTATTGGAGATAACTCTGACTAACGGGAATACAGAATTGTTATGGTTTTATTGAGTTATGAATAGTCACCAGTGCTTCTTTAAGTCCACCTATAGAAATAACGGATTCTCGAAGTCAAATTTGTACACATATAAGCTTATGTAGAAAATAAGAAATGCAAAATACCATTTGCATACTTTATTTTATTTTTAGTTCATCCTGCGTGTTCTGTCAAGAATGGTTTGTGCAGTACATTCTGCTTACCATCAACAAATAAAACAGCAGTATGTGCATGTGAAGACGGAGTGGCATTGATGAATGATTGGCGGACATGTGCCAATGGTAGGTTCTTTTATCTAATAATAAATAACAAATAAATCTATTTATAATATCTAAAGTGTTCTAAATCACTTGCTCGGGAAGTAGTACTAATTTTGACTTTGTCAGTGGAGCTTAAAGTAGCTGTATAAATCCGAAAAAGGGGTTTGGGAAAAGGAGTACAAAATCTAAATTGAAAGGTCGAATCTTGTACTAGTAATCGACGTGAATAGATAACTACGGAGAAAACTATATGGTTTTTAGGTTTTTATATAAGGTTCCCCTTTCTTTAAAATGTGGGATAACGACGAGAAAAGCAAAAGAAGACTATTTTATCAAACTCTATGATCACAATTCTGAAAATAATAACATTAGTGTTATAAACAACAGTT
This sequence comes from Atrina japonica, assembly GCA_030159075.1. Lineage (NCBI taxonomy): Eukaryota > Metazoa > Mollusca > Bivalvia > Pterioida > Pinnidae > Atrina > Atrina japonica. The sequence continues at coordinate 421,797 of BROG01000201.1, forward strand.
TCCGTCTGACGACTCATGATACTGATAGCTCTGACGGAAGTAAGCATTTTAATAGAATATTGTGATATTCTACACTTGTCGCTGTAAAAAGAACGTGAAGCCAACGTATATATATATATAATATTGAGCATATTGAGTGTTCCTAACAATGAAAAGGTATGATTTATAGGCAAAATGTACTCTATTTACTTTCAGTTAAAAAGTGTTCACAACCAGTCATGAATGGCCAGCTGTCACAGTTGTGCACGGGGTATGTAAATGACACCTGTCAGTATACATGTCACCATGGTTACCAGAAGACATCTAATGCTGACATAACGTGTTTGGATTCCTCACCATATGCACACTGGAATGTCGATGTCAATAGATTGTGTATGTGTTAAACGTTATTTGTTCATATATTTAATATACGGTAATCTTCTAATCAACATCATGTTATAACCGTCTTTTGCATTTTATCTTTAAGTATATGTGTGTGTAGTATGGAGAGAGAGAGAGAGAGAGAGAGAGAGAGAGAGAGAGAGAGAGAGAGAGAGAGAGAGAGAGAGAGACAGACAGACAGACAGACAGACAGACAGACAGACAGACAGGGATCAGCACAGTGAGTGATGAAGAAATTTTGACATATTTTTATATTTTTATCATATAATTTCTTATACTTTAACAGGTGTCATTGCCACAACACCGAAGACAACAACTCCAACACCAAGGCCAACAACACCAGTACCAACAATGCCCACAGCCGCCCCTGTTGTCTTTGAAGAAGGCATTACAACACCAGTCTTTACTGCAACAATATTAGGCCTAATCGTTCTGTTTCTGGTAGTTCTGTTCCTGGTCATGTTTGCAATACATAAGAGGTAAGGACGAAATTTGATTTAGGAATTTAGTTTTTAAAAAAATGAATACATTGTTGTAGTTTGAGTAAATGTTGTCAATGTTGTGTATGTTAACCAGTGAACTGTGTGTTGCCAGTGAATTGCTTGTTGCAAGTACGGTGTATGTTGCCAGAAAAATGTTTGTTACCAGTGAAGTGTGTGTTTCTAGTAAAGTGTGTGTTGCCAGTGAAGTGTGTTTTGCCAGTTAAGTGTGTCTTTTCAGTAAAATGTGTGTTACCAGTAACGTGTGCGTTGCCAGTGAAGTGTGTGTTGCCAGTGAAGTGTGTGTTGCCAGTGATTTGTGTTTTACCAGTGAAATCTGTGTTTCCAGTAAAATGTGTATATGTGTGTTACCAGGTAAGTATATATTGCCAGTGAAGTGTATGTTGCCAATACAGTGTGTGTTACTGGTGAAATGTCTCCCGTAAGTTTTATGTTACCAGTGAAATGTATGTCATCAGGGAAGTGTATGTTGCAAGTTGAGTGTTGCCAGTGATGTGAATGTTACAAGCGAAATGAATGTGAAAAGTGGTGTTGAGGTTAACTTGTAACTAACGATGTAAAGTTCAAATCATAATATTACTCACTGAAAAAGAGATAGGGTATGGTAATTAATATGCTAGCTCGAATATGAAAAGGCAAACTTTCTCACAAAAATCAGCTTATGTTCCAGTGGGGCTCGAACCTGTGTTGACCTGAAGTGAGAGACATAATGGTTCAAATTTCTAAACACTTGACGAAAGTCCATATATATATATATATATATATATATATATATATATATATATATATATATATATATGTGTGTGTGTGTGTGTGTATGTGTTGGGGGACAGTTGTATCCTATCGCAAGTAAAGTACTTGCTTCGTATTTGTCAAAATAAAAGGGGAAAACGGGATTATTTTCAGACCACTAAAATCTAAATAAATTTGTTATACATTTCTCTCTTTAACTTAAACCTAAAGCATTCCATCATATTTTGTTTATTTTGTTTTCAGACGTGGAGAAAAAATGTTTGCGCATGCTAAGTTTGTTAATTCGCAAAATTTCCATATGGATTCGTCCAATGAAGAGAATAACTACACTACAATTGATAAACACAGTCGAGGAGACGGAATGGAAAACCCATTGTATGCTGCAAAAAGTGGACTGCCAAAGGATAGTTCATATGATAATACCATGCGACATCAAGATCAAGTAACTCTTGACGCCCCAATGAAGTTTTAAAATGAGATTTTAAAACAATGGATGAACATAACACCACAAAGTAACTCTTGACGTCCCAAATGAATTTTGAAAATAAGATTTTAAAACAATTTATGAATGTAAGACCGCAAAATAACTCTTGACACCCAAATGAAGATATAAAATGAGATTTAAAAACACTTGATGTATATTAGACCAAAAACTAATTCTTGGCGTCCTAAAGAAGTTCTAAAATACGATTATAGTGCTATTGATGAATTTGTACCTATTGCCAAAATGCGTTACAACAACCATTACAATGCTCTGAAAATGTACCTACTATTTACTGCCATTTTGTACATGGTATTCAGTCGTGTATTTGCTTGCTCCAAACCCTCCTGTAATTGTTTTATGGAGGCCGGTGTATAGCGTTAAACGTTTCGGAATTTTACTTTTTTCACACAAAACTAGCATGTGATAACTCGTAATGGGGTAAATGTTCATTGTAAAATTGATTGACTCATGTATCCTACAAAGTGTCTGTACATAACATATTTATACGCACAAGAGATTGTACCGACATTGAAACCATTATTCATTGACAAATAATATTTGATGTATTAAGTAGTTGTATCGGTATTTTAATCATTTTAATTTGATTATAAACATTGCAATGCAGATTATTATAAAAGTGTACCGGTAACACACACACAATATATATATATATATATATATATATATATATATATATATATATATATATATATATTCATTCCAAATTATTTGGAAATCTTGTAAATGTGAGTGGTTATGAACTCTGTATGCCTTGTTTGTTACACACACAAACACACATACACACACACACACACACACACACACACATATATATATATATATATATATATATATATATATATATATATATATATATATATATATTATATATATATATATATATATATATATATATATATTGGTATTGAAACTTTTACGTTTCTAAACTGATAATTTAATGTATGTTTAATTGTTCATAAAATTAGAGAAAAAGAATATTTTAATTATATAATCGTACATGTACTATGATTTTTTGTAATCTATTTTTAATACATATTATCATATATCCGGTAAAAGTGTTATTGTATCTTGCAATATAAGAAGAGTTTAGACGTATTTTATTCTAAGTTATATTAATCTTAATATAATGACGGTTCAAGATAAATAATGTGTTGAAGCTTGCTGTTTTACACAAGTATTTTTCACACCTGAAATAGACGGATCTTGTTTTTTATCAGTACTGCAAAATTCTATTCGGAAATGCTGATCCAGAACACTTTGTATCCCTACACACGTCGACTGCATTGTTTGTAATCATGGGTAAATCAAGGAGATTATCGTGTTATATAACTGTTTTTGTTACGTAATATTACGAAGTAGATATAATTTCAGAAGCTTCGTATGAAGAATTCAGTAGATATATTAAAGGTTAAACGACAGGGAAAATTTAAAAACAGAATATTTGAAAAAGACTACCAAAATGAATTGCTTTCATACAAATGTATTTTTGAAATAGCAATCTTAATTTAAATTTGAAACGAAAGACATCGAAGTATTTTGGTATACAACTTTACTCAACTATGTTTAAAGTTTTACATGTAGGAATATGTAAAAATCGCAGATACCAAAGTATAAATCTTTATGATGATTAGGATATACAAATTTGGTAAAATGGACAAACACGGACCTCTGGAAATCGAGAGATGGTATAAAGTGCCATGGAGGAGTAAGCATCCCCTGCGATAAGTCGTACATATATTTCCTATTTGGTGTTTTACTAAATGAATGGATGTCTTTATGTTACGTCAAGATATTCAGTTGACGTTTTACCAATGTCACATATAACCCGTTAAATTCCGAACTCCTCAAAAGTTAAGAACAGCGGTTACTCTTAGATGAATTTTGGAATACATTCAGTATATACATTTTGGCCTTTATGAGATCAATTTCAGTTTCGAAACACTACATTAATTTAATTTGGATCTAAACTGACTTTCAAAACATACGGTGGTTCCCAGGATTTGTTTGTAAGGTCTACAAATCACACGATGTTCCTGAGGAAAGTCGTAAAGCTTTTAATTTGTAACGACTCCAAAACACACGGTTGTTCCGGAAAGTCAAGAAGCTCATAAATCTGTAACAATCCCAAAATAAACGGTGATTCTGGAAAATGCATGGAACCTGTAAGTCTGTAACGACTTCAAAATATACGGTGGTTCCCAGGAACTCATAAATCTGTAGTGAAATACATGGTACATAGATACATGGTAGTTCCGGGAAAGCAATGAACGACTTCAAAGTACACGATGGTTCCCGGGAAAACGTAAAGCTTCCCTGAAAACATCCCTGTTTGTTGTATGAAAATACGTTTAAAATTTTTAATGTTTAGCATACAAGGACAAATAACATATAGATCATTTGAAACTTTAGTTTTGTTCATTTGTGTTGTGTAAGAAAATACTCACATCGGGTAAGCTTCCCTGTTTGTGAAAGAGAGCAAGAAAAGTGCAATAGAGTTTGCAATTTAGAATGTGTTGAAATTTCATTGAATAAAAGGAAATGTAATGATTGTCTTATGCTAAGCGGATTAACTTTTTAGATATATTTACCTTCAAAAGTATATGCTTATTTTTCAAGTGTGATTTATTTTGTTATTAAAATATAATTATTGAAAATATTCTACATATCTGTGTTTTTCATTCAAACCCAAACATTGGTATTTTTAGTTACTTGAACCAAAGACGGGTCTGTGTGCGTTCGTCGGTGCCCGTTCCGCGTCATATGTGAATATTTACACTTTAAACTGAAAGTGGAAATTTGCTAAAGGGATTTGCATGATGCTTTACAGAAATCTTAAATAACTTGTCCTGACCAGGGCTTGTTATTTTTGGGAAAGGCACGAAATCCAAAATTGCCGTCATGGCAATCATCTGAATTAAATTTGAATTAAAGAAAACTTGAATTAAAGAAAATTATTAAAAATGGAATTGGGTTGATCTGTTGATTGCCTATCTTTATCATAAATGTCTTTAAGATATAAAAAATCTCAGATACCAAAGTAAAAATCAATAGAATAAAATTCTGTCGATAATAAACGTCAAGCAAAATTATGGCTGACTAGAACAACACCTACATTCTTAACGGTATATCTAGAATATTATGTAAGTAAAAAAACAAAGAAGTTTTTGGCAAGTAAAGATACATAATTTTGATATATGTAAAATATATTCCCTATATGCAAAATAAATATATCTAAACTTGTTGGTGTCATTGAACTTTAATGTCCCACTCAAAAATCTTTCACTCATATGGAGACGTCACCAATGTCAGTGAAGGGCTTCAAAGTTTGGCCTATGCTCGGCACTTACGGCCATTGAGCAGTGAGGCTTCTTTAACGTGCCGATACCTACTGTGACACGGGACCTCGCTTTTTACTGTCTCATCTGCCACCGGCTGGAGTCGAACTCACGACATCACGATCACGAGTCGAACGCGCTACCGACTGAGCCAGACCGGCTATATATCCTAAAGAACTAGAAATGAACGACTTCACCTAATCTAGCACACACTCTTCTTAATTAGATAGTTTACTTATTGTAGACACAGACAGGAAATTAACAAGTCTGCTATAAACAAACATGATGGTTACGGCTATTTTTGCATACACATCTAGTAGATGATCCGATATGCTAGAGCAAGTTATACATAATATCATTTCATATGCAGTGACAAACTATCGCATTGAATCTCAACATTTCGCAATATTTATGGTCGGTATAATGACTTTGTTTGCAATTACTGTGTTAAGTGTTGTTAGGCTTTATATATCGCTGTTTTTACAAGATGAATTGTTGAGTTGCCTATATTGTAATGTCTCCGATAGTGACAAGGCAGGTTTCATCCTGCCATAAGCCAATGTAGCCATTGACTATTTTTTCAGGATTGCCTAAAAATATTGCAATTGGCTAATTTTATGGATATTATTTTGTGGTCATGTTTGGTGCATGTTTTGTGTGTATCATACTGTTGTCATTCAAAAGAGAAAGATTATGATCGTAGACAACTACGTTTAACAATGGACACAGCGTCAGTCATGCTTATTTGGTGAAAGCAGAATTGTTCCAAAATTTCTCCAATCGAGTAAACTTACAGAAACAGTGTGCCACATAATGACACATGTACAACGGTAATTGTACATGTATATATACTAATATAGTTTTCCCTTGTCACAAACATGTTACGTAAAATTAAAAACATTTTGTTACCAAAACTCACTGACCTGACTATTTCAAATGGCTAAAAATTATGTTGGTTGGCTAATGTTTTGGCCATAGCTTTGTAAGTAAAATGTGAACCCTACTATGGTTTATTTCTCATTTTTGAATGTTGTCTTGCGGTGTATGTGACTGGTTAACAGGGATGCTTACTCCTCCATCACAAGTGAATCCAGCCGTAGATTTTCAGATGTCCGTCATCGTCCAACGTTCATCAGATTTGAATATGGTATCCGAACATCCTGGAATATTAATACATGTACTTTGGATCTGATATTTTTATATTTAAGTGGAATTTCATTTTCCCTCTGTTATCTTTAAATGCATTATAGATAAAAAAGTGTAAAAACCAAAATTGATCGACATAATATTCCACAGGATGAAATATTTTAGATGACCAGGTATGGGATAAATACGTCCTGGTTTAGGCTACTAAGCTATATATATATATATATATATATATATATATATATATATATATATATATATATATATATATATATATATATATATATATATAAAGTAGATGAAAAAGAAATATAAGAGGCTAAATTGTTCATACAAAGATCAATATAACGTCTGCAATGACGACATTTTCAGGTTCGACGCATATATCGGTCATTTCTCATGTTTCGATTTCCAGCTTATTCCATTTGATCTTACCTAACATGTTATCTAAACGGAATATTAAGGAAGGCTGATTAGCAATGAACTAATAAAGCAAACAGTGGGACTCGGATACATCCAGAGGTTGGACTAGGTGCTATGGGGAATAAACTTTGAAATTCTATTTTGAATGTTGTTTTACGCCAAATCAACAATTTATCAGTTATATGGTGGCGGCCATGTGTTAATGGTAGAGGGGAGATTCCGGTCACCATGCACCCGATGAGAGACCACGGCCTTCCGTTAAAGCCAGTAAAGTGGCAAACATTCTCACAAACATTAACGTAAGTTCCAGCAGGACTCGACTTGCGCTGAGAAGAAGTGAGAGACGTCATGATTTAAAGCGCGATGCTCTAACCACTCGACCACAGAGTCTCACGGGAATAAACAACCAAACTGTTATAGAAGTCCTCGTTATAGTGTGGAGTGATGGCATTCTAGATTTCCTGTAGGACTGTCGGTTTAAAAGTATTGTTTGCAATTACTGTTTCACTGGATGAAATGTTGAGTTGCCTTTTCGTTGACGGTTGTTGAGACGTCTGTACCAATTGTGACGAGGATTCGTTCGTCACGTATTTCATTGGACTTGACTGTGGACTCATGGCGTGTGTGACCGGTCGACGGGGGATGCTTTCTCCTCCATGACACCTGATTCCACCTCTTGGTTTCCAGAGGTCCGTGTTTGTCCATTTTGCCGGATTTGTATCTATGTCCTGGACATCCTAAAGATTTATACTTTGGTATCTGAGATGTTTTATATTGTATAGTCTTATTTTATGTATTATTAACATGTTTTCAATAACACTCTGAGGTCTGATTTGGCAGGTCACGATAGAGTTCACGATAAAGTGTGAATCTTATTTCCTTTTTCCATTGAGAGGTCTCATTTGACAAATGTACAGGACAGACTCGGATCCTTTAAGATCACGGAGCAATTTCTGGAATCCTTCGCACCTGGCCTTAAGATTAATCAAAAACCTAAAATTACTTCCTTGAATTAATATTGCCTTCAGCAAACACATTTACACCGGTCCCTCTATGAGCAATACACCCTAAAGATTATGCCGTTGTTGGAACTAGATAACAAATTGTCACTTTCCATACTCGTTTTTTTGGGAGGGGTTCTCTGCTTCGATGTTGTTTTTTCTATATCTCATTGTCATTAGGTATTTTCAAAAACTTTTGAACTGTTGACATCAATGTAAATGAAATATTTTATTTTTTATCAAGGCAGATCAATTCGGTACGGTGTCATTTTGTTTAGATTCATTACGGCGCTATAAATAGCAGACGAACATCTCTCCTAAACATCATACATACAGTACGTGCAGATCATATTGTATTCGTATTTTTAAGCAAACGCGATTAGTAATTAAACAAACACTGAAGTGAAAATTAATACGTCATAGATGACGTTAAGTGGCTACTCATTTTTGTCCCGGCACTGTACATTACACAGACGATAAACTTCACTGCATACAGGCGAAAAAGGGACATTAAGATCTAAATACGGTACCAACATACGAAAACCAAAATAGTGTAGAGATCCGTTGTCAATGCCTAGTTGGTCTTTTAATTCACAAAACTACCCTAGCATGAATAGCACTTGTCTGATATCACGGAAACTTTTCATCATTAGTTAACATCGACAATCCCACAAATATATCCACATATATTTTAATTTTGATATGTATAAAATGGGGGTTTCATCCAATAAACTATTGTCTCTCTCCTTTTATAGCCATGAATAGTTGATTCTAAATCGCAAAATAGAAAAAAATATAAATAGATAGAAGAGAGAGTGGGGCTGTAAAAAAATGTACATTTTAAATTAATAAAATAATATGAGATACACATACACACATACCCGGAAGTTGTTGTTATCCAAATACCTGCGCTTTGTAACAAAAAACGTAATACCAAAAATTCAATTTGTATTCAGAATAATCTATTTCGATATCGCAACGTAAGTAACATATCATTTATCTTTGTTTCTGAGAACCTATCGGAGTATATAAGTTACGAGAGTTCACCCTATAATTGGGGAATATATTTTGTTACAATATGTAACCACGTGTTCATTTACCTATGCGGATATACACAGGTAGTAGGTAATTGAATAGAATCTTTCAACCGTATTTGGCCTCTTATCAATGCAATGTAAACTGTTTAGCTTCTCATTTATACAGCAATGTACCTACGTATAGTCACATGAAAGACACTTGTGTTCCTAATTCAAAACAGTTAACCCGATTTACAATATTATACGAATAACTTGGAGTGAATGTTACAAAACAACAAGAGGTAGTCGATTACTCATTTAAAACATTGTCAAAGATGACAGTTTCTTCTCTGATTATTGTGGCTCATGTGATAATTGCACTTCCTGTTGTACTCGCTGCAGGTAAGAAATAATATTACTTTGTTTCATATCTCTTCCGGCGGCTTTTGGATCCCAAGACCAGCAGCCCTCAAATTTACCCAATACTCAAACTCGATGTTAATTTTTTTTTTTGACTAAACATCCGTTTGTTAAACTTCTGGATCTGACCGAATAGGAAATGCATTTTTATTTTTCTCGTTCACAAAAATGGGTCACGGTGGTGATTTTTGCTTAAAAAATGTTGAATTACGTTGATCAGATACGTTGAATACGGTACTCAGACTATGAGTGTACTCAACCAATTTTTAAATATTTCCGAAGTTTTCTGAAATAATATGCATTTTGAATATTTAGAATTGTATGCTATTATATACAAACAAGTCCAGTTGTTGAATAACCTTAGTGTATTTTACCCTAAAATCAAGTAAAGTTAGTTGAGTTTGAGTACTGAGCAAATTTGGTTGACTATTGGTCCAGATATATAAAAATGCTATTTCCGGTTGAAGACGAAAATCTATGTAATTATTTAGAATTGTCTATATAATCAGCTTTAAATAGACTCCAGTGACACCTTACTGATGCTGACAAAAGGACAGAGACGTTGTTATTCCAAGTGAGGTGCTATTTATAGTCGGTTATTACGGAGATTCCTATACAAAAGAAACATTGAGGAAAGACTAAATAAAAGTTAAATTATTCACATTTCAGATACTAAAGTATACATCTTCAGGATTTCCTGGATACATATACAAATCTTGTGATATTGGATAAACACGGACCTCTGGAAATCCAGAGGTGGGATCAAGGTGCCATGGAGGAGTAAACATCTCATGTTGATATCTGGTGATATTGGATAAACAAGGACCTTTGGAAATCTGGAGGTGGGATCGAGGTGCCATGGAGTAGTAAATATCTCCTGTTGACCGGTCACACCCGCTATGAGTCCAACGTCAAATGCAAATGAAGTAATAAGGTACAAATCCTTGTAACAATTGGTACAGACGACTTAACAACAGCTACCTAACATGTAACTTATTAAGTGAAACCGAGTAATCGCAAACAAGGGTATTAATACCGACCGTAAAATTGGCGGAACGTTGGCAACAAACTCGATTTTCGATAATTTCAATAACTCGTCAGTAATTAGTTTACTTTTGCGTATGGTATATTCATACGCTTAACATGATTTGCAGATCGGAGCATTTGTAAGATACAAACACCATATGCTGGTGATTGTGGACAATTTACAATGGGGAGGCAGAAATCTTCGCTTTGGTCTAATAGGTTGGTTGATAATTTCCTGTCCGTATTTATGATAAGTGAAATGTCCAAGTAGGAAGATATATCATCGATTCAGTTGTGTCTTTAATCTCTAGATCGTTAAAAAAGTCGATAAGACTATCGGCAACAGTACAAAGTATGCCAGTCCTGTTTGTCTTTTAGAGTGACTTTGCACAAATAAAGCATAGGCAACATATGACTCTGCCAATCGAACAGTGACTTGACTTTAGATGAATGACCTTTCATCAGGGTAATAAATAATCGCCTTCACATAAAAAAATATTTTAGATATGACTGAGCTGTTCAAATTAAGAAAGATAAAACTATTACCTGGGCAAATGATTCTATCCATGTGAATAGTGGCTTGAACATTGTTAAATGGACGTCTATGCCAACACAAGGATTTCTTTCTCAATATTTTCATTTGAATATTACAGTAGACACCAGGGAATGCTTACTCCTCCATGCAACCTGATCCCACTTCTGGATTTCCAGAGGTCCGTGTTTTTCCATTATCACCAACTTGTATATGTATTATGGACATCAAAATGATGTGTATTTTTATATCTGAGATTGTATTTTGGTATATGTGATCAATTCAATAATCAGGACACCACGTACATTTCATTGCGCGCGCGTGCGCGCGCGCGAGAGAGAGAGATACAGAGAGATAAAGAGAGACAGAGAGAGAGAGACAGAGAGAGACATAGACAGAGAGCGAGAGAGAGAGAGACAGAGAGAGATAAAGAGAGACAGAGAGACAGAGAGAGACAGAGAGAGACAGAGAGAGACAGAGAGAGATACAGAGAGAGAAAGAGAGACAGAGAGACAGAGACAGAGACAGAGACAGAGAGACACAATGATCAAATAAAACGAACACTGTAACATTATTGTCAGAAATATTTATAAATAAATATAAAATTAAAGAAGTGATGGTCTATGTGAACAAACGTGACAGTAGCAATGCTGATAACTAAAGAGAGAGAGAGAGAGAGAGAGAGAGAGAGAGAGAGAGAGAGAGAGAGAGAGAGAGAGAGAGAGAGAGAGAGAGAGAGAGAGATGCGTATCACAATTAATTACATCTACATAGAGACCGCCATCAATTTACACACGTTTATTTGCATAATAATGAGAGAAAATGCCATTTCATTTTCCTTGACAGCCGACATTTGACCTTTCACGATTACTTTTTGAACTATTGATATTTTTCGTCCATGTGCTTAAATCGTTAATCGTTTCAAGTTTCAAATATCCGTAATAAATCGCTCGATCAGCGAATTGAAATCATTATTTCTTCTACCTTTTTTGTGACATTATTTGGGATTTCTGAATTTAAATGTTTTATTATATATGCAAAAGAAATTATTATGGTCACATTTCATCATTTGTAAATATTGACATAGAACACTGCGCCTTATACTCAAGGAACAAAATTATTTTACACATTGCATTTACATACATAAAAGTATCAAAGTTATTGCATTTTAATTCAGGAATTGATCTTTATAACAATTTCATGTATTCTTAAGTTTTGTATACAACAAACATAAATATCTTCTGTCCAAATAATAAAACGAATTGGAATAATGGTAAACACATATTACAATGTAAAATACTCTATTTGTATGCTTATATATATATATATATATATATATATATATATATATATAAATAAATGGTATTAATATGTTTTTAAGTATAGGGTGTAACACAAATACAACAGCCTTGAAATACCGTATATTGACTTCGCAACATGTTAAAGTTACATGATGGAGTATGTGTGCGGGTGTGGGTGTCTGTTTCAGAGAGAGAGAGAGAGACAGACAGACAGAGAGAGACAGAGAGAGACAGAAAGACAGATAGACAGAGAGAGAGAAAGATAGACAGAAAGATAGATAGACAGAAAGACAGAGAATGAAAAAATAAAACAAACATTGTAACATTATTGTCATAAATATTTATAAATAAATATATATATATAAATAACAAAATTAAAATTCAAGCTTGCTTTAAGAAGGAAAGTGGTCATTCAACCAACGATATTATTTCAAATTAGTTACATGAATATTCTTGACAACAATCTGATACTCTTTATCACCCTGTTGTTACCACAAGAAACACATGTGTTGATCAATATCCGATGCTTGCGGTGGGACAATCGTTGAGCGCTTGACAAACAAGGTATACTTACAGAAGTGATGGCCTATGTGAACAGACGTGACAGTAGCAATGCTGATAACTAAATTAGTACTCTGTTTATGACAATGTCCCGTGAGTTCAGAAAAAAATATAATTGAGTTTAGAATTCAGAAATGTTTGAGAGAGAGAGAGAGAGAGAGAGAGAGAGAGAGAGAGAGAGAGAGAGAGAGAGAGAGAGAGAGAGAGAGAGAGAGAGAGAGAGAGAGAGAGAGAGAGAGAGGTAGAGAGGTATCAGAATTAATTACACCTACAAAGAGACCGCCATCAAGTTACACACGTTTATTTGCATGAAAATGACAGAAAATGCCATTTCATTTTCTTTGTCAGCCGACATTTGACCTTTCACGATTACTTTTTGAACTACTGGTATTTTTTGTCAAAAATCCCTTCAAGTTTCAAATATCCGTAATAAATCGCTCGATCAGCGAATTGGAATCATTATTTCTTCTACCTTTTTTGTGACATTATTTGGGATTTCTGAATTTAAATATTTTATTATAAATGCAAAAGAATTTCTTATGATCACATTTCATCATTTGTAAATATTGACATAGAACGCTGCGCCTTGTACTCAAGGAACAAAATTATTTTACACATTGCATTTACATACATAAAAATATCAAAGTCTAAGTTATTGCATTTTAATTCAGGAATTGATTTATATAACAATTTCATGTATTCTTCAGTTTTGTATATAACAAACATAAATATCTTCTGTCCCAATAATAAAACGAATTTGAATAATAGTAAACACATTAAATAAAATACGTATATTAAGTAAAATACTCTATTTGTATGCTTATATTATGCAGTTGAATGCTTACTGCGGTTTTGGAGGTTTCATATCAACGAATTATATTATCGAAATGATTTATTGAATATATATATATATATATATATATATATATATAATATATATATATATATATATATATATATATATATATATATATATATATATATATATATATATATATATATATATAAATGGGATTCTTCGAAACAGCTTTTGGAATATTTGAAGGCACACAATTTTTCTCGAAATCACAGTATCAAAACATATGACTTCTCTACTCTTTACACAACTATTCCACATAAAGAAATAAAAGAAAAACTTTTTAGCATTATAGACAACTGTTTTTTCACTTAATGTGGTACCCGAAAATTTAAATATCTAGTGATTGACTATCAGGATACTTATTTTGTCAAACACCACTCTGTTTCTACACTTAAATACACTGAAGTTGATATAAAAACATGCTAGAATTTCTAATAGACAATATATTTGTAATGTTCGGAGACGTGGTCTTTCAACAAACTGTTGGCATTCCTACGGGAAACAATTGTGCCATTTCACTGGCCGACCTGTTCCTTTATTCGTACGAAGCAGACTTCAGAAACTGCTGATTCAAAAGAAGAAAAAGTTAGCGGTGTCCTTTAGTTTGACATTTAGCTATATCGACGACGTTTTGTCAATTAATAATGCCAATTTTCATACATATGTCAATGCGATATATCCCAACGAACTAGAAACTAAAGATACAACAGAATCAAGCACACACGCTTCATACTTAGACATTTAACTTAATATAGACACAGACGGGAAATTGGCAACTAAGCTATAAGACAAACGATTTCGGCTTTCCCATTGTTAAATTTCCATATTTAAGCAGTAATATCCCTGTCACCCACAAATAGAGTTTATATTTCACAATTGATCCGATATGCCAGGGCGTGTACAACATATGAAGATTTCATATACAGAGGTAAACTACTAACTGACAAATTATTGACACAGGGATATAAAAAACCGCGTTTGATGTCAACGTTCCGCAAATTTTATGGTCGACATAATATTCTTGTCTGTGATAACTCACTAAGTAAAATGTTGAGTTGCCTTTTCGTTGGCGGTTGTTGAGACATCTGTACCAATTGTGACGAGGATTCACTCCTAACGTATTTCATTTGGACATGACTGTGGACTCACGGCGGGTTTGACCGATCGACAGGGGATGCTTACTCCTCCATGCACCTGATCCCACCTCTTGGTTTCAGGGGTCCGTGTTTGTCCATTTTACCGGATTTTTATCTTTGTCCTGGACATTCTATTGATTTATACTTTGTATGTGAGATTTTCTTTATTTTTTAAGTACAGGGTGTTACATAAATACAGCAAGCAGCCTTGAAATACCGTATATTGACTTGTTAAAGATACAAGATGGAGTATTTGTGCGGGTGTGGGTGTGTGTGTGTGTGTGAGAGAGAGAGAGAGAGAGAGAGAGAGAGAGAGAGAGAGAGAGAGAGAGAGAGAGAGAGAGAGAGAGAGAGAGAGAGAGAGAGAGAGAGAGAGAGAGAGAGTGCTATTGTCACAGACTACCTCCGCACACTTTTCGTATTGTACTGTAAGTATCAACAAAACATACTGAAAGTGTTGTTATGAACTGTTGTAAGCGAAAGATAAACAGCAACGTTCTTTTCATAGTCACCAACTGACAATTGTATTTTGCGCATAGCGATTAATTGCATGTATTGCTTAAGGAATATTATCAATTTTTTTATAAACGCTTTGTAACATCGTGTATTTAGCGTGCAATTTAAGATGCCTTTTGTTTATAAATTCGATTTTTTTAAAAGTTGCTAGAATATTATCACGGCTACAAATCGTTTCTCGTCCGATCACACGCTTTGAAAAAAATACCGAGACTTAATACAATATATGACCCTGTATGACTGGTAAGTGGAGGCGACATTTTTTTTCTCTGAATTGCTAACTCTTTTCAATACGTTGCAGAAATATAATGCATGAGGGATTCATACCTTTAGCTCAAAAATATGTATGTAAAATAAGAGAATCACCAAATTTATCCCTGATGGTTGATAAATTATCTGGTAAGAAAAGAAAAGTCAAATACAAAGCATACACGGGGAAGATATATTATATATATACGTGTTTTTTAATTATATCGAAGAAATTATCGATTTCGCGATTCTGTCTAAAATATACCTGCTAAAGATATACTTCGGATTCGTTTTAAATGTATAAACTGTAAATATTGGAATTTAATTACTGGCCCGAACTATTTAATTTCCAAAAGTACTACAGGACAGAAATAAAGAGCGAAAGATTTCCAATGATATTGTTTTTAGAAAATTATTTGTGCGTATCGCTACGTATCATGTTGTCGTGTTTAGAAGCAGCGCCTGTAATGTTCTTTTTGGATGTAAGCCCTTTCGATGGCTATATCTGATTTCGAATGTATCCACAATGCTGGTCCATTCCAGACCATTGTTTGATTGATGAAGTTACAGTTTAATTTCTGCGACCAGTTGTATACATACCAAAGTATTATATGCTACGTTTCATATGTAAATGACATATTTCTCTGGGCATGCGCAGAATACTATACGTTACACTTATATCAAAGTCTTTATCATCATGATATATAGGTGACAATCTACATATCCGGTAATCACTTAGCAAACGTTCAGAAGTGGGATCAGGGGTCACGGAGGAGTAAGCATCCCCTGTCGACCGGTCACATTCACAAACAAATATAAAATAAATACGAGAGGAATTAATCCTCGTCACAATTGGTAAGGAAAATCAACAACCACCATGGAACAGGTAACCCAACATTTTGTATAGTGAAACATAGAGATTGTAAAATAAAGTCATCATACTGACCTACAATTTAAATTTGACTCCTGATATCTTTGTGATAACAACTTAACTACTTAAGTAGTTTGCCTCTGTATATGAAATGTTCATATGTTGAACATGCCCTGGAATATCGGTTCACCTGCGACATATAAACAGGTGCAAAGGAGTTTTACTAATTAAATGTGGAAATTTGACGATGGTTAAGCCAAAATAATCGAGATTATAGTATCGTATGACGTTTAATTTCCCGCCTGGGTCTATGGAAAGTAATATTTCCAAATGGGAATCATATGTGCTTGATTCTGTGGTATATTTATTTCTAATCTGTTGGCATATATTGCATTGCAATGGGTCTAGTACGATTAAACATACAAGATGTATATATATATATATATATATATATATATATATATATATATATATATATATATATATATATATATATATATATATATATATATATATATATATATATATATATATATATATATATATATATCCACTTCGTTTTTCAGCTTTTATTACGTTCAACTTCGGCACTAGTACTGGTCCAAAATAGGATTCCCATATCAAATCGACAACTGATTTGAAACTTATATCGTCAGTCTTCCACTCGATGGTGCTGTCCGATTCATATAAGATGGTGGGGCGGAGTAGCGATTTGATTATCATATGGGTGATTCTACCCACATTTCGGTTATGACAAGCTGCACGAGAAAAACGTTTTATTCCTCACTGAATACTGCCTTATGTATGGTGACAAATAGGAACGCTCATTCTAGTCAGTGTTATTTTAATGTTTTGCTTTATTACCTAAATGTTAAGTCGTCCGGGTCAAGATAGGGTTCAAAAGACTCCATTACGCCAGGTTATATGGATTTTACTAAAGTAATAACCAACGGAGATTGATTTTATATATTCCCCTGTCTGCTTAGGGGTAACGATTCAACCTTCACCTATATGTAACATATATTTTCACGCATGACTTAAGATTGAAAATCATGGTTTAATACGGTAAACCTTGAAAAATCTCTGAAAGTTTCACTGATTTGATAAATATTTTACAGATGTATTGTTTGGATCATTATTTATCCCCACTTTACTCCAATTCCTCATTATTTCCAATTACCGACAAATTGGAATGTCGAACAGGACAGGCGTAGCAGTCCTCAATGCGTATATTACCTGTCAGTGCATTTTGATAAGGAAGTGCGTAACAACATTATTTGCTGATTCTAAATTGAATTTCTCATCTGCATTCATCACATTAACTTGATAAAATATATTACAGCAAAGTCTAGGATTTCACATCTCGTCAGTTTATATTGTTATATATCAAGCGAATTTTAAAAGTACACATTAGAATTTTAGGTGTACTTAAAACGTAAAACACACATTCTATTGAAATAGTGTGTATGTATGTATGTATGTATGTAGGTAGGTAGGTAGGTAGGTAGGTAGGTAGGTAGGTAGATAGGTAGGTACGTACGTACGTACGTACGTATGTTGGTAAGTAGATAGATAGATAGATAGATAGATAGTAGATAGATAGATCGATCGATCTGACTTGAATCACCAAAATCGAATCAATGAGATAAACCTGCTTGGTTTAGTTTTAACCTAGTTTTTCTTACTTTCATCGTTTCTCAGCGTGCCAAACTCTGTGTTTTACATGCACCCTTGTATAAAAAGCATGGGCATTTGACACTCCCAAAACAAAATAAAAATGAGGAAGTACCAAAGGATAATTGCAACTCAAAGTCAATTAGAATACAACAATTAATATTTATATATAAATAATTTAACACAAAGAACAATTCGAAATTCCAACCGAATGGGACCAGGTGTCCAGAAGGAGTCAGCGTTCCCTGCTAGCATGCCACGCCCATCGAAAATGTTACATGAAAATCTTCCAAGTAGGGTGAAAAGGTCGAGCTCAATGAAAATAAGAAACATTTGTAAGAATAATTGACTTAGCTAAGACAATTAAAACGTGTCGTCTTCGTTGAAATCCTAACCTTTTGTTGCTACAACAATCGTAACTTCTACACAGAAGAGTGGATATTACGATATTAGGGTATTTCACATATATATATATATATATACATGTGTGTGAAACGATAAAAGATTCGACGATACATGTCAACCGCACCTTACCATTCTGGGATTTTACTTTTACTACTTTTGGTATTTTGGATTCAAGAGCTTATAATTTCCAGTTTCAATCAAGAACTAAACAAATCGAGAATTTGAGAGTTCTGGAAATTCAACTATTCGACAGATGTTGGTTCGATCCAGAATGAATTGTACAATATTTTTATCTCGTATGTTTGAATAATTTCCCCATTCTACCTTTTTGACATTCTTCGGTTTGGTGTATTTAAATGTTTCATTATAAATGCAAAATGAATTATTCTGATCACATTTCATCACTTGTAAATATTGACATAGAACGCTGCGCCTTGTACTCTAGGGGTAAGATTATTTAACATATTGTATTTACATATATAAATATTATCAAAATCTAAGATATTTTATTTAAATACGAAATTGTTTTCTATTTATTTTGTCAAGATGGCGTACAGGTAGGTTTTATATCAAAATAAACATGAATTTTGTGGGTCTTAATAATCAAACAAAACACTTAATAAATAGTTTACACAATGTTAAATACCCTATTTGTATATCGTATGCTTGTATTATACAATGGAAAAAATTAATACCACTTGTGTAATAACAGATAGATAGATAGATAGATAGATAGATAGATAGATAGATAGATAGATAGAGAAATAGATAGATATACAGACAGATAGATTGATCGAATCAATGAGATAAACCTACTTGGTTTAGTTTTAACCTAATTTTTCTCAGTTTCATCGTTTCTCAGCGTGCAAAACTCTGATTTTTTTACATGCCCCCTTGAATAAAAAGCATGGACATTTGACACTCCCAAAACAATGTAAAAATGAAGAAATACCAAAGGATAATTGCGACTCAAAGTCAATAAGAATACACAATTAAGATATATAAATGGATTCAACACCAAGAACAATTCTAAATTCCGACCGGATGGGACCAGGTGTCCGGAAGGAGTCAGCGTTCCTTGCTAGCATGTCACGCCCATCGCAAATGTTGCATGAATATCTTTCAAGTAGGGTAACAAGGTACAGCTCAGGATTTACTTATTGTACGTTTGGTATTTTGGATTCAAGAGCTTATAAGATATTTTATTTAAATCCGAAATTATTTTATCAAGGTGGCGTACAGGTAGGTTTTATATCAAAATAAACATAAATTTTGTATGTCTCAATAATCAAACAAAAGAACTGAATAAATAGTTAACAAACACAATGTTAAATACCCTATTTGTATATCGTATGCCTGTATTATACAATGCAAAAAATTAATACCACTTGTATGACACCATATTTTAAAGATCTATTTTAAATTGGAGTTCAATTGATGAAGCCTAATGAACAGAAACTATCGCCATGAGCATTTGTTTTAACCTTCCTTTTTTAAATAAAACTTCCCCGGATTTCCCCTTGGTAACATACTTGAGTATTACTCAGCTATGAATTACTCTTAGCATCTTTGTAAATTTCACTTAAGAATTATTTCTTAGCTAAGAACTTAACTTTAATTATAAAACTTAAGAATCTTTATGAATACCGGCCCAGGTGTCTGGAAGGAATAAGCGTCTCCTGTTAGCATATCACGCCCGTTGCAAATGTTACATGAGACATTGAAACAAATTTGTCTACACGTAAGTTTTGAATACGAGTATAGCTGCCAATATACCAGTCTCAGCCACAACATCAGTACAATGGTACAATTATATGTCAGAAGGTTGAAGGATATTGCGCAAACACGTACGCCTGGCTGTCAATACTTTCAGTACTTTGATTGTATCAAGCAGTTATCTAGTTTAGTCAGTTTAGGGTTCTTCGTTGACGAGTAGTTAGAGCATCGCGCTTTGAATCATGAAGTTTCTCACTTCTGATCAGCCAGTTTATTTGCGGAATGATGGTGGTCTCTTCCCGGGTACATTGTGACTGGGTTCTCTCCTTCACACTTAAAAACTGGCCACCACCATATAACTGAATAATTGTCGAATGTGTCGTAAAAGACCATTCACCATTTAGTCAGCTTCTGTTTAACATCTGGTCTCAAAATGGTCCTAGAAGTTCTTAAACCTTGGTGCTTATATACGAATGTCAATTCCAGACAACTTAAAACACTTGATTTCTGCATTCTTCTCCCGCATTGCGATCAACCAGGAACCAGAGAAATATGGGCGCCGTGTATATCAAAGTAAAAATGAAGTACCAATTGATAATCGAATCTCAAGTCCATTAGAACACGACGAATAAGATATGCAAATGGTCTCAACATAAAAACTTTTGCGAATCCCAAACGGGATGGGACCAGGTGTCCGGAAGGAGTCAGCGTGCCCTGCTGGCATGCCACATCTGTCACAAATATTCCATGGAAACTTTTCTAGTTCGATAATAAGGTAAAATAAGGTGAAAACGTCAAGTTTGGTGAAAAAGGTCAAGTTCGGTGAAAAGATACAAGTTTGGTGATATACAACGGTCTCAACATGAACAACTATCGCGAATCCCAAAACGGGACAGGACCAGGCGTCCGGAGGGAGCCCGCCCCCATGCCAGCACGCTACCTTTCGTAATCTTTTTACACCATCATAAATAGTGCAATTGAAGTACGTTACACATTTTAATATTACAATCAAAACCTTGATTACCGAAACAGATAATGATCTATCGAACCTTATAGCTGCGACAATATCGAAAAAATCTCTGTATTCGTTTTGTGTTAAATATTTATAACTTATTTTCGTTAAAATGTGTTGAAAACAGGTTTGTCCAAAGAGCGCACATAGTTTTCACTAAGTAAATGTTATATTTTATCTCAGGGAAAACAAATTTTAATATCCGTCTGTATGTATTTAGAAGTTAATACTTTTACTGAAAGTATCCCCCGTACCTCATAGTGTTTCAAGATTTAAAGATCTTTGATTTTGTTTGCTTATATCAATGCTTTTTAAAAAATAAAGGGACATGTTTGCGTTTATCCAAAAGGCTAAGTGCATTGTTGATTTGCTGTCAGTGTCTGCAGGAAGTAAAACTACCAAGTGAAGTAGGACGAAACGGTACGATATATTTACGAGTAAAATATAAACAAAAATCCATGCTCATTTGGCTTGCTATGTATTGCATTGAACTTGTATATTTTCCCCAAAACCGGTCGTTCCAGTAATATCCGGACTAAAACGAGCCTCTCCAACATGCGGAATCTGTAGGCAGTTTAACGAAAGGTCGTAACTTTAGGCGTAATTCGAGGTACCAATTTATTAACATGCCCGTAGTCCGAGTTTCGCTAGAGGCGTGGGGTTTAGTTACGTGTGGCATTAGTACTAATTTGGAGCACAAGTAGACTGAGACGTTAGTTAATACGTAGGAAAATAGATGTTACCTTTAGTGAAACTCATTTTAGACAGACATTACGGGTACGTCTACATTTATAAGTCTACCATGATAAATTGGCCCATGCTTACAAACACAAGTTGTCTAACTTGAATCAAAACAGGGGCTACAGACCTGTTTCCGAAACAAAAATATTAGCGCTGCTGTAAGACATATATAAGAAAATATACCGTATTGCTGTGGTTTTTGACAGAACCCGGATGTGCAATTGTACATTGTACATTGATAGACCTGTTCATCTACACGCCAAGTAACGACCTTCAGTGACACTAGCCCCTGATGTCTTTTATTTCAACTTCTCGACAGGAAATCTAATTCTAATAATTCGATAAAAAGCAGTGAACAGAAGCATAAAAAAAAACATTTGCCAAGCTTTATTTTCATGAAATTTCTTTGCTCAAGTATCGTGTACTAAAACGTTTCTGTCACACCCATTTTAATTTAAATCAAACTCTTCATGTGTGTATAAATGTGTAGTTTAATATTGAAAGAACCTCAGTTACAAGGAAGTGTCATCCGGGCAATTTGATACTTTAGTTGATTTGTTTTAAAAGGGGCGTTAGCTGTCTTATCGACGTTTTACTCTACACTTTTACTACGTCGATTTATATACAATAATAAACAGGCATAAACATTCTTATATTCCTATACATTCTGTGAAAATTGCTTGAGAAACCTATATTTGCACTTTTGCAATTGCAATTGATTAACTCAACCATACTCTTTGTATGGATATCACACCAGACCTTACCTTAGTTTCACAAGATATATAGTTATATAAATTTTTCATGCATGTGTGTAGCTCTTATTTGTTATTGTACATCAAGTTCAAGTAGCAAAATGAGAAAAAATCGAAATAATATATTTTGGCAAACACAGCTAATGCCCCTTTGAGGACAAAGCACAATGCACCGCCGACAATGACGATGAATGACACCTTACTAAAGGGGCATTAGCTGTGTTTTTTTTCAAAATTTTGTTTCCCCTTTTTTACAACTTAGATTGATATACAATAACAAAAAAGAGACATACACAGCCAAAAAATTCTTCAACTCCTATATATTTTGTGAACATTGCTTCGGAAACCCGGATTTGGCACTTTTTCACTTGCAATTGAAAAACACATCATGAATACCACACTGGACCTGACCTAATTTTCACAAAATATATAGCAGTATAAGAATTTTTATACCTGTGTATAGTTCTAATTTGTTATTGTACATTAGGTACAAGTAGTAAAAATAGAATTGATCGAAATAAGTTTTCTGGGTGAATACAGCTAATGCCCTTTTTTATATCACGATAGTACACAGTAATGCATACGACAAGTTCAGATATTGTTAAGGGTGCCATGTGGATGTAATTGTAATTTAGAAGTTTGGAATAAGACTTCAAAATTAAGTAAAATACGTTGCAGTCTTTATCGTACATAAACAGATGCAACTGTTCCATCCGAATTCATTTCCGGACAATTCTATTTATCTCCCTTTATAGATGTTCAATTCGCAAAATATCTCCGTGGACCTTTAGTCTGTATCTCATTCTATCAATATCCGTTCTAAATATGATTAAATTTATGTATGTGATACTATCAATGCATTAATTATTCTCGTAATACACTCTTGTTCGAAACTTCTCTATTCCTAAAGCGATCGATGAAAAGAAAAAGGAGTGGCGATGTCATCTGTTTCCGGTACACTTTATCGTCTGCTCGATAGGTGTCATCCAGAATCACAACTTCAACTGATCATGGAGAAGATGTTCTATGTCTGTTGACTTGTAATTAATACATATGAAAAGTTCGGCCCTTAGGCTAATATCGGGAATATCGGGCAGGGACTGAGTATGATATCAAAATGGTCAGATAGTCTTCTGTATGTAATAAAGAGGACAATAGTTATAATGCTCTCAATAGCAGCGGGTACACACACAATGATAAATACTCTCGCCTCCCAATGTCGCTTTGTTAGTTGACGTAACATACTTGTTAAGTCAGCATTAAATTCAACATGGCAGAACACTTGATGACACCATAAATCATGAGAATCTACTCAAGGATTTCCCATATTTGAGTAACAAACTCGACTTTTAAAGCTTTATAGTGCCGGGCCCTGACGAAGGTAATTCAGAATACTGGGATATAATGAGCGTTATGCCAGAGCATGTTGCTATTATAATGGTTTTTTTTTTCTTAAAGCCAAATGACTCGCCAATGAACTATTCACACAGTGATACGTTGTTGGACGCTTCAAATTGTCAATAAGGAAGTATTATGGTCGATATGGAAATATTGTTACGCAAAATAAACCCCCTCTCAGTAATGTTAGATACTTCTCTGGAGCATGGTTCCTTCTTACTAATCGCATCTTAAACTAACTGATGACCTATTCACCGTGGCTTACTTTTTCATTGAATTTGAGAAATTTCAATGGGAGCATTTGCGACATGTTTTGCATGCTAGGGAACGCTGACTCCTTTCGGACAATCCCGTTTGGGATTCCCAATTGTTATTTGTATCTAGACTGTTTTATATCGAAAAAAAATCTCTATATACCCTTTAGAAGTAACTGCGGTCCTGTGACTTTGCCAGTCTTCCGATTGGCAAAATGATACAGATTCCCGTAAAATGACGTGAAGAAATAATTAGTTACTATACCGACGTCTATATTTTTGCGGGTATCGTTTTCTGGCAAAGTCACAGAACCGCAGTTACTGCTAAAGGGTCTTTTTTTTTTGTAGCTAAACAATGAGTTAATTGATAATTTGATTAAATGTGTTTTACTTACTCTTACAGACAACGGTTTGCTAGTGGCTGTTAATTCATACTACTCCTTTTATCAATCAATTGATGGCTTCACTGGGGATGTTAATGACTTTGATGACAATACCAGACGAAGCAATTACTACACATACGGAGGGACAATACTGGATATGGTTACCGATGCGAGAAATAAACGAGCATTTGTACTGGATGGAACTAGAAAGACTCTTTACCAGCTGAATGGGTTTACAATGGAACTGAATCGATCCATGATTACACGTACGATGCTCAATAATAGAATTACGTATTCAGATTACGCAAGGCTCGCTTATGATTGGCTGTCTGAGAATTTGTATTGGACTGATACCAAATTCAATTTGATTTGTATGATGTCCCTTAAAATGGCGAATGATTCACTCTACAAAGTCATAATTCATGAAGGTTTGAAGGTTCCCACTGCATTGGCAGTCGACCCAACAGAAAGGTATTCAATTACATGTCATTAAACGAATATCAAGTTTTTTGAGATTTTCGTCAAATGTACAAGCTCGTAGGGAATATACAATGCATATAAAAAAGAAATAGACCAATCGAGTCTATGATAACAATGAAGACGTGATGATCGTTAGTTCATGAGAAGATTGTTTTTAAATATGTACCTACTTTTGACCCATATTGCTTATAGTCCCTTTGCATCTCTCCATAGGGAAAGTTTCTGCAAAATTTAGAAAATCCCGGCCCATTGGCTCCTTGCTAAGAATACAACAATGTTAAAATGTTTTACATCACATTATTGATATTTTCTGTTTACTAAGATACATATGACCTTGACCTTTCACTCAAATGCATTTAAAAAGTTGTCATAGTAATAAATATATTCATCTTTACAACTTTCCCATATTTTTGTATACAAAAAGTCAAATCGATCATTTAGTTAATCAGTCATTTGTATAAAGCTATACCCTATGCCACTTGAAGCGCCCCTAATGTTACATTAATGATTAAATTTATTTTTATTTGCAAATATTGTATATATCGATTTTTTTAAAATGACCATGCCGAAATAAATATTTTTAGAAACGTTACTAGCTACAGTTCTTTAACATGTTAAACGGGACCATGATCCATGAGTTTCACCAAACAACTGGGAAGGAGTAATCATGAAGTATTTCACATGACCCTGTACTGAGATTGGAAACAATCTCGAGGCATCGAACACTCGTTAGAATATAAAACATCTCAGATACCAAAGTATAAATCTTTAGGATGTCCAGGACACAGATACAAATCCTGCAAAAATGGACAAACACGGACCTCTGGAAACCAAGAGGTGGGATCAGGTGCCATGGAGGAGTAAGCATCCCCTGTCGACCGATCACACCCGCCGTGAGTCCACAGTCAAGTCCAAATGAAATACGTGAGGAACCTTTCGAGGCATCGAACACTCGTTAGAATATAAAACATCTCAGATACCAAAGTATAAATCTTTAGGATGTCCAGGACAACAGACGTCTCAACAACCGCCAACGAAAAGGCAACTCAACATGTCACCCAGTGAAACAGAGTAATCGCAAACAAGACTATTATACCGACCGTAAAATTTGTGGAACGTTGACATCAAACGCGGTTTTCGATATCCCTGTGTCAATAATTTGTCAGTGAGTAGTTTACATCTGTATATGAAATGTTCATATGTTGAATACGCCCTGGCATATCGGATCGTTTGTGAAATATAAACTCCATATACAGATGACTGTGGGATGTTACTACTAAAATGTGGAAAATTTACGATGGGAAAGTCGAAATCGTCGCGTTTGTCGTATAGCTATCAATATCTTGGTAAGGAGTAAAGGTAAAAGGTTTGGTTGAACATTTGATGGATCCTGCTATGTACCTCTACTTGTATGGGGTTTTATGAAGTTTAGGTATCCAATATAAATATGGTAGCTCAAAATCAGTATCGGTTGTAAGTACATCAAAATGCGTAATTCGGACACGTGATTTTGATGGATCTCGTCCTTTGAAAGTGAGCTACGTCTGTATGTAGGATTACCGAAATTCGTATTAAACCCTAGCTGTTCTAATAAACAATTATAGTAATGTGCCTTGCAAATAAAAAGAGATTCTTCTTACATTCTGTTTTTTCAGTGAAACCCATGTTTGATTGAAATGGAAAGATGAAATATGTGTGATATCTGAATGCATAAAAACATTCGTTGTTTAAAAACGGGTGTAATCTTTAGACTCCAATAAAAGTTAAAATAATTTAAAATCTGTCTGAATGTAATTCCGTATCAGACAGAGGCTTTGTAACATCTGATATGGGTGTATATATTAGTCTTTGCATAATCTTAAACGATCATTCCTTAGCCAAAGGCGTTTGAAATTTAAATCAACCATTGAAACGAAGGATTAAATAAATGACGATAGCGCACAACAAGTCTTCAACAACATTTTAATCGGTCGTTAGAAAAAGTGCGAAATAAAATGAATCTCTTTTATGTGTATCATAACTTATGCCTGAGTTGCTTTAATCAAAGTTTGACGATCGAGTTTACTCTTCCACCCCTATATATCCAAATGGAACTTCTTTTCTATTGTTTAGATTAGTCTATTTTAGTATATAGTGTTGAGGGGGTTTAAATGTTTTGTCAACTACCGTGATGCCAATTTAAACTCGTTATTCCGTCATACAGTTATGAACAACGTGACAAGTATTTACATATTACTCCATCGATGTCAACAAATAATGTTGTTTGTTCCGTTTGATTTACCACTATATTTCTGCTTTTAATCTCGCGCTGGTTCTAAAACGAAACGCGCGTCTTGTTGCAAACAGTTTCGCAACTAAATAATATAAAATACCAGACATCAAGGTACAGTGGGACCTGTATATAGGGGCCAGCCAAGGGACCAGAAAATATTTACCTTTATGTGCAGGTGATTCTTATACACGTGTTCAATATACCTGAAGTATACGGTCAAGGGACTTAAAAAACTGGCCCTTACAAACAGGTACTTCTTATATCGAGGTGGCCGATATAGCAGGTTTTAATATATATATATATGCCGATAATTTATATCGGATATGATATGAAAATGAACAAAATACCATATCCCCAAGAGACACAATAATTGTATTCTATATCTAACATTTCCTCGAATGACCTTTTTTTCTCTAAGTGTTTGTGTTTTCATTTCATTAACAGTCTTTTCTGCAACATCTTAGATATTTCAACGACCCTTATATTTTCTTTCATTATGAGATAGTCCATTAGCATAATCTAATTTGTGTACGTTCACGATACCAGACTGTAATGTTTTAAACGACTGATATAACGGAAACCTCGTTTTGATGTGGACAACATGGCCTATAGTTATCAAACCCCTTTGAACGCCATATAACTTCCCTAGTGATATAGATGGTAGATTACAATAGTATCACACATAAAAATCACCATATAACTCAGGGAGTTCATAATAAATATATTTATCTTCAATTTCTTACAGATACTTATTCTTTGCGGAAAAAGGTGAATACACCGGATACATTGAACGTTCTTATTTAGATGGATCTAACAGAAAAATAATTGTCACCCAGTCCTACAGTGTCATGGATATTGTACCTGATATCGACGAGAAGAAAATTTATTGGGTTGACAGTCGAGAAAATGCCATTATAAAATCAAACTACGATGGATCTAATAGATTCATAGTTCTCCGTAAGAATGAATTGGAAGCGAGGATTACAAGTATTGATATCAGTAGGGTTTGTATGCTGTTTTGTATTTGTTTGCATAAAGAGGTATTAGCTGTGTTTTATTTCATAAAGAATTCTTTCCTTTTTTAGCCATTTAAATTCATACACAATAACAAAAAAGATATACACAGGCATAAAAATTCTTAATTTCCTATATCATTTTTAGAAACTCAGTTTGGCAATTTTTCTCCTGTTTTTGCTTAACTCAACCTCAATACATTGCAGTTGTATCTGCATAAGATACCGGACCTGACTTTATTTGTACAAAATATCGGAATTTCAGATTTTTTTTGCATTATCATTGTTCTTCATGTATTTACTCGAACTGATTTTTGATGTGTTTATATGCATTGTATATCTTCTATATTAGGATGTAATATGCATAACAGAATTCAGTAAATATGTGAAATGCTTAAACAAAGATACTGGCGAAGAAACATGGACGTATAATTATAGTTATTGGAGGCGGGGGGCATTAGCCAGGGTGTATGATGAAGAAAATAATAAGTTGATAGATCGTAAGTATATAATGAAAGAATGAATACATATTATATTATAATAATAATAATAATAATAATAATAATAATAATAATAATAATAATAATAATAATAAAATGAATAAAAGTAAATTATAATAATAGTAAAATAATGATAGGGCCAAACAAACAATATCAGTGTTTTCTATCTCTCCACTGTCTCTGTATTGTAACATTCATACTTAAGTATATTTTTACTCGAGTATCTCTTGCACACTTGAGTAAATCTTTTAATTGAGTATCTCTAGCATTTGAGTAAATCTTAAACATGATTTGTCCCATGCTCTTGAGTAAATCTTGTATCTTTTGTACTTGAGTAAAAATGCAATTAAAAAAAATCTTGTCCACATTCAAGTTTGAAGCTCAATTTAAGTAACTCGTATACTTGATTACATCGCAGGTTTATTGTTCCAAATGATGTCCTATTTTCAGACGATTGCAGTGACAACAGTTGCCAGGGCATGTGTGTAAATACAGAACATGGGGCAAAGTGCCTCTGTGCGGATGGTTACAGACTTGATGACGATAATAATACATGTATCGGTAAGACCAAGGAATATTGAGCCATGGAAAATGAAAACAAAATATTTAATTTTCTAACAACAGATTCCAATAGGGTTGTATGCAGACGTATGAATGAATAATGACCCTATGATGTAAACATTTGATAAACAACTGTACCAGAATACGAATTTGTCACACACACACACACACACACACACACACACACACACACACACACACACACACACACACACACACACACACACACACTGATTACTTTCTACATAAGTGCCTTGTGAATGTTTTGGTAAATGTAAAATTTAGAGAAAATTGAAAATAAATAAGACAAAAATCATGATATATTAATTAAGAGAAAAGTTAAGTCTATTTTGTAAATTTACATTTGCTTTTCCTTTGAAAATATGTGTTGAACGGAGATATAAACCAGTGACTGATTTTAAGATGCATGATATTTTAGCAGTAATATTTCACCAAAAGCTTGCAAATACTCAAAAAAACGGGAAATCAATTTTCCTTGTTTTGTATAGTTCTATATTATAAACATAATACCAAGTTTATAACGGTCAGGACGATTGTTTCTGTCAATTAAACTACATCGCTGTGGAAATGAAAAGTCGTAAATGACACTTGCTGCTTATCACTATTTTCTCATTTCTGAATACAATTTTCAATTCTGCATCCTTGTGTAAAAAATTCAAGTCAAAACTCCGAATAGTGTCCGAGAAAATTAGGGAAAAGTGACTTCTGAAAGGTCGAAAGGGACGAATACGACCTAAAATGACCAGATAAAGTAGGTCACAAAAGGTGGTCAGTGGCAGATTTGACCTAAATTACTGTACATGTATGTGTAGTTATTTTAGCGGTATTCTAACATTAGTGCCTTTCGCGCTCATGCCTTTGCGATGATTCAAAGGCAGCGCTAACATTTCTCCATCCTGTCTTTCTTTATACACGACAAAACTAATAAAACTAATTGCGCAAATTCAAGATTGCGCTAATAAATATATGCCTTCTTGATAGACCTTTTCCGCATTGTTCCGTTCCGACATGGTTCGTAATAATATTATGCACTTTCAACGAAAATGTGTCGTACATTCCTTCCGGTAAATGAGTTTATCGCATAGGTGACAAGAAATATGTATTTTTTACAGTGAAAGGAACCAGATTTGAGGTATCACACTTGTCAACACTACAGGAATGAACAATTAGTTTAACTCCCCCCACTCAGATAACCTGAAACACGATATCACTGAATGTTGTCAATGTAGACATTATGATACCAAAAATTATCTAGGTCACATTTCTGTTAACGTCACGCAATCTGAGTACAAACAATTCCATTAATCTGAGCGAAATGTAACAACTAGAAAAAAAAGTCTATCTAAAGTTAAATACTCGTCCACATGGTTCAATAACATATGTTGAAATTAGGATAACAGAATATCAGTAATGAAACCTTTACGAAAACACAATATTAACCAATATTTTATCTATTAAGTTATGTACATTGTTATCTATCGATTTTTTTCCATTAAGCATCCCATCACCTTTTCATCAGAGGAGTTGTGTTCGCAAATGGTAGTGAACTATGTATGTTTGAGAAGAGTGTACTGACCAGTCTATCGATGTACAATCAGATTATGTGTTTCCTGTCATGGAGTCGACCGATTACCCATATAGCAGTGAATGCCAAAAAAACAACCATTTTCTTCAGTGACAGTACTGGAATCCACAAGTATAATGCTGTCGAAAATATCACAACGACAGTGACATTTGCTGTTAATATATCTGGTAAGTATAACTAATTCAGAGTTATGTATATTATATACGGAAGATTAGGTGTAAAAATATTGACAGTAACTCGAAATTTTGAGATAATTAATCGAAATTGCGTGATAATACCTCGAAATTTCGAGGTAATATTTTACATGTGACAGCAATACGCTTCCATACAATTTCTCCAACATGTTCAAAACAGTCAAATGTCGCAAAGTAATTTCTATTTTCCAATCCCAGATAAATATGATGCAGTGTCTAAACCGATTATGACAAGGATTTTACTCTTCACGAGTTTCATTAGAATATGACTGGATTTGCGGAGGTTGTGATCGATTAACAGACGATGATTACTCCTCGTTGACACCTGATCTCACATATGATTTTTCGAAGTTCCTTGTTTGTCCAATGCTCTTCAGTATATTGTCTTCTGAAAATCCTTACGATAAATACTTTGGCATCTGTAAATTCTATATTGAGGCATTTTATTGTATAAACTAATTATTTTTAAAGTGTTAACAGATTAAATGTTCATTAGACGATTCACCATCAGGGTGAATATGTGAAAAAACGAACTCTTTGAAAATGCCGACCTAGGAACAGGTGCAATAGATAAAATGATATTTTCACTGCCGTGGTTGTATTGTTAAGTTCAATTAGATTGTTTATATCATCATCGTCGTCGTCGTCGTCATAATAATAATAATAATAATAATAATCATCATCATAATCATCATCATCATCATCATCATCATCATCATCATCATCATCATCATCATTATCATCATCATCATCATTATTATTATCATGAGTAGCAGCAGCAGCAGTGATAGAGCAGCAGGCACCCTATCATCATCATCATCATCATCATCGTCATCATTATCAGTAGCAGCAGCAGCAGCAGCCACATTATTATTATTATTATTATTATTATTATTATTATTATTATTAATATTATTATTATAATCATTATGATGATGATGATGATGATGATTATTTTTATTATTATTATAAAGGTCTTGCATTTGACTGGAATGAGGAATACATTTATTGGGCAGAGAAGTTGGCCGGTAAAATTAAGGCAATGCCAACAATTGACGGGCAGACAACAGTAGAGTCAACTGTATACTCTGGTATTCCAAACCCATCTAACCTGGCTATCAACCCGCACAATAAGTAGGTTATACTAGACTAAGAATACATACCAAAAACAATGAATAGAAATTGTAATGTGTAACATCAAAACCAATACAATGTCAGAATTTTAAATACTTTATGTTATGGTATACATAACAGGACTAAAATAAACAATGATACACGTATTAGTGGCACGCCAAAGTAATATTAATGACCTAAACATAAACTTAAGTCGCATATATTTATGATTGTATATTGTAATTTTGTAAATGTTCTTTTTTATAATAAAATTATGTAAGCCCTAAATTTTTATGGATAATGTCTTTCTCTCTCCCCTCTCTCTCTCTCTGTGTCTCTGTCTGTCTATGTCTCTCTCTGTCTCTCTCCGTCTGTCTGTCTGTCTCTCTCTGTCTCTCTCTGCCTGTCTGTCTGTCTGTCTCTTTCTGTCTGTCTGTCTGTCTCTCTCTCTGACTCTCTCTCCCTCTCATTTCTCTCTCTCTCTCTCTCTCTCTCTCTCTCTCTCTCTCTCTCTCTCTCTCTCTCTCAGTAAAACCTAGTTTTACTTAATAACAGTTACTGATGAAAAACTCAGAATTAAATTAATGATAATGATGATAATGATGATGATGATGATGGTGATGATGATATTAATTGAATTGATGATGATGACGACGATGATGATAGTAAGTATAATGATATTAATAATGATAGTGATGATATCAATTATATTGATGAAGTTGACGACGATGACGACAATGGTGATGACGACGACGACATATAAAAATATCAAAGATGACACGATAAAGAGGCAACCAACAATAGTTTCGAACTTGTTTCGAAGATAAAGTGAACTTAATTTTAGCCGGAAACTGGACCAGTATCAGTATTGTCGAATGCCGAAAAATTGTATATATGAATTGTATATATAAATTCTCAAAATAGAAATAAACGCGACAGCAAATGCATATTGTTTATGATGGCTGACAGAAGTACTTACATCGTTATTTTATACACCAGTGGTTGTTCCGTATTAAGACCAAAAGTAGAAAAATTATTTGAATGCTGGTTTGTCTTTTAGTGTAATATGTATTTTCTTTATACTTAATCAGTACTCTATTTTGGTTGACGGAGTTAAATGACAATTACACTATTCAAGGAGGAACATTTGATGGGATGCCAAAATGGACTCTTGCTAACCAGGCAATTCTTAAAACCCCACGCGGGTTGTACTACGATGTCACGTCTGAAAGGTAAAATGATTTAAAATTAAGCCCTTGATTAAATGACATAAATTATTATTTAAGTTGATGAAGAAAAGATACCAATAAGCTACTGTTAATAGCATTATTACATATTGCGTTAATTAAAAAAATCAAGTCATAGCAGTATTATATATATATATATATATATATATATATATATATATATATATATATATATATATATATATATATATATATATAATGTTAACTTAAACATGAATAAGATGATTATGATGATGCTGAAGATGCTGCTGCTGCTGCTGCTGCTGGTGATGATGATGATGATAATGATGATGCGGATGAGGATGATGAAGTTTAAAAATGCATTTTAAAAATATACATACAAGTTCATCAAGTGTTGACTTTGCTATGGTCTTCATTGCAAAAAGGGTTCTGTGATAATATACACCTGTAGTTCGACTGACTCAGTTTGTGAATTATCAGAAATACCTATCCTTCACTTCCCATGGCAAAAACATCCGCTCTTTTTTTAAGTCTTGAATAAAAAAGAATACCTTTGGTTCAGGACAATCCGTTTCCTGTGATTAAATCATTAGATATACATATATATGGAGATATGAAGATACTTATTCATATATATTCATATAAGGCATGAAAATACTGATACCGAAAACAGAAACCGGTAGTCCATAAGCAGAAGTTGGACCAAGTGCTATCTGCTGTCAGATCAACAATATAAAATATTACATAGATGAATTATGATATTATAATTAGCAATTCTATTTAAAAATTATAGTAAGTACATAAAAAATTGAGAAAAGAAAAATGTTATAAACATAATACCAAAGTTATAATGCTCAAGACGATCGTTTCTGTCAATTAGACTTCATCAGTTGAACTCCAATATTTAATACTTTTTAAAAAAAAGAATAATGATAAATGTGCTTGATTTGTCAATTTCAGAGTATTCTGGATAAACAAAGGCTTCGTTAGGTACATGAATCCGGACGGCGGCACGGATATCCAAGCAACACACAGGGTTAGCAATGATAATTTCCTTGTGGTTTACAAGGTGAGTTTACTTTCAAAGGACGAGATCCTTCAAAATCACGTGTCCGTATTACGCTCATTTGATATACCTACAACGGATACCGATTTCGAGCTACCACATTTATACTGGATACCCAAACTTTATAAAACCCCATATAAGCAAAGATACATAGCAGGATCTAGCAAATATTCTACCTTTGTCTTTACTCCTTACCAAGATATTGACAGCCATTAAGGTGAAACTTCAACAATACTGTACAGTTGCTTATTCCAGAAGCGGTGTAAATCAGATGTGGATACTTAAAAATTCTAAACAACTTTTAGAAAATTTGAAAGCACACAATTTTTCTCGAATTCACAGTATCAAAACTTATGACTTCTCTAGTCTTTACACTACTATTCCACATAAAAAATTAAAAGAAAGACTTTTCAGCATCATAGACAACTGCTTTTTCAACCAAGGTCATACCCGAAAATTTAAATATCTAGTGATTGGCTATCAGGATACTTATTTCGTCAAACACCACTCTGATTCTACACATAAATATACTGAATTTGATATAAAAAAAACCATGCTGGAATTTCTAATAGACAATATATTTGTAATATTCGGAGACGTGGTCTTTCAACAAACTGTCGGCATTCCTCTGGGAACCAATTGTGCTCCTTTATTGGCCGACCTGTTCCTTTAATCATACAAAGCAGACTTCATTCAGAAACTGCTGAATCAAAAGAAGAAAAAGTTAGTGGTGTCCTTTAATTTGACATTTAGATATATTGACGACGTTTTGTCAATTAATAATGACAATTTTCATACATATGTCAATGCGATATATCCCAGCGAACTAGAAATTAAAGATACAACAGAATCAAGCACACACGCTTCATACTTAGACATTTTGCTTAATATAAAGACAGACGGAAAATTAGCAACTAAGCTATACGATGAACACGACGATTTCGGCTTTCCCATCGTAAATTTTCCACATTTAAGTAGTAATATCCCTCAGTCACCCGCATATGGAGTTTATATTTCACAAATGATCCGATATGCCAGGGCGTGTACAACATATGAAGATTTCATATACAGAGGTAAACTACTCACTGACAAATCATTGACACAGGGATATCGAAAACCGCGTTTAATGTCAACGTTCCGCAAATTTTACGGTCGGTATAATAGTCTTTTTTGCGATTACTCTGTTTCACTGAGTGAAATGTTGAGTTGCCTTTTCGTTGGCGGTTGTTGAGACGTCTGTACCAATTGTGACGATGATACACTCCTCACTTGTTTCATTGGACTTGACTGTGGACTCACGGCGGGTGTGACCAGTCGACAGGGGATGCTTACTCCTCCATGGCACCTGATCCCACCTCCTGGTTTCCAGAGGTCCGTGTTTGTCCATTTTTACCGGATTTGTATCTATGCCCTGGACATTCTATTGATTTATACTTTGGTATCTGAAATTTTTATATTAGAAAATGGCACCACATATCAGCACTTTTGTTTTAATTTATATTGATTTCCTCTACCCTCCATGGTTTATTCGTATTCACCGCGACCAAAGTGCCCTACATTTTCTCAAAGTCACATGATCAGTGCTTTGTAGTTTCTAAACCGTTCCGGATCTCGTATTAATTGAATATTCCTGATTATGGAACACTGCTTTTGTATTTTTTTTTCTTTGTGAAGGGCGCCATAATTTCTGCCGATGGTGGACGAAATATCTTGATTGGCAACGTGAATAACAATCAGAATGTTAGGACTATTTCTGCCCCAGTTTATACAGTAGTTTCAGCACTGGTCATACTCGACGACACGACACAGAGATTTGAAAAAGGTGAAGTTGCTTATCATTTAGATACTTTTATAAAAAATAAGATAATATGAAACGTTCCTTTGGTCATTTTGCTAAGTTTAAACCCTATTCTCTAATACATTTTATAATAAGTTTTTTTTACCGATTCTTTTATTAACAAGAATCTTAGAAGGAAGACTTCTACCAAACCATATGCGTTTTTACAGGTCCATGTGAGACCAATAATGGAGGTTGTGAACAGATGTGTATTCCTGAAACAAATAATCAGAGAAAGTGTATATGCGGGAATGGTTACGTGTTAAAAGACGACCATGTCAACTGTACTTCCGGTGAGTTCATGTATCTTTGTACACTGATACATATTTCAACAGTCTAAAAATTGTGTTAAAAATGCAAGGTTCTCCAGTGATTGTTAATAAAAATTGCAGATATTAAATTATCAATCTTTAGGTTATCGTTGATACATATACAAATCTGGGAAACGTTGGAAAAAAATGGACCTCTGAAAATCCAGAACTGGGACCAAGTGCCATTGGAGAGGTAATCGTCCCCTTTTGACCGGTCACATCCACTGTGAATCCTGGTCTGGAAATATCGAGGCCTAAACTTTGGTCTGCCTGAAACATCTCTAAAAAGAGTACTGAACAACCTGTGTAACATAAGAATTGAAAGTCATTATTGAAAGTCATTTTCATAACTGAAAGACATAGGAATCGAAAGACATATTATATTTAAATGTAGTAGTTTATATGACGTGTCATTTATATGTTGCATTCCCCCAAAACTGGTTGTGTCACAATATAGATCCTCGGAACAAAAATAAACATAATAAAAAAGCACTAAAAATACATTTTTTTTAGTTCTTGGGTTGTTTCATTTAGTGAAATATTAAGATTTGATTCAAATATCGATTTTGTATTTGTTTTTGTTTGATCTTTTTAACGCTCATTGTCTCTCAGCAATTCACTGGCATTTGGTGACGTCTCCGTATGAGTGAAATATTCTGGAGTGGGACGTTAAACAACAATAGACAAACAAACCAATATAATTTTGAGAATAGAAAATGTCAACAATTATAATAGCTTTTGTTTCAGTGTTAATATTTTGAATTAATCTCTTATGAGTGTCATTTCATTTTTCGTCGATGAATATTATATCTAGTTTTTGCATGATCGAAGTATCAATATATTGTTAAGACTACAAGGGTGCATACTATTTTAACTGATTTCAGTTACGATGATGAGAAACTTCGCACTGACCGTGGACTTTACACATTCACAGATTTTCCAGATTGATTTATCTAATACTTCACGTTATGCTGCGATTGACATAAAGATGTTTACAAATCCAGTGAATGCTGTCTACAATAGAAGAAGGAATGAAATCTACTGGGCTGATTATATATCGTTCTGGTTGAGAAAAGTAGATCTAAATGGCGCAAATATCCGCAACATTTACAAGCCAGGTACTATTGCTTTTTTGTGGTTGTTACTCATCTTGTAACTTTGGAAATATTTTTATTATTTTTTTTTTAGTTTTTTGAGGAATCACTAATAATAAGGACGCAGTCGAAAAGTTTTTCAATATATAATTCTAGTGTCAGAATTTATTATATGTATCATAAGGTCGACCACCAGGAAGCTCATAAAAGAAAGAATAACAAGAGTTTGGAAAATCAAAGGGTGGAACCAGGTATCAGGGAGGAATAAGCATATGTTGTCGGTCGGTCATCCGCCATGAATCTGTAGTCAATCTTAGATTAAAATAAAATGAACAACCTATAGTAAGATACGATATCGAAAACCACACTAATGGGTAAAACCTTTCTCTTGCTCAAGTTAAGCCTCGAGTTTCTAAATTACAAACATTATGGAGGAAAATTAGGTTTAGTTTAGAAATACTAGTTTTAACTAAGAAAAAATATGTTTAGCTGTGCCAAAATCACATTTATGAGTATAAATGTGATTTTTCGCAGTTAAATCTAGTTTTCCTCAGTTATACGTTTCTCTGCAGTTAATTCAAATTGCTAGGTCAAAATCTCAAATATACGTTTAACCTATTTTTTTTCTCGGAACTTGCATAAACTAGAGAAAATCTGGGATTAAATGAGAAAAACTATGTTTAACTGGAGAAAAACTAGGTTTAACTAATAAAAACAAGGTTTAACTCATTTACATGTCATCTAACACTGTGATCTTAATGGACCGTTTCACCGAACACGAGAGGGCTCCAAGGAACATTTGCGATTAGTGCATCATGCTGACAGGGGACGCTGACTCCTTCAGAAGACCTGGGCCCATTCCATTTCGATTTCAAAAATTTCAATTGTTCTTCCATGTTATTTTTTCCAATTTGTCGTATTCTAATGGACTTGTGTTTCGAATACCCATTGATTCCGCTTCATTTTACATTTGTAGATAGACGTATCATGTATGGCATGGCAATTGATCCATCTACAGACAACATTTATTATGCAGCGGATTCACTTTACTATTCGCCCAGCCCAGTTATAGGTGTTATCGATCCTACAACTGCATATTACAGAACTCTGAATACAGACTTGAATAATGTACGAAGCATTGCTCTATATCCATCGCAGGGGTGAGCACGTGCTAAAGTTTAATTACTTCCTGTATTTCTATGTTTGGTTATCCTATCAGTGTCTTTACATACTTTACTTATATAAAAATGCAACTGAAAATACACGTGTCAATAAATTACTACGCGTTTTACAGAGTGTTTACGTCTAATGTATTGGGGTCTCCATGGCCAAGTATTTATAACATAACGCATATTTTAACCCTTTAACCCCTACAAGCCCAAATAGACTTGTCTAGCTGATTTTGTGAGAATGATTGCCAGTTTACTTGCGGAGGGCCAATTGTCTCTTTCTTTCCAGGGTATATTGTAATCGGGTTCTCTCGTCCTTCAGTAAAAACTGGCCACCACCGTATAACTAAAACATTTGTTGTGTGTGGAGTAAAACAAAATTCCAAATGAAATTAAGTGTATGATGTGAAAAAGGATATTTTACTTTAAACGTTTAAGTGTTAATTTAGTCGACGCATACTAGTAGAAACCTTTCTAGAACTTGTGTACGGTTTTGAATCAAGGAACCATTCACTTTTCTATCTAGCAATATGCTTCTCAGAGAAATGATCATATTTAAATCTCTCGGAGGAAGTTTGAAAACTTGTCGTTTTTTTGTGTATTGGTTGTCGTAAATTCTTCACTTGTCTATATATAAAAAGTCTCAAATACCAAGGTATAGATCACTAGGATGCCCAGGATATAAGTACAAATCTAGTAAAAAATGCACAAAGAACGGACCTCTTGAAATCAAGAGTTGGGATCAGGTGCCATGGAGGAGTAAACATCTCCTGTCGACCGGTCACACCCGCCCTGAGTCCACAGTCAAATAAAAATCAGAAATATGCTTCTCAGATTAATGATTATATTTAAATCCCGCAGACAAAGTCTTGAAACTTATCGTTTTTGTTTATAGCTTGCTCTACTTCTTAGCTTGTATCTTTATTCTTGGTCTTAACACGTTTCAAAGAACTGTGAGATGGATCATTTATTTTTCGATGTTTTGATAGTCGTTAATATCTAGTACATATTAAACATAGATGTCTATGGGAAATATTTATCATTACGTTGAAATGACTATAACTTAAGCGACCATCAGTCATACAGGCATGGAGTATTTCGAAATGCTCATTACACGCAGCAAGGTCAAACTATTGCTAACAACATGGATTGTAATTTTTTGTATGAATAAAGAAAAAAAGGAAAAATTATACAACGTAGAATGGTAAAGAGGAAAGGAATGAGAAAAGTTGTAAAGATGCGTGAGGTGGTAGAAATGAAGAAAACTATTATACATTTACTTGGCAATGATGCTATATATATAATATTATATATATATATATATATATATATATATATATATATATATATATATATATATATATATATATATATATATATATATATATATATATGATAACACATGGCAAAATCTGTATCGCATGCCATATCAACGCCCGAAGGACGATATTGGTCGAGGGCTTATATGGCATACGATACAGATTTTGTCATGTTTTGTTTTTTCATTATATATTTAAAAACCTACTGGTAAATAGACAAATACTAGGCTAAATGTCAACAATAAGAACAATGTCTTTTAATTTCTATGTCAACACGACTTGCGTCCCTTCATCGGAATTTGCAAACGGTTAAGTTTTAAGACAAGAATTAAAATTTGGTGACATAATTTAGTGTAAATTCGTTACTGAAATATAACTGAAATAACGGTAGG
Source organism: Atrina japonica (assembly GCA_030159075.1). Taxonomy (NCBI): domain Eukaryota; kingdom Metazoa; phylum Mollusca; class Bivalvia; order Pterioida; family Pinnidae; genus Atrina; species Atrina japonica. The sequence goes on from BROG01000201.1 coordinate 462,798, forward strand.
GCTACAGGGACTTTAAAAGAACATTCATGCGTATTCTACGTCTGGTTAAAGCCCTTTCGTGAGGCTGTTCAAGGCTAAACATTGTGTTGAAGGGGTTAACCTTCTGCGTGTACACTCATATCTAAAATACGAAATGCACAACTATTTGCCGTGTTTTGAACCTACCCGTGGAATAATTTTACTCTTTTAAAATCGAATGTTTAGTAAATCAAGGGATTCATTCATATTTTCATTCAGCTATCTTTAAAATTGTTTACAATCAATTTCAGAATATGCTGAGCCTGGGTTTACGCCAGATATTAGGTTTTGCTTGAAGCGATATATATATATATATATATATATATATATATATATATATATATATATATATATATATATATATATATATATATATATATATATAGAGAGAGAGAGAGAGAGAGAGATTATCCTTAAAAATTTAGGGCTTTATTATAAAAAAGAACATTTTACAAAATGACAATATACAATAAATATAAATATATGCGACTTAAGTTATGTTTTTTTTTAATTAGATTGACCATTGTCAATATTAATATTAATAATAATAATAATAATAATAATAATAATAATAATAATAATAATAATAATAAAAATAAAAATAATAATACCAATAATAATGATAATGATGATAATAATAATAATGTTGATGATGATGATGATGATGATGATGATGATGATGATGATGATGATGATGATGATGTTGATGATGATGATGATGATGATTTGAAAAAGAAAAATGATGCAATTCTTACAGATTGTTGTTTTTCATCGATGCTGGATTCAGTAGAAACTATGGATACCTTGCACGTATGAAAATGGATGGAACACATGTGCTGAAATTAAAAACTTCGAACATGGCGCAGCCATATTCAATTGCAATTGATTATTCAAGTAAGATAAACAAATTACAGGTTTTTTTCCACAGAATTTTATAAACTCACTTTTCACTATTACATATTTCTCTTTTTACATTTCATTTTGTTAAAAAATTCCTACTAACAAGCGCGATGTTAAAAAAGATTACTGCAATAAAGAGTTCTTAGGAATGACGATCCTATTCATTTTTACATTATAGTTTCTCATATACAACATATGGACCCAGTGTATATCAAAATATGACTACTTAGCTAATGAGTCTAAATTTATGATGGGGATCGGATAAAAATTGACATTGGTACAATGCTGGAAATTGATTAATATTTCCTACGTGTAATATTGTTTACAATTAACAATTGATTTTCTAATTATGTCGATGTATTGTAATGATAAATTACAATCATTTCTGTATTTCTATATTTCGATCAGACATATTTATTATGTTCTGGATAAGATATTTGTATATACCCTTCTGTAATTCGCAACACGATTGATTGGATACTGGTTAGGATCTTGTTATCAAATACAATTTATGTGATACGTTCGGCAGGTATTTCAGAACACTCAATTAATTAATTCGGAACACTCAATTATTTCAGTTCAGTAAGTGGGAACTGAGAGAGAGAGAGAGAGAGAGAGAGAGAGAGAGAGAGAGAGAGAGAGAGAGAGAGAGAGAGAGAGAGAGAGAGAGAGAGAGAGAGAGAGAGAGAGAGAGAGAGAGAGAGAGAGAGAGAGAGAGAGAGAGAGAGAGAGAGAGAGAGAGAGAGAGAGAGAGAGAGAGTGTGTGTGTGTGTGTGTGTTCCTGTGTAGGGGGGAGAGAGATATATTCTTTTACATGCTGTTTTGGTTTATTTCCGTTCGATACTTTACATTAATTTTATTTTTCATTGCAGGGGCCAGTCAACCAAGTAATTATATTTTTTATCTTATTTTCTATCATATTATTTATCTGGTAATACATTTTACATCTTCATCAGAAAGGTATGTCGCTATATCCTGTAGGACAGCAATGAACTTTCTGAGTTTGAAATAGACAAGTCTATCTAAATTTACAAACTTAATACACACAAACATATATTTCTATCGCTATAACTGTCAGTACTGTTTGTGTGTGTGAGTGTGTGTGTCTGTGAGTGTGTGTATGTGTGTGTGTGTGAGTGTGTGTTTGTGTTTGTGTCTGTGTGTGTGTGTGTGTGTTATTTACTATATATGTAATTTTATAATCCAGGTGAAGTACGTGTGTACTGGACAGACACGTATGATGAAAAGATATACTCCATAAAAATAGACGGAAGTGACAACAGGACAGTACTTCACGACCCTCTTTCCAGAATAAGATGCCTTGCACTTGCTGGTGGTTCTTTATATTACACGGCGGCCAATAGACAGTAAGAATGATTCGACAAATTATGAATTTCATTACAATCATTTACAATTATAACACAAAACACCGATGACGCATTATGAGATTAATGGCATCGAGACACTTTTAAATATCTATGTTGAACGTGCGCATACGATACAAACCTGAATTTTCTGTGTACCCCTTTTAAAGCGATATGAACTGTCGTAGGTGAAAAACCCATTTTATGTGATATTCTATCTCGTATATATTCCAAAGAGGAATAACAAAGGTGGTTAGAATAACAAATGCATCGGTAAAATTGCAACAATCTTGCCAAACGTAACCCGTAATATCAGTTATTTTTTGTCGGCCATACTTTGAGCATTGCAAATTAACTTTCGATAATTTTTTACGAAGATTACCGAATGACCAATAAACAAGTGTTATTTGCAGTTAATATACATTCTATTCTTATTGCTCTTTGCGTTTATTTTCGTACATCATCGTTTCATACCTAAATCAGGCAAAGTTTTCTTTTTCAAAACATTTGTTTCTGAAATTGTCAACGTGCCAGGTATATCGGGTGATCTCGACCCATCTTTAACTCGTCCCATCGCATTATCGGCTTTATAATTGCGGCACGATTGTAAGACATGAGGTATGCATACTTTTTACAGTTATATTGTTTTGATTTTGTCAATGTCAGCATTCAGGAAAACGGAAAATTTTTTTTAGTGACCATTCATTTATTCATCCGATTTTCTTCTGGTATTTAAAATAACATTGAAAAGCATATATTTTACATAATATATGCACTTTCCAATAAGAACCACGTCCTGTATAGTACAAATAAATAAAAAACACCTAATTATCGGCCGACTTTTACATAGTCCGAGCGCGTACATGACCGAGATCCCATGACCGAATTACAAAGTACATGATATTGCTAAAGAATGTATCTAAAAGGACATTGTATACGGAAATACAGATGGATTTTTTAAGGTACGGGAAAACTTAAATTCTAATAAAACAAATAACTTCGAAAAGAAGCATACGTGTTTGATATTGTATTTGAACACACATTTTATCATACCCTTGACTATATGTCAGGGGACCAAAATAATCATTGTGACAGCTTATATCGCTTTAACAAGCTCTATTAATTTATCATTCACCAATTACCTTTTTGCTTCTGTTGTCATTGATCGATTGTCGTAAATTCCTGTATTTTATTAAGGTTGATCACCAAGGCAAACATAAATCATGATGGTACAGCAAGCACTGTTCCTTGGATGAGTGAATCACAAGACTTCGGAAGACTGGAGTCTTTAGCCATGTACGCCCAAGATGTAATACCAGGTAAGTCTCTTTTGTTAGTTCTGTAGTTTACTTCGTGGCCAAGGCTTGAGGGCACCGCGAAATCACGAAACAGCTAATATCTTATCTCTGCTGGTTCGAGTCCCAATGTAACCTACGCCGATTAAGTGGTACTCTGCCGATTAATCTGTTGAAGGTTAAAGACCAAGTCCGCAGATCATTCCCTTTGGGTAATCTCTGCCATTTTCCTTCTGGAAAAGTAATGGATGCGGCGTAAATCATCTTTGTACAAACACATTGTAGTAAAACAGCTTGAACTAATTATAAATTATCAACTGCAACATTGATGGGGCATAAGCTGTGTTTTTTTTTTTTAAAAAAGGAATTCTTTCTTTTTCAATACTTAGATTTACAATTTAAAGTTTAAACTTGCCCAGGTCAAGAAAGGTTCACAAGACCACACCCCGCCAAGTTACATGGCTTTGGCTATGTTATGTAGCTAAAATATTAACCAGATAAAACATATTTTTATGTAGCTTGAAAAAAAAAGATGTTTGCCATTGTCATTTTACTATCTGAAATATTTAATAACTGATTCGATAATGGATTTTAAATCCTCTTAACTGATTGCGTCCAGGAGTTATCCTAGCCTGTTTTATTTTGGGTTTGATTAAGGACTTACGTACGATGTACCTATACACCATCGGCCGGGGATCAACCAGTATTTCAGACGCCCATATTTCTCGGTAATTCTACATGTATAGTGTCAATAGATTAAAATATGTTAACACATTGACTTTAATTTTATATCAATCGTTATTTATTAATTTATAACCGATTTTGATCTGTATTATTTCTGTTATAATTCTACATCAATAATTAATTAATGTTTTTTTGACAACTGTTTGGGTTTAAATAAAGATTACAGGGAATCTTCCAACCAGAATAGGTGAAGTACATATTAACTAACGTTTTAATTTCCTTTCAAGTTCATAGAGAATGTTCCTCCCACAATGGTATGTGTAGTACATTCTGTCTTCCAAGTGGACCGACGACAGGAAAATGTGCTTGTGAAGATGGCGTCGAATTGTTAAGTGATGGCCGTACTTGTGAAAATGGTAGTTTTTCGTTAAAGAATGTAAAAACATATATTGTTAAGATGAAATATGCGGTATATTGCATCACTACAAATCAGAATTGTAAACTTTTTATCAGATAAATATTATGTCAGCAGCACGGAATTCTTCGATACTGACCAATTTTTCAATTACATATTTTTATCAATATTTAATGTTTTATATCTATTTTCATAATCATATAGCATACATATGAAAATCTCGATAAAATTTGAGACCTGTAGGATGTTATGAATATCTCCTCTTAAAAACTCAGTTGTTTAATACTTGCAGTTAAGAAATGCAACAAAATTCCGGCAAATGGACAGTTGTATAAGAACTGTACCGGTTACATCAATGTTACCTGTCAATACACCTGTAATAAAGGTTACCGGAGAATAAGCAGCACTGGTATTACTTGCAAAGATGCATTACACGTCGCAGAGTGGGACACAGACGTTAATACATTGTGTAAGAATTGCCTAAAAGAAACTTCACCTTCACCTTGAAAATAGTAATAGAAATAGTTGTAAATAAAACAAAACTGTTCTATCATAATCATCAACATATTCATCAACATTATCATCATCATCATCATCATCATCATCACCATCATCATCATCATCATCATCATCGGCGTCGTCGTCGTTATCGTCATAATTGTCACTGTAAATATCATCGTCGTCGTCTTTGTGTTCATAATCGTCTTCTTTGCCGTCGCAATTATCATCTTCTTCGTTGTCATCGTCATCATCATCACTCTGTTCACACGTTGAATATTTTAAGTAATTGAATTATAATCATGATTTCATTAGTGTACTTAATGCTATCGTAATTTTAAAACATCAAAGATACACATGAGCTGTTTTCATCACTCGTTTAACTTCGTTGTCTGTCTTGTTTCGTGTGCCTTATGTTAGCGCTCCTTAACAAACAAAAATGCCCTTAATCTACTCAGTCAATCAAAACTAAACTTGAGTACAATCATTACAATGTTTGCAAATGAAAAAGGTTCTAAGACATGAAGAAGCTTTAAAATGGGTCTAAATTTCTAAATCTTCCTCTTGGGAGCCAATGATCAACCTATTCCGGCTGTATCATGATTTACACAGGTGACCTTTAAGGTCACTGGGCCTTGTGTCCTCTTATTTCTACTCAATCAATCAAAACAAAATTTGAGTACAATCATGATTATGATGTGTACTTGTGTTGATTACATTGATCAAATGTTATATGTTATAACAATACCAAATTTAGATGATTATTATATATAATTATTATGACTGCTGAAACTATAAATAGAACACCATGGTCATATATTGTATCTAAGCAGATATTATATATGGACAATTATTACACCCACAGTACAATATCCTTACCTCGAAAAGATCCACGACTCAAAAGGTTCACAAATTCCATTCATTCATCAGTATTGTTATCCGTTCTTACTTACTTCCCTTTGATTGTTAATTGTTCATTTTTTCTCAAAAAATATATTCATCATACATAGACTAAAAGCGTATGAAATAAAAATGATAAAAATTATCAAATGCCAAGATCTACAAAATAATAAACAAGTTCAAATTATCCCGTCATTTAATGTCATGTCATTTACGTTACCTATTCACTCTTTTAAGTGCGTTTATACACGTTTTTGATCATGTCCAGTGCACATCGGTCATCAGAAGAGTCAACAATTTAATTTCCGCTCTCCTTTTTTCTTCTTTGTTGTTTTCGGTTATTTTCTTGAGAGCTGAAATAGGCTGACGGAAAGTGTAGTAATAAGTTTAGAATTAGTAGTAGTATTTGTAGTAGTAACAGAAGTTGTAATAGAGGTAGAAATGGAAGAAGAAGAGGAAGTAGTCGTTGTAAAGTAGTAGTAGTAATAGTAGTAGTAGTAGTAGTAGTAGTAGTAGTAGTAGTAGTAGTAGTAGTAGTAGTAGTAGTAGTAGTAGTAGTAGTAGTAGTAGTAGTAGTAGTGGTGGTAGTAGTAGTTGTGGTAGTAGCAGTAACAGAAGTAGTAGTAATAGTAGTGGTAGTAGTAGATGCAGAGATTGAAGTTATAGTATTAGTAGAAGTAGTAATAGAGGATCAAATTAAAGTTATAATATTAGTAAAAGCACCATTCCGAGGAATAGTTGTTGCAGAGGTAGATTGGAGGTTGCAGAAGTAAAAGTAGCAATATCCGTAGTAATAACAATAAAAGAAATAGCAGTCGTAGTAGTTTTGTAGTTAGCAGTTGTAGTAGCCGTTGTTGTTGTAGATGTTATCCATATGGTGGGCACAACATATGATGTAGTAGGTTTTCATTGTATTGTATGAACAAATTACTCGACGATTTTAAAGAAAAGGTGCAACAAATCAATGAAAATTGTTTTTATTTTATATGCATCATGTAGGCCAAAAACAAAAATTATATATCAATAGGCCAGAAATACAGTCGAACCCGGATAAATTAAAATGCAAGGGGAATGGATTTTCTTTTAAATATACAAATGGTTCAAAATACGTGGATTATAATGATAATAAAGACCTTCAGCCTCGGAATCAATATAATTACAAATAAAGCAGAGCTTCAATGTCACAGGGTTCAATATTACAGGTTCAACGGGTCATTTGTAGTAAATCTAATTCTCATTTACTGTAGGTCTCCTGGTAACTACCGCAAAACCGACGACACCACTAATAACAACAAGAATACCGACGTCGACGTCAACTAAACCATCGCCAATAGTCCAAACAAAGCCAGTAACAATGGGTGTCAACATGGATCTCTTCTTGATAGTCATTCTCATAATTGTGGTATCTTTTGTCACCCTTGTGATTTTTATTTTAGTGATACAACATAAAAGGTAATTTAGAATTCTTATCATGATATTTATTTTTGTAAACACGTATTTCACGACACAAAAGTTCAGGGTCCCGTTTTACGAAAGTTTGTATGTCCTAAATCCTTTCTTTCAGTCCTAACTACCATGGCAACGTATCGCTGATTGGTCAGTTCCATAACAGGTAGGATTAAGACATAGGATTTATGACTTACGTCCTTTCGTAAAACGGGTCCCAGATATTTTAGTATTAAAGAGCTGACATAAACCAGATATACACGATAGAAGGAACAATGGTTGTTCCCCTTGTTAACGGACATGAATTGAACCTGCTATTATCAAAGTTGAAAGAGGTCTTGTTTAACTTACTTGGTTTATTCCTGTAGACTCTTTGTGGAGCATAAGACAGCAATCCTGTGAGTGGTGCTCGCATTGGTCCACCAGTCAATGGAGGCTTCTAAACAACTTCTGCATTGTGTTAGAACAGTAATGACGACCTCAATAGAACAATGTATCTGATTGGTGGACCAATGCAAGCATCATTCACTCGATTTTTCTGATGCCTTATGAATAATATTTCTGAGCTACAAGAGATTTCAGTTGCATGGGACAACGGGTAGGAAAGAGCATAGCGATTCCGGACCGTGGTTTTGGGACGATGGTCGTCACATGACCTAAGTGTTAACCGCTTTACGTTTTGGCGTAGGAATACATGAGTATTTAAGGAATCTATTTGTCGGACAAGTCTTCTCTGAAATTTCAACATGTGAACGAATAAAAAAAAATATCTCAAAAAACTTATTTCTTAAAAGCCATACATCGCCACAAAACAAATAAAAACCACAGAAATTAGAAACACAAGAATACATCTGTAGTATACTGTATAGGCCCATATTGCGATAGATCTAGGTTATGTTATGACCAGAACCACAGTCCTTAGAAAATAAAGTTCGCTTCGTAGTTAAATTTTTAACTTATCTGTTGAACAGAGCAAAGAGAATTAGGCCTAGTGCAACTTTGTCAAGCATCTCTAATAAACAGGTCGCTTTTTCTTCACTGGAAATTCCTGTCAGAAACAATTAGTCACTCACATCGTATGAAATCAGCTCCATCTCGCATTTCATCTCCAATCCTTGCTAATTCTGAGGTTCATCTTGTTTTCTCGCAACCCGCAATGTCAATGCCGAACATAACTAGTGCTCGTAGATTTCGCAGTAATGACGTTATTGACGGGATACTCTATAGGAATCTTGTATTCATGTACTAAAATATATGATCAGCTGATAAAACTGATTTGACCTACATAACACATGAATCTATTATAGGCCCACACGGGTTTTCCATAACAAAACTGTCAATAATTAACTTTTAAACAGACCAATAAATGTCTGTTATTTCAAAAGATAATCTGATAAGATGTCATTGTTAATGTCATTTTCATTTGTTGCAGACGTGGTAAACAGATGCTTGCACATGCAAAATTTGTGAATTCCAAAAATTTCAGTTTGGATCCTTCAAATGCGGAGAATTGCGCATCAGAGCCCGACTATACAACAATCCACAATAGAGGAGATGGAATGGAAAATCCATTGTATGTTCCTGACGAACATCCGTATGATGGGATTAAGAAACAACAGGGCAAAGTTTCCACTGAGATACAAGATAAATTCTAAGAAAACGTTTTGTAAGAAAACCTAGAGAACAGATGTCCAAATCAAACCAGTGTCAAAGTTTTGTATAATAGATTATCAGTTTGTGATGTGATAGTGTTGTGTTATGTATTTCACTCAGATTGTGTTCCACTTAAAACAGGCAAAAATGTTCAATTATATTTTGTAAATATGGAATTATTTATTTAGTCAAGACTCCATTTTGTATATTTTGTCTTATTGGAAAAAATGATTTTTTACACGATGTGCCACAGATAAAGACCGAATGGTAATCAGTGTTTTAGTATTTTGAGGGAGGGGGTGCTCCATGGACGAGTGGTTGGGGTATCGCTTTAAACCCTAAATCTTCTCACCTCTTGTTGGGTAAGTTCGAGATCCGATTTTACCTAAGCTGTAGTGAGAAAGTTTGGCAGTTTACATGCGAGAGGTCGGTAGACTCTTCTTCCTGGTTAACCAGGTTCTCTCCGTCACAATAAAAAATTAGTTGCCACCATATAGCTGGAAAAATGTTTGAGCATGACATAGAACCGTTTCAGTTTTGAATACGAAAACACAACTCAAATGTCCGACTGTATGTAATATGATTTTGTTATTGAATAGTATATGTTATTATTTAACAACCAGATGTGTAACTGTGTACTCGGATTTTTTTTTAAAAAAATGTCTACAAAATAATGTATTTTAGTAAGATTTTTACTTACATGATATCCAGAGATCGATATACAAGTATTTATTTTTGTTATAAATGAAATAAAGTTAGTTATCTTCCTATTTCTTTACCCTCGTATTGAAATTCCATCGAATATATAATAAATTTTGATATTGTTATACCAGTTAATATATTTATATTGTTTTAATAACTTTTCGTGTATATATGTATATACAATTGATTCACTTTGCCTGAAACTAGAATTGAAACAGTTAGCGATCCACTTTAAATCGATTGGTTCTTCTATATCGAGTTTGTCATTGGCTTATTTTTGTAGATTCTGTTCAATGATATTTTCTTTCTCTTATTTTGAATATAACTGGTGGCTGTCTTGTGGACATCAACAAATATCGCCACTTAAACCTGCATGTACCACATATTCTTACTAGAGTCATCTATGTACCTTCTAGGTATCTTCTGGACTATTAAAATGTTTGTGTTAATTGAATATATTGTTGAATGCACTGTCTTAAAATGATATGTATATCTTATTATCAATTATCATGTAACTGTTTCATTGTATGTCTTGTCCACGTTTAATTCCTGTCCAATGTTTGTAGTTTTGTATTTGTATAAATCCCTGTTCTTTTTATAACGAAATAAAAGAGTTCAATGAAAACAAATCCTGGACTTCACTTTGTTTAAGTTATGTAGAAAAAACGTTTCGGGATTTGATTACTAGATTGAAACTTCAGTTATTCTTATATTGATTCTCTAGCGTTGGGGTAGATGGTTAGAACCTTCGCCGTTCAGGTGGGAGGTCCCGGGTTCGATCAAGATCAGAGAAGAAAACATAAAACCAAGCACATTTATTTTGTTATTAGATATTTTATTTTTTATTTTTATGGCCAATTGATATTTCTGTGTCCATGAATCACAGTAATTGTTGTGCTCGCTTCTCGCCAATGTGGTTGAACTTAGTCTTAGGATTGGAAAAGCGAGGAATATGTTATCACAGATACCAAAGTATCAATCTTCAAAATGTTAAGGAATCAATTTACAAATCTAGTAAACATTGGGAAAACCACGGAGCTATGAAAATCCTGAGGTAGGATCAGGTGCATGGAGGAGTAAGCATTCCCTCCAGTAACACCAGCTGCAAATCCACAGTCAAATTTTATGAAAAGTAATTCCTCGTCACAATTGTTACAGACAACAACTACCACCAAACAAAAAACTTAATATTTTTACTGAGGCACAGTCATTGCAAAACAAGCAATCGCATAGACCAACAAAGTTGTGGAACGTTCATAAAGGGAGCACCGGTCGCCATGTCAGACTCTTGGGTTTTCGCCAGGTACTCATTTTTTTCCTACAAAAGAAAGCACTCACATGTCTGAGACATCAAACGAGAAGCAATAATAAGAAGTCTAAGAACTTATATGTCATTTGAATATAAATTAAATAAAGTTTATACGTAAAATGAAAACTTAACTTCAAGACACGGGTTTTCCAAACTTAGGTAATAATATACTTAGCACCTTGAATATGTGTTCATGACTCCCAACTGAATGGGACCGATAGGGATAAGGGTAGGTAGGCCTGTAGTAAAGAACCACCATTGTATTCATATAGCTCCATAGCAAAATAACCACTGTATTTCATTTCACTAACTGAGCTGATAATGTTTACATTAAACGTATATCACCCCGAAGTTTGCTGTTCATAATTATTCTATACCGCCAAGATCAAATAGACATAGACATTGTAAAGATATTGAACAAACTTTAAGTCTTTTTTCAGCAAAATTAATATTATTTGCTGTAATTTGCATTTGTATTGAAACGCGGTTATTGAAAGAACACTGTTAAAGTAAACTTTGCTTTTATAGAGGCATTATACTAAACATGCTAAAGGAATTATCTGATTTTTTCCTTATTTTATCAACCATAACAACGTCTTTTTAAAAATCACCTATATATTTTTAGACGGTCGAAGATTTAAAAGCTGACTAAGATGTTATTATTAATCTCAATGCCCTAGTCCCTACTTTTAAAACATGTTTCAACTTTTGCCAAAAACTAGGATGTCTGAGATAGATATATTTTTATTTAGGCTTATGTGTCGCATTTCTTTTACCAAATTGCAAATCAGAGATTTACATCCAGATTATAAGCTACCTTGTACTCGTGATGATTTTTCTTCTTTTGTTTGTTTGTTTGTTTGTTATTATTATTATTTTTTTAATTTGTAGTTGATTATTTTCAATCTGAAATATTAGAACTTTCGATTTACCGAGAAATGAAATCAATGTATAAGATGTAAAAAATATTATGCCTGGTGAGGTACTATAATGATATATTTCATGATAGACAGGTATGTCCTTTGTAAAGGCATAATGTTTTCAGAGATAAAATATCAAAGGATATAAAAAATCTCACATACCAAAGTATAAATCTTTAGGATGTGCAGGATATAGATACAGATCTGGCAAAAAATTGATAAACACGGACCTCTGGAAATCAAGAGGTGTGATCAGGTGTCATGGAGGAGTAAGCATCCCCTGTCGACCGTCGCACCCACAGTGAGTCCACAGTCATATCCAAATGAAATACGTGAGGAATGAATCCTCGTCACAATTGGTACAGACATATCAACAACCGCCATCGAACAAGCATCTCAACATTTCACTTAGTGAAAAAGAATAATCGCAAACAATACTATTATACCAACCGTAAAATTTGCAGAACTTTGACATAAAATGAGGTTTTCGATATCCCTGTGTCAATAATTTTTCAGTGAGTACTTTACCTTTCTATATCAAATGTTCATATGAACACGCCCTGGCATATCGAATCACTAGTGAAATATATATACTCCATATGCGGATGATTTGGGGATATTACTATTTGTCGTAAAGCTTAGTAATTAATTTCCCATCTGTGTCTATAGTAAGTAAATATCTAAGTATGAAGCGTGTGTGCTTGATTCTGTTGTATTTTTTATTTCTAGTTTACTGAGATATATCGCATTGACAAATGTATGTAAATTTTCATTATTAATGGAAAAAAACTTCGTCGATATATCTAAATGTTAAAGGCCACGTCTGGCACATTCGTTTTTCATTACAACAGTATATTGTCCACGTCTTTAGAACATTACAAATACTTTTTATATACAACTTCGGTGCATCTTTAAGAGATCAACTTCGGTGCATTTGAGAGAGAGAGAGAGAGAGAGAGAGAGAGAGAGAGAGAGAGAGAGAGAGATTCATGCACAAACATGCACACACACACAGACACACACACACACACACACACACACACACACACACACACACACACACACACACACACACACACACTTGATTGGTCATCAATAAGTATTAATATCATATACTTTCATGGTTAGAATGTGACGAATGGTCACTATAACAGTTGATGTAGCTCTGCCAACTATTTTTCTATAACCTTAATAGGTACATTTACACTTTCATGCTTGTTTACAGATATCGCCCCCGAAATTTAACCCGCTATATGATATACTTAATCATGCTATTTGAAACATTGACAATAAACAGGCAATTCATATCTTGTAATTTCATTAGTTTAGAAAAAATATATCGTAGCCCACATGGAACAGTCGGCAATTGTAGTATACAGGACGGAGATCGGTACAGACCTCTCAACAACCGCCATCGAACAGGCATCTCAACATTTCACTTACTGAAACAGAGTGTTCGCAAACATTACTATTGTACCGACCGTAAAATTTGCGGAACTTTGACATCAAACGCGGTTTTCGATATACCTGTGTCAATAATTTGTAAGTGAGTAGTTTACTTCTGTATATGAAATGTCCATATATTGAACACGCCCTGGCATATCTGATCACTAGTGAAATATAATCTCCATAGGAGGATGATTGTGGGATATTACTACTTGAATGTGGAAAATGTAGGATGGGAAAGCCGAAGTCGTCGCGTTTGTCGTAAAGCTTAGTTGCCAATTCCCCGTGTATGTCTATAGTAAGCAAAATATCTAAGTATGAAGCGTGTGCGCTTGATTCTGTTGTATCTTTAATGTCTAGTTTGTTGGGGTATATCGTATTGACATATGTATGAAAATTGTCATTATTAATCAACAAAACGCCGTCGATATATTTAAATAATGAATTAAAGGACACAGGAAGCCTTTTATTCCTTTGATTCCTGACCATCTGAATGAAGTCTGCTTCGTATGAATAAATGAACAGGTCAGCCAATAAAGGAGCACAATTAGAACGTGATAAGGACACGTGAGTTTGGAGGATCTCGTCGTTTGAAAGTGGACTTCGTGTGTATGTAGGATTGCCAGAATTTGTATCAAACACTTCCAATAAACTATAATAGAAATGTGCCTTAGAAATAAAAATTATATTATTTGAGGCTTTGCTGTTGGGACCAGTACATATTGGTCATGTAATTTATCCAGCTCTGTTACCACTTCTGGATCACTAAATACTAAATTTCATAATTCCTTTAAGTTTTCGAATACGAGATTTTATCAACCATCGTACAGCTTTTAGCCATTCAGACAAAGTGTCTGATTCCACGTCTTCATGTTTGGTCCATCTTCTGGTATAATCTTCGATAGAATTCGTAACTAAACTGAAATTCTGACGCCAATTAAAGGATTCGCAGTATTTTGGACCTCTTGAAATAAGATTTTTGAGGTTTACATTTTCAAAAGTAGAAAACTCGCCGGCGATGACTTGCCCGATAGTATTATATTTAAAGGGAGATGATGCACATGAACACGTGACGGTGTTATGTAGAAGATTGTTGATGTCTAGGCATTGCAGAAGGAATAACTCTTACAAAGAGTCATATTGGATTAATTGTCAAAATACTAATCTCCATTTGATTTTGAATTCTGATTTTCAATCGTGTTCTACGCCTCACTCGATAGTTATTTCAGCAGTTATATGGTAAAATATTTGATTAGGTCCTAAAATTTTGAGTACCGTATACAATTCAATAATTTATTTTATTCAGGAGAATCATAAATGTGGGCCAAACATATTATCGGAATGAGGGAAAATAATAATGTGTTTCAGGCAGATCCAGAAAATCACAGTGAAGTTCTGGGTTGGCATTTTACCGTGTAAAAGTTTCTTCAAGCTGTATTAATGTTTTGAAAAAAAAAACCAAATTACAATGTTTAAGACGATGGTTTTTGTCCATTAAATGATAGATGGTCGTGTTGATTAATTTTGAAAATGTCACATAATAGCATGTTTATGGTAAAAAGAAAATGAGTAAAGAAAAGATAGGATCCATTGTGATGCTAACAAAATTTCTAAAAAGAGCAGATTCAAAGTTCAAAGTAAATTTAAATATATGTGTAAAACAAGATAAATACAGGTTAATACAACATAAAAAGGACAATTTAGAGGATAATGATTATAAGTTCACGTGGCTTTCTTAAATAATACATACCACATAATATATAATTACATGTATAATTATGTAATTTTCATACGAGACATTTATCTTTGAATATTTTAGATTAACATATAACATTACACAACTCTCATAAAATGAATTTAAATGTTCATTTACAGCGTTCTACCAAAATTATATAAGCTATTTACCTAAGAAATTCAACACCAAATAATTCACGGGTCAGTTTTTGTGTGTGTGTGTTATTTGCACACGTCTAATGCATAAAATTTAATAGGAATCTTTAATTTAGTCACAAAACGTGGCTGAGAAGCTCAGGATGAGACAAAACTGCATTGCGATACGACAAAACTTTCAAATGGTGTGCTATATTCAAGAAAAGAAAAACATTTAACTTTGTTTTATAAACCGAGTATTCATATGGCGAAATGGAGGGGGATAAGTTTCTCGAAAACAGGATATTACATTATTTAACAGACACAAATATGTTTGTCTATGTACCGTGTTATAAACGAAGTTTAGTCACACACAGAGAGAGAGAGAGAGAGAGAGAGAGAGAGAGAGTGAGAGAGAGAGAGAGAGAGAGATTCACAAACACAGACTCAAACATACATACATACATACATACATACATACATACATACAAAGACACACAAACACACATTTGATTGGTCATCACGTAGTATTAATATCAATTAAATTTCATCGGTGACGTGACGAATGGTCACTGTGACAGTTGATGTAGCTCTGCGAACTACTTTTCAATAGCCTTAATAGGTATGTTTACAAGTTAATGCTTGTTTACAGATATCGCCGTCGAAATTTAACCAGCCGTGTGATATATTGAATTGTGCTTTTAGAAGCATTTAGAATAAACATGCAATTCATATCTTGCAATTTCATATGTTTAGAAACAGTATATTGTAGTGGAACAGTCTGCAATTGTATTTAACAGGACAGAGATAGCCGTATCGTTGCTTTTGGGTTATATGTAAATGTATAAATACATACATGTATTAAACACCCTGACTGATTCATCATCAATTGATAATATTTTACCGACAACCGCTTTAAAATTGGACTCTAGAAACTAGAATATATGTCGCGCCGTAATCACGTTGTTCCCTACTCGGTTTTCTTCGGTATAAATGATAACAAGAACGGTTTAAGTTTCGTATACAATTAGACTTACAAAAATATTTTATTTTAATTCCATTTTCTCTCAAATATAAAACTTTAAGACACATATCATCACTGTTTAACAACAAACTATTTTTAAGTGGGTGTATAGACAACCGGATAACATATTCGCCTACGCAAGAGGACCGAACATATGACTACGCGCAATACATTACAGTTTGATGCCTTTACAGTGTGTTACAGAAATTTAAAATTAATTCCAAATCACCTCTGTTCTGAGAGAAATAAGTTTTCATACCCGAATTCGATTAGAATTTGAATTAGATACAGTAAATAACACGAAATTATTATATATAATAAATATAATTTTACGAGGCTAGCTGATTAACATTACATGATAAGATAATCATTGAGTGTGCTATTTGTCGTATTTAATCGCATTATATATATTTACATTTGCTGCAGCAGTTTCCCATATACTGTGTTATTCTAGACGGCATTTTTATCGGTTATAAATACAGTTCCTAATATGACGTCACACAACGGAATAACCCCATTTATAACATGAAAATATATCATTCAGGACATTCCTATACTTTACTGTCCTACCTTCAACTCCACTTTTCCATTATAAGGAGACCAATCACATATAAGGCGGGATATTCGGATCCATTATTTTTGTTTCCAATTTAAAAAAAAAACTATAATATGTAAATATAAGGAATGAACGTCCACCTAGCGGGCGCCATAGTATTCATCTGTCACCCAAACGGCATCCATATTGACAATAGATGCACTCTGACAAGCTTTCATTCGTTTGCCATATCACTGTCTCATTAACACAAGAAAAAATATTTATGAACAACGGAGGCCTATTCTAGGCCAATGACATAGTACTTCTGCAGAAAAGTTCGCATGACTCTCGTGGGTCACATAACAGTACCGTTTCTTTGACGGTTTGTTGAGACGTCTGTACCAAATGTGACGAGAACTCTTTCCTCACGTGTTTCATTTGGACTTGATTGTGGACTCACGGCGGGTGTGACCGATCGACATTGTATGCTTACTCCTCCATGGCACCTGATCCCACCTCTTGGTTTCCAGAGGTCTGTGTTTGTCCACTTTTACTAGATTTTAATCTATATCCTGGACATCCTAAAGTTTTATACTTTGGTATCTGAAATGTTTTATAATTCAACAATACATTAAACGACTTTGAGTCTAATGCTGCCAGCAATCATATTTCCCCAAATTAAAACAAATATTGGTTACACGATTACCATCAATTTTATGAAGCTCTGAGAACAATAAAATCTTTCCCGTGCAAATATATTTGTAGAAATTAAAAACATACCACTAGTTCGTATCTGATAAATTACTCGAAATCAACTAATCTTTAAATACGATTTGCTGAGCAAGCCAAATTACGATTATTATTCTCAGACCTAAGGGAAGTCTTATAATTTTGAGTCAGTGTACCCGTTGCCACGCGATGAAAAGAAAAAAAAAATATAAATGAAAAAAACATAACAGTATCAAAATTACCATCTAATCCGTCTTTGCCATTGTGCAGATAAACAGTGTCCATTGTCAAAAGGTCGAGGGAGACAAAACACAGTATACAAATATTGTTAACTTTATAGAAAAATAGATATATCTTGTCAGGGTTGAGTCCCATGATCACTTTCTTGATCGGGGGGGGGGGGGAAGTTAATTTTGGGGGAATAAAGCATAGCATCAAATAACACTGGACAAGTGAGCACTCCTACTTGTCACCATAACCACGAGTACCCAGTAAAAAAAAACCAAAACTCTTTTGCCGTGAAGCTTGTGCTCGAAAAGAATCATTCATATGATAACCAAAATGCTACTCTGCCCTGCCACATGTCCGATAATTTTGACCTTCAAACTTGTCCGAGCGTCTTAGGCACTAACATTTCTATAAATTCTGGAGTTAATTGGCTAAGAACTGCTCAACATATATCTATCTATCTATCTATATATATATATATATATATATATATATATATATATATATATATATATATATATATATATATATATATATATATATATATATATATATATATATATATATATATATATATATATATATATATATATACGCACTTTGGCTGTTGCCAACTTTGCCTACTGTGTAAATTCGCATTCGTTTTTTCTTTGTTATGGGACTCTTTTATGAAATAAACATTCCTATGATATTTAAGTAATAAAACCCGCCAGCGAAGAACATACATTTTACGACTAGGTCAAAAAGTAAATCACGTTTCTGTAAACTTTTCATTTGCAACTAAGTGTATTTTCGATATAACAAAATTTTTTTTTCTCCCGTGACCTCTCTTATCAAATATGGGTTGAGAAGTAATGTAGGTACCCGGCATTTCATTGTTATAACTTACTTGTTGATAAACCTTCAGTGTTCAGCCACATTTCGCAACGAACGTTTAATCCAAGAAGAATTTGAAACATTGTGAATAGTTCATGATTAATCATTTCAAGCAACAAAAATAGATCCAGTAAAATAATATATATATATATATATATATATATATATATATATATATATATATATATATATATATATATATATATATATATATATATATATATATATATACATATATTATCCTAAACACTACAGTTTGGAAAATACATAAGTGGGATCAGATGTCATGGACCAATCAAAATTGCTATGAGTCCACACAAAAACCCATATCAAAATGTATTACATGAAATTAATTCTACCAAAAATCAAGAGAAAATAATCAAATAAAAGTAAAATAAATCAAAAGAAGGCCAAGTAAGTGCATAAGAGTCTATATTTGATATTCTAAAAGATTGAACTTAGATTACATTTCTTTTCTAATGGGACCTCTTTTATTTAATAACAATGGATAACTGGGTTCATGAATTATGTAGGTACACATAATTTTTATTGATAAACTATACATTTCTATAAATAAAACATTAATATGCCATAAAGGAATATATATCTGAGGGGGGAGGTGGCAGTGAGGTCATATCCTATTCGTACCCGTTCTGAAAATATCACCTTATTAAAATTACTTTTCTATCGAGTTTCGGCTACATTTAAATACCTGACGCTCAATTAATACCACGTGTGAACGACCCTTTTGCTTGTATTTGGCTTGAGAAGTAAACAACAACAGATTAAATGACAAGATGTGCTAGAAAAGGAATGCACAATGACGCTTGATTTTCACTTCTTTGGCGTGGCCTGGGCGAAGGAGTCGTAACTTACAAGACGTAAGCTCGTACTTGTATTGGAAATCGATCTGCTGGGTCCTTCACCATAAAACAGCTGTGTTTTACCAAAAACATTATTTCCATTTTTTCTTCTTTTACTACGTGTACATGATATACAATAACAAATAAGAGCTGTACACAGACTTAAAAATCTTACATTTTTTTATTTTGTGAAAATGAGGTCATACCAAATGTGGCATACTTATACAAATAGTAAGGTTGAATTAATCAATTGCAAGTAAAGAATTGCCATATTGGGTTCCTCAAACAAGTTTCATAAAATACATATGAATTTACGAATTTTTATGCCTGTGTATATCTCTTTTTTTGTTATTCTTTATCAATATAAGTATTACAAAATGAAATAATTTATTTTTGAGAAAAACACAGATAATGCATCTTTAAAATTTACTCAAGTCTGATAATATTCTCAACTCGGCCTGCTTAGCCAATCAGATTTCAGGATTAACCAAAGTTTATTAAAAATTTTGACTGAAGTAATTCTCAAGGTTTATGGTCCCAGGCCCAGAACTCGTCGTGAGCAGTGTTTAGTGAAATCCAGGCGGAGTGGAGTCTTGTGAACCCTTTCTTGACCTGCACGAGTTTAAATTTTAAGTAATAAGGCAAAACATTAAAGTTACACTGACTAGAGTAATTGTTCCTACCGGTCAATTATTATACGACAAATTAGATATTAAAATGGTCTCATCACGACGAACAATTGCAAATCCCTAAAGAGCTAAAACAAATCCTCAAGGCGAGGTATATTATTATTATTATTATTATTATCATTATTATTATTATTATTATTATTATATATATATATATATATATATATATATATATATATATATATATATATATATATATATATATATATATATATATATATATATATACATATATATGTTATTAACAATACCAAAGTATAGTTTTACACAAGAACCAAAACAAAGGCTGTAGACGATCGTTTCTGTCACTATAAAAAGTCTTGGATACTGAAGTATAAATCTCTAGGATGTCCATGATATAAGTACAAATCTGGTATAAAATGGACAAACACAGACCTCTGGAAATCAAGACCGGTCATCAGGGGATGCTTATTCCTTCATGGCACCTGATCCCGTTTCTGGATTTCCA
The DNA here is from genome assembly GCA_030159075.1 of Atrina japonica. Classification (NCBI taxonomy): domain Eukaryota; kingdom Metazoa; phylum Mollusca; class Bivalvia; order Pterioida; family Pinnidae; genus Atrina; species Atrina japonica. The sequence goes on from BROG01000201.1 coordinate 483,630, forward strand.
GATCTTATATTACTAATGTTATATATATATATATATATATATATATATATATATATATATATATATATATATATATATATATATATATATATATATATATAGTGACATTTTCCAATACCAATGTTCTTGAAAGTTAACCATATATTTTTAACACCGATTTTTTTTACGACACTGACCGGTCCGGTTGTAATATTTACTGTGTACACGTACCCGTATTGTATGTATTTTTAGTAATTTGTTTCAAAATTTGCATGTCCTTAATCACTGTTTACAACTTCTTTTATTTGAAAATGTATAAGGAATATAAATACGCCATATGACAATTTTAGCAGTGTATAAGGCCGGTATTTAGAAATTGTTTTAGGTACGATACGGCGTTTTCTCACTAAAACCGACCAAGTGTTCGAAATTTTGAATGATTTGTATTCAAAACTATTTTTACTTGAACATAGAACAAAAAAACCCGACCTTCTTATAAGGCTGGTATTTGAAAGTGATCGGTTTTTTAGAAATATCGGTTGCCGGAGGTTAAATATAAATGAATTATTCAGAGTCCTAGAAGTAAAACTGAAGAAGTACCAACGGATAATTGAAACTGAAGTCCATTAGAATACGACACGGTAGATTTGTAAATGGTCTCAGTATGAAGAACAATTGCGAATCCCAAACGGGATAGGACCAGGTGTCCGGAAGGACTCAGCATCCTCTGCTAGTATGCCATAGCCGTCGCAAATGTTACATGAAAATCTCTCGACTTCAGAGAAAAGGTCAAGTTCGATGAAATTACTTTTCTATATGATTGGCAAAAGTCGATGTCTGGGGTCGTGTTCCAGATTACTATCGAGTATACTTGAGAGGGGGACCTCATATTGCTTAACAAAATTCCCGTATCGACCATAAAACTTCTTTAACGACGATTTCAAGCATTCAACAACATAACCTAATAATGCAAGTAATTTATTGACGAGTTGTTTCGCTCTCAGAATGAAACATTCATAAGAAGAGCATGCCCTGGAAAAACGTATACGTTGTGAAATGAAAACATCATAGGCAGGAGAAGATGGAATATTACTACTTAGAAACGGGAAGTTCTTGATATCAAAATTGAAATCGTCGCATTTGTCATAAAGGGAGGTATGAAATTGACCGTCATTTCTAACAGGGCAAGAGTAAATAGAATAGATGTGTTGCTCTCTGTCGTTTTATTGATCTCTAGCTCAACAGCATACATCTGGCTGAGGTAATTTTGGAATTCTGAATTATTTATAGACAGGACGTCGTCGATATACATGTAAATAAAATTGAACCGAGATGCTAACTGTTTATTTCCTTTGGAGAGCATGACCTAGAAGCTACAGCTTTTCACACTAATGTGTTTGAATGGGGATGGAATATTCGGAATTATGATTCGTTTTTCTATAATGAAATATTTTATTTACTCACCAATAATATTTATTGCGCTTTTTGAAAACACATAAGAGAAAAAAGGGTTGTATCAGTAAAGAATCTGAGAATTTGTGAGTTATTTTTATAAATTGTATAAGGTCAATGGAAAACAAACGACAAAATATTGGTCACATCCGCAACTGGTCAAATTAGAATTAGTGAGAAATTAATCCTCGTCATAGTAGGTAAAGACGATTCGACAACCACTTTTTAATGTGAATTTTGAATAGTGTTTTTAAAGCGAATCTCAACATTTTTTTCAGTAATATGGTGGCGGCCATTTTGTAATGGTGGAGGACAGAACCCGGCCACAGTGAACCAGGGAAGAGACCAACGGCCTTCCTCAAATAAACTGGTAAACTTCATCGCAAAAATCACCTTAGGTTCCAACGGGACTCGAACCTGCGCCAAACTCAAGTGAGAGACCTCATGGTTCAATACGCGATGCTATAGCCACTCGACCAACAACCACTATCAAACAAGCAATTGGACATCCCACTTAGTGAAACATTGTAATTGCAAACAAGGTATTTATAAAGACCGTAAACTTTTTGTAATGTTATTGTCATTCTAGTTACCCATCTTGTTTAAAGCCAATGTAATAATCTTTCTTTTAAATATAATAATTATCTTTCACTTATCCTATGTTAACAAAACAGATGGGTTTAGGCGAAAATTAAATCTTTTCACGGCAATCTGCAAACATTCACTTAGCCTATATAAATATGAGTTCTACTGTGCGAGTTCCATAATATGACGGAGCGAACTACCTTTTTAATTATCATATTCTACTCACTTTCTGGTTGGGAAATGCGTTTATTCTCCATCGGTATGATGACAAAAAAGAAATGAATATTCTACCAAACCCTTATCTTTACTCCTTACCAAGATATTGACAGCCATTAATGAGAAACTTCAACAATACTGTACAGTTGCTTATTCCAGAAGCGGTGTAAATCAGATGTGGATACTTAAAAATTCTAAACAGCTTTTAGAAAATTTGAAGTCACACAATTTTTCTCGAATTCACAGTATCAAAACTTATTACTTCTCTACTCTTTACACTACTATTCCACATAAAAAATTAAAAGAAAGACTTTTCAGCATCATAGACAACTGCTTTTTCACTAAAGGTGGTACCCGAAAATTTAAATATCTAGTGATTGGCTATCAGGATACTTATTTCGTCAAACACCACTCTGATTCTACACATAAATATACTGAAGTTGATATAAAAAACATGCTGGAATTTCTAATAGACAATATATTTGTAATGTTCGGAGACGTGGTCTTTCAACAAACTGTCGGCATTCCTATGGGAACCAATTGTGCTCCTTCATTGGCCGACCTGTTCCTTTATTCATACAAAGCAGACTTCATTCAGAAACTGCTGAATCAAAAGAAGAAAAAGTAAGCGGTGTCCTTTAATTTGACATTTAGATATATCGACGACATTTTGTCAATTAATAATGACAATTTTCATACATATGTCAATGCGATATATCCCAGCGAACTAGAAATTAAAGATACAACAGAATCAAGCACACACGCTTCATACTTAGACATTTTACTTAATATAAACACAGACGGGAAATTAGCAACTAAGCTATACGATAAACGCGACGATTTCGGCTTTCCCATCGTAAATTTTCCACATTTAAGTAGTAATATCCCTCAGTCACCCGCATATGGAGTTTATATTTCACAAGTTATCCGATATGCCAGGGCGTGCACAACATATGAAAATTTCATATACAGAGGAAAACTACTCACTGACAAATTATTGACACAGGGATATCGAAAACCGCGTTTAATGTCAATGTTCCGCAAATTTTTACGGTCGGTATAATAGTCTTGTTTGCGACTACTCTGTTTCACTAAGTGAAATGTTGAGTTGCCTTTTCGTTGGCGGTTGTTGAGACGTCTGTACCAATTGTGACGAGGATACACCCCTCACTTGTTTCATTGGACTTGACTGTGGACTCACGGCGGGTGTGATCGGTCGACAGGGGATGCTTACTCCTCCATGCCACCTGATCCCACCTCTTGGTTTCCAGAGGTCCGTGTTTGTTCATTTTTACCGGATTTGTATCTATGTCCTGGACATTCTATTGATTTATACTTTGGTATCTGAAATTTTTATATTTGTAATGTAATTTTCCGTTCCAATATGCTGCATTATTTATAGCATCGCGCTTTGCCATGAAGTTTAAAAACGCTGTCGTTCTTTCCCCTGGTAATCATGCTTTTGTGTAATTTGTCTAAAAGATGATGATATGAACACGTTTGAAAATACATTTGAGTTTTATTTTGTAGTTTTGTTTAAGTACCATCACTCATTTATAATTTAAATTACCATTAGCGTTTGCTCAGCTGTTTTAGAACTCCAAGCTTTAGCAAGCCGGAGGACACGGATTCGGTCTTTCGTCCGGATCATATCGAAAAAACATTGTGCGACCATATGAGAAAGTTTCCCTGGTCAAGCTGAATATGTCTTCTGTCATAAAAGAAAGTTTCGTGGTCAATACGGAAAATACTGTGATCAAAGCGAATATTTCCCTGGTCATACCGAATATTTTCCTATTCATTCCGGATAATCCCTTACCATACAGGTTACTTTCCAGGTCATATCGGGTATTTTCCTGTACATAACGGATATTTTCATGATCAAACCAATGATTTTTTTTCTGGTTATACGAAGGAATATTTCAAATATTTTGACTATTCCCCCACCAACGGCTCTGGATAATAATCAATGGACCTATGTATTTTACGATAAGTCACGATTTTAATTGATTAGAATATAAAGTAAGACCTTGTGTACCGAAAAAAGTGGCTGTATAAATAGCAGTCATCGCATTTGCATTAGACCATAGCGGAGGTCAAAATTTATATAACAGTAAAACCTTCTTTAGCGACCACCTGTGTATGAAGACCAACTGGTCATAATGACTGTTTTTGCTGTTCCCAATAGTACTATATGTGTACAAATCAACCTCTATATAAAGAACACCTCCATATAAAGACTAATTTTGTCCTAAGGGGGTCTTTATATACAAGTTTCACCATATTCGTTAAAATATGTTGCAGTTTCAATACCTCGAATTTATATTCAAATTTGTTCAGTGTTAAATCTTGATAGGATATATGTATGAACCTTAAAGAGATATTGAACAAACATTTCTTCTTTTGTCGTGCCTATCTACTCTATTTACTTAAAGGAAAATTATCTCTTCTTGTATGGACTCGTGACACTATAAAGGAAACATCATTGCCAAAAAAACCTTAATAAATATATGTTAGTGTTCATTTAAAGGAGACTTAAACTGTGTCAGTTATTCAAAAACTTTTTTCTCCCTTTGTTACTACTTAAATTATTATACAATCAAAGAAGATATACACAGGCATAAAAATTCTCATATTTCTATATAGTTTTTGTAAATTGCTTGAGAAACCAAGGTATGACATTTTTTCAAATGCAATTAGATAAACCCGACTTTACTATTTTATATTTTACTATATGAAAACCACATTGAAACTGACCTTTTTCACTACATATTTTGGAATATAAGATTTTTTAATCCCTATGTATAGCTCTCTTTTTTATTGTACATTAAGTACAAATAGTAAAATTAGAAAAAAATAGTAATATTTTTGGCAAACTAATGCCTCTTGAAGAAACAATATCATAAAAAAAATATCTACATTGTCATAACAACCAACCCATATCATGGCAGCAGAGTGCTAATTTTTAATGTACTAATACCTTCAGTGTCTACGAGCGAGAGTCAAGGACGCGGGGTATCAAGTTTAAATGCTATAAATGAGTTGTTTTTGTTTTTCATTTCATGCCAACATCTATTGACATGCTACATTTAAACATTGTCAATTCTAGTCACGCATTAGGATATTTGATATATCCCTAGCCTACATATGCGACCCATACCTTTTATTGAATTGTGCAACAGAACTTTTCTGCAAAATATAAAATGCATCGAATTTCAGTACAAAGTTGCTACCATTTTCAGCTTTTCCTTAATTGTATTGTTTTTACACCAAGAAGAAATCTTGTGGATCTACGATTTACAGATAAATTCCTGCACTGTGAAAAGCGCACTTAAAAGATGAAATTTCGTAACAAATTGGTTTGTATATATTTCTCTCGTAAATTGTGTCTTTTTTCTCTCTTGCACATATGACCACGTGCTATATGACTGAAAAACCAAGGAAAATATGCAAATGCCTTCAATTTCTTATCATAAATTGGGGTTTCTCGTCTATAAAATGGTTCTTGGTTATATATAGTTTGGTAAACCATTCATTCACAGTTGCAAACCAGTTTGGAAGTAGTTTTAGCGGTTTATATGCATTCCATGGCAGGTACAAATGGCGATAAAACGCAGCAGTAATGAATCACTAGCTTTGACATACATTGTTTTATTAAAGAAGTTTTGATACTGTATTTTAATAAAGATATGGTAATGTTTCGCTGCTGTAAAATTTCTACTTACTATACACTAAACCTGGTTTACGGAAAGAGCAAAGCAAGTACTAATATATCAGTCATTATTAAAATGCAAACCATTCCTCTATTGCATAACATCAAACGAATAAAATAATATATATATATATATATATATATATATATATATATATATATATATATATATATATATATATATATATATATATATATTTGTGTGTGTGTGTGTGTGTGTGTGTGTGTGTGTGTGTGTGTGTGTGTATTTGGAGTTCATGGAGTAGTAAGTATCCATTGTTGAACGCTGACAGCCGCCGTTAATCTACAGTCAAATGCTAAAGAAATGAGGAATAAATGTTCGTTATAATTCGTATAGACGTGTTAGCAACCGCTACCAAACAGGTATCTCAACATTTCATGTAGTGAAGCAGACAAGGTCATTATACCTACTGATTCTCATTTTATGACTGATTGATATAAATAGATATATCATGTTAATTCAAAATCTGTGAAATTTCCAGATCGCATTTATATTATTAAACATATCCATAAATGAGGAGCCGATTGAAAACACTGAATCATTGAGTCAATTTCTAACACAAGAGAACTGAAAATTGAATCAATGTGACTTTATGTTAAGAAGAAGATAACTATTGGTTTTTTGTTACACAAACATTAAAGATAATCGTATTGTAACGATTATACGAGGCATGTGGTTAATTCGCATGTTTTAATTGTATGTAATTTTCACACGAATTTTACCCTTGACTACTTCATCTTGACACACACCGCTGACACATTATACAACATTATGTAGCTTTTATAAAAATGATTTAAATGTTTACATTTGGCGGTCTACCATTTACCTTAAAGTAATTTATTTTCGCAATTCGACACCTGAAATTTCAAACAGTTTTTTTTGTTAGTTTGTTTTTATGCTTATTTTATGTCTTACAAATAACGAACACGGTTGTGTACTCTTCCATAGCCGATGTTGAGTCGTCTGTACCGATTGTGACAAGGATTTGACTGTGGACTCAAGGCGGGTGTGACCGTTCAACAGGGGATGCTTACTTATCCATGTCACTTGATCCCACTTCTGGATTTCCAGAGGTCCGTATCTGTCGTCTACTGACCAGATTTGTATATATGTCCTGGACATCTTGAATAATCATACATTGATATCTGAGATTTTTATATTCATAACATGTGGCGGAAACTATTTCAATACGGTCATTAAAGCAGACCAGAGTACCCCACAATGTTTTTATCAAGCATTACGATACAGCTTTTCACTCATATTGTATCCTACTTTTAGACAAGAAAGGCAAAAATGTAAATCTGAATTTTTGACGGAGTCACCATACTTGTACCTTAAGCTGAATATATGCATCACGTGCTGAGAGGGGCTGAGTGGGTTTCTAGACGCAGATGTGTTATACAAATCTATCAATGACGAGCTCATCATGACCGAGTGACAATACAGTTGCGCTGTAAACCTTTATGTCCCGCTGGAATATGAACTGATCGTGTGAGAATTTTAACTGCCCAAGAAAGGTGATTTCTTCCAGTACAAATTTGTAACCGGGTTCTCCATCACAACAGAAACTAACCGTCACCATATATCTGGAAAATAATATTGAATGTGGCCTGTAACACCAATAATAACAAACAAATCTATCTAATGAGACGAATATGTCTAAGCACGTGTTTGGTTATACAAACTAAGAGATTTATTGTATCGGAATATGTCCATGAATAAAACCACGTGCGTTATATGTAGAACAAAAATTAGAGATATATTCAGGCACAAAATTTCTCATATTTCTACATATATACTTATATTTCTATTGTTAAAATAAGGTCAGTTCTATGTCAGCATGCATATACAAAAAGTAAGGTCGAATTAATTGCCAAACTGTTTTTCACAAATTTACAAAGTGTATAGGAGTACTAGTATAAGAGTTTTATGCTTGGTTCTATCGTTGTTGTCATTGTACTCCATTCTAAAAAGTAAAATAAAAGAATGTTTTGGGAAAAAAGCTCAGTTATTTCCTCTTTAAGTCACACATAGACTAGAGAAAAACAAGGAGTAATACACAATTCAATAACCTTAATAATAGTCATATAAGGGGGCATTTGTTGCAGTTTTTAATTTTACCTTTTTGTAATACTGTGTGTTTGCATACGACCTGGGATAATATAGGGCATGCTCATTAAACAACATCAAAAGCTACCAAAACAACTTAGTCATTGCATCAATACTTGGAAATGTTTTCACTCCACTATGGACAGATTCAACCATTTAAAACTGTAAGGTTGCCCAAAATCAGAAGTTTAGTATCTAGTTAAGTGCGTACAACATTTTCATGATTCACAAAATAACAAGCACATCAATCAGGGTGTATTTAGGTACATATGGAAAATTCTAAATATACCCTCTGTATCTGCAGCTTGTTTTTATTTTTAAAAGGAAAATTGTTTTTATCTTAAGTTGAATAGGTGACATTTCTGAAATAATTTGTGAAAACCAGACTGTAGTTGTCAAAGCAAAAAAGTGCATATTAAGCAATGTTTGGTCAATTCCTACAGATAAATAGATCCGGTTTCACCTTTGAAAGCTATACTTAAAGTTTGAAAAGTATCATATAAGCATATTGTTAACACAAACACAACACACATTAAATTCGATGTGTATCTATTTTTTACGTGCAGGCACGCAGATAGAGAGAGAGAGAGAGAGAGAGAGAGAGAGAGAGAGAGAGAGAGAGAGAGAGAGAGAGAGAGAGAGAGAGAGAGAGAGAGAGAGAGAGAGAGAGAGAGAGAGAGAGAGAGACAGAGAGAGGGACAGAGACAGAGAGAGAGACAGAGAGAGAGACAGAGAGAGAGTTCCTGTGATGGGGTATGTATGAGAGAGAATGTAACGTTCTACTTGTTACCATTGCAGTCCATGTATACTTTATTCTTTTAGTTTGATATGCTATTGCAGATTTATTTGTTATATCTCATGTTATAAATATAATGTAAGTAAGGATGTTATATATATATATATATATATATATATATATATATATATATATATATATATATATATATATATATATATATATATATATATATATATATATATATATATAAATGAAAAAGAATCTTTATATTTATATATATTACCATTTTCTGTGAATCTGTAATAAGATGGATACGAAATTAATTCTATATAATTGACTTTTCGGGGGGAGGTTTTCATACGACGTAACAGCATGGAATATACAACGCAACCGGTCTATATACTTGCAATGAAGAAAATCATAGTAACTCTTCGCCTAAAAACTACCTTGCGTAGGAAGCCCACCTTTCAATTAAAGTTAAGATCGTAAGTATTTCCGAAATTTAATAAGTACAATGTATAATACAAGAACCGTCCCTCATTTAGGACATACTCGTACTAGTCAGACAACTGTCAGCTAGTCAGTCAGTCACGTGGTCTTTATAGCGAGGTAATAGATATATCTACCATGAGACGATAAAGTTTACTTTTTTGATTAAAAACGTGTCAGTATCTTGTTTAATTCTCCTGAGATCGATGTGTTCTTATTGCATTTCATGATTAACACGGGCTCATATTCTCAAGACACTTGACTAGCAGTATGAGAAACAGTATGATAAGTACAGAATTTGTCCTAGCGTTTACTGACACCGTTTCATATTCTATCTTTAATTACCAAAAAGACCTGTAATACAATTATGATGGTAACTATACGTGCCTTGGTATATTTAACTTCATAAATAGGCGTTGACTCACTTAACCGGAACAAGAAAACTTGCTGTCAACACTTTTCGCCGTGCACTCGGAATACAAAGTGCGTTTTGATTTTGTTAGCACTTTTTAGCTTGTCATTATTCTTATGATCACAGCTGGAGGAAAGAAATAAATCGATTGCACTTATTTGGAATAATTAGCAGTTTCGTCTTTAGTTTAGTTCAAACTGACAATGTTGCGGTTAACTTTGTTTACAGTGGCATTTCTTCTGCCAGCAGTGTTTGCGGAAGGTAAGATTTTACAAGTTCCACATCAACAATGGATAATTATTTATTGAATAAATGGAATCGGGTATATCTGTTGAATACAATATGTCAAAAATGTCCAATTACTAATTACCGGCCGGCGTTAAATGTTTTGTCTTCTAATTGACTTTTATCTTGACAATCAAGCAATATTCTTCAGTAAATGTAATCCAGCGGAAAAAGTGTGAAATTTTTTAATCAGAATGCAGATTCAGCGATGATATGAAAAGAGAGGTCAATAGTCATTTATTTGCGAAATCCATTATAAGTGTGTAGTCCTATTTCGTGAAATAGATAAAATACCAATGCGGTTAAATTGAAAAAAAAATGCCCACAAAGCTCACAAAATGCAGGTAAAATAATAGTTAAATGTGGGATTGGAAATGTAGGGAATAGCAATAGATAAAAATCCTTTTTATGATTTGACGTCAGTATCTTTATTTTGTGATTTGTAGTTTATAATTCTCAGTAAATTTAATGAATCTTTCAAACTTTTATCATATTGTAACGACTGAGGAAAACAAAATACTACAATATATCACAGACATTGTTTTTATGTAGTCCCCAAGTTAAGAACTTGTGTTGCCCTGTTACTGTGTAACAAAAACTTTCGCCCTGAGTTGAAAAGTTATGAAATTATATGATTGTAAGTAAGTGTTGTCTGCATCGATAAGACGTGGTCATTCAAAATTAAAGTTACAAATGGCTCTAAGATTTAAGGTTTTAGATGTTTCTCATTTGACCTCTTTTTGTTTAACGTCCAACTCAAGAATCTTTCACTCATATGAAGACGTCACCAAATGCCAGTGAAGAGCTTCAAATTTTGGCCTATGCTCGTCACTTACGGAAAGACAGGAAATCAACCTGCCGACGGCTGGACTCGAACTCACGGCCAAGAGTCGAGCGCGCTACCAACTGAGCCATTGAAACAATTTATGTCTTTTGAAACATTTTTGATGATTCATGGGAAAAATTCAAAAATCGAATAAAAAATCCACTTTATTCAATTTATTTTGTTTGGCTTTTCCCAGAGGACGTAAACTTTTGTCACTCTCACACACGATATTCTAGGTACTAAGACGGAATTATTAGTTGTTCATCATTTACATGACACAGACACATCCACACAACACATGTCGCACAGAAGTCAGGAGATTTCAATAGACCCGACTCGCTCTCTAAATATTAAGTGTGCTTTTAGTGCAGACGTGTTTAGCTCAATGTGAGTTTTACACGAAATGACAAAAAATGTCCAAATTGTCAAAGGCGTCTTTGAGGTTGTTTTGTACAATTAGAACTATGTTTATATTTAGCAGTTAAAACACTGATATTTATCTTCTGTTCACAATACACGAATTCTATTCCTCATATCTGCATGAC